>JANSLV010000018.1:0-434263 GCA_029298845.1 Ophiostoma perfectum
TGTCGGGAGGAGTGAGAAATCAATGTACTAGGGCGTGGATAGCCTACCAGATCGTGAGGAATCCACAGTCTCCCTATTGGCCGTCTTTTGTGGGGATTCTTGTAGTAATTTTCGGGTATTCAGGGCTTGCTTACTTCCCTTTGCTCAGCCTAGAGATCAGGAGGTTTTCTCCTAAGAATACAACAACACATGCATCATATTTGATAGAAATCTCTATCGCATAGTAACTATATTTAGCCAGGGCTTACCTTTAACTTATATCAACGTTGACGTATGAATGAGCCCCTTCTTTGACTCTCCTCTCACACAACCCTCCTCTCACACAACATCATATCACACAACATCATATCACACAACATTATATCACTATCACACAGCTACTCACCTCCTACACAACTCCCTCCTACTCAATTATTCCCTTTTAACAACACTATCCTTTATATATCTACCTTTATATATCTACCAACTTTGTTCGAAGCCTTTCTAATGGCAGCTAAGCGCAAGCGCGGGCGGAAGCTAAAGCCCACGGGAGATCAACTCACACAGCGCATCACGTCGATGTTTGCGAGCAGGTTTCCTGCCAACGATCCCCGCCGCCAAGTAGAGATCATCACGAAGGAGATCGTTCAGATAGTATTGAGTCGGGGCAGGCATCACAGCCCCTTATATTTTTATCGAGTTTTTATAGTCACGTGTCTTGATTAGTAAGGACAGTCAGCTTAGTCAGAAAGGGCTATATAATACCCTTCTCGCTTCACTTCTCTAGCTTTACTTTTCAAAAAATCATACACATCGACATACTTTTCTCATTCATAAGCCCTTCTTCTTTCTTCTTTTTCTCTTCGGGGATCTTTATATTGCCTTTTTTATTCCATCGACCGAACGATTATATGTCCGGCTAAAAGAACCCTTCTACGAACTCGTACGGGCGGCCGGTCGGGAGCCCGACGCGCCACGCATCCTCACTTTAGTGTTTTTGTGTGTGTTTGTGCATGCATCTCTCGACCCGGCCGTCCTACCCGTTTCAGTATCAGTAACTGGAAAGTTACTCACACAGACAAGTTAGGGTAGGAAGTTCGACGACCGCATCGCGGAGTGCTCTGAACTCAAAGAAGAAGGCAAAGACTAGAAGAGCAAATGCCCCAACCACTCAGAAATACTGGCAGCTAAAACCCTTAGCACATGCGGCGTGCACAAGGATACAACAACTTCACTGCTGCTCGATACTGACCTGGTATTTTACTTGCTGCCTCCGTCCAACTACTTGATGCAATCTAGCGATTTTGTGGTCGAGCCCGCAACCGAGGCTGAGCCCGCAATCAAGGCCAAGACTGGCTCGATGACCATGACTGACTCAATGAGTGCCGGGCCCGCCTCCACCTACACGACTGACTGGATGCCGAGTAATATGTTTAATGGCCATGCTAGTAAAGTTTTGGCCAGGTCTAGCCAGATGAAAATGCCCGTCATGCCCAATAAGCCCGCATACATGGCCCAGCGTGACCAGTTAGCCAAGCTCGCCTCCGAGGCCGATCGTGCTTCGATGGCCGGCACTGACTGTATGGCCAAGTCTACCTTGACGACTAAGTCTGCATTGACTGCCAAACCTGTTACGGATGACACGCCTGCTACAATCACAGAATCTACCACATATACGAAGGCAAATGTTCCAGTCGAATCGGCCCAGACACCACTGGAAGCAACCACGGCACTGATACAGGCCTTAGTCCGTGATCACAAGGAGCAAATTAGCATGATGAACAACTACATCGAATACCTCTCGGAAAAGCTCAAGTATAAGCCGAAACACACTGAACAAGACCGCCGACAGTGAAGAGATGGTGGAGGTGGCATCGGAGAAAGAGGATGAGGAGGTAGTATCTGATGAAGAGATGGAGGAGGTGGAATCAGAGAAAGAGGATGAGGAGGTAGTATCTGATGAAGAAATGGAGGAGGTGGAATCAGAGAAAGAGGATGAGGAGGTGACACCTGATGAAGAGGATGAGTACGACGAAGGCTCGAAGGCATCGGATGAACAACAGGGTGACGCTGCGTTCCAGAAATGGCTACATACCTTGTTTCACTTGAGAACTAAAGTGATGTATGTGACTTTGGGCCGGCCGACACTGCGAACAAGGCCGCCTACAAGAAAGAGAAAGAGGAGGAGGACTTGGTGGCATCAGAGGATCAACAGGTCAGCATTGACTTCTTCTTGAAGTACTATATGGACTTCGTTCATGAAAGTCGAATGAGCACGAAAGGCGATAGACATGGCCTATAATATGTTTATCAAACAGTTAGATTAACGACCCAATAAACAAATAGTCACTACTTCAGCTCTCCAGTTGCGTATAAGAGCTTGTTAACGTTGCTACCAAGTGCTGAAACAGACCGGTCACCCGATGCAGGAGATGCACACAAACACATCTAAAACCTTCTCTGTGACTTCGTTCGACCTAAACATAAACGCCATTATCTAATCCAAACCGTTTTACAAGTGACCGACAACTAGCTAATTCAAACCAAATAACACCGAGCTAATCATTTACCTCGGCTCTGCTTCTCCCGATGGCCGTCGCCCCAGATCGAGCGTTGATATGCCATTCAGCCAGCCCAGCATCAGATGCGCCTCATCCGGGGTGGTGTCCATCTCCGTCGGTAGGTGGAACTGGGCCTCCATCTCCAGCGACGAGGCATGCGTCAGGTGCGCCCACTGCAGGTCCATTCCTTCAAAAATGTCGGCCGCCGACGTCGAAGCACCGACAGCACCAGCGTTGGCCCCGTCAATAGCCATGTCGTAGCCGTGGCCATGGTATAGACCAGTTGCGTTTGCAAGATGACCCAGACTGCCGGCACTGATGGCACTGATAGCGCCAATACTGCCGATGCTACTCGCAGGCGTCTCGACAACAGCAGTCCCATGGCCAAGGCCATTTCCATTTCCACTGCCATTGCCAGCACGAGGTCTAGTGGTACCGCCAACCACAATCGTCTCGCCGCTGCTGGGGATGGAGTGGCCGTCGTGGCCTTGCACGCTCGTGTCGCGGCCGGCAGACGGGACGCGGTGCACCGGGCTCGACTCGGCCGTCTCGACGAACCGGTCGTTGGCCATCTCGCGGATCATGCCGAGCGTTGGCCGGTCCATGACGATCTTCTTGATGTCTGGCCAGCACGTGTCAATGGTAGCGCGGCCACTCTCGCTCATTCGCTGAGGCCGGTCCCAGGATGCGCCAAAGGGCACGTCACGCGCAAGCACCTCGAAGACGTCGCGCACACACTCGGCCTCGACCCAGCGCTCGGCCAGCACGGCGAGGGTGCTCGAGCAGGCGCGCACGGCATCGGGCACATCGGTCGAGTTGTAGGCCGCGGGCCAGAGCACCGGTGGTGTCGCAAAGAAGCAGTAGAGCAGCGTCACGCCGATCTGGAACTGCGACAGCAGACCCAGCCAGGGCTGCGCAATCTCGCGGGCCATCTGGAAGCGGCGGAACAGCAGCAGCGCCTGGCAGCTCGCCTGGACGACGAGGTTGCCCGACAGGCGTCCTATGTGGTCTTCGAGCACAGACGAGGGGGGCAGTGCGGCCGTCATGATGGTGCGCGTCGGCCGGTAGAGGGTGACAATGTTGTAGTAGTAGATCATCTTGTGCCAGCGCAGACTGGCGTATCCTTTCTGCGACGGCTCGGCGGCGGCGCGCGAGCGCGCGTTCCATGCTTTGAGCTTGCCGAGAATGTGTGCGCGCCAGGCAAAGGCCGCCCTGGAGTCGGGCACAAAGGTGCGGCTGAGCATCATGTCCTGGATCTCAGACTCGATCTGGCGGCCCACAATGACGTGCAGTGACGACGAGACGCTCGTGGGCGCAGTAGACGGACTGAGTTGGGGTGCGCTGGCGGCGGCGCCGGCTACTACAGCACTGCGCAGCTGCGCGTCATCAATATTGTCAAACAGCTAGTCTGTTAGTAGTCACACAACCTAGGGACGGGCGAGAAACGTACCGGAACAGTGATATGGTGGTCGGCGACGGAGATGGGCAGGTCGTGAGAGCCACAGACGACACGGTCGACGGCATAGGCACACCAGAAGATACGGCGACGCAGCTGGATCTGCACGAGAGCGTTGTTGTCGGTGGGCTCTGGCTCGGCATCGGCGAGATGGAGCTGGTTCTCGACACAGAAGCGTACAGCCCGCGACGACAGCGGAATGATATGGTCCCGCGAGGGAATGTGCAGAGCGTAGATCGTGAGGAGAAGGAGAGCCTGGGCGCGCAGAAGGGGGTTGCGGTGGTCCAGGACGAATGGAAGATATTTGGACGTCGCGAGGATGTAGAAGTCCTGCACTGTTAGACATTTCATAAGTCACAGCGAGACGAAGGAGAATACTCACGCGCGACCTCGTCGGTCCGTTGACGCGCGACTTGGTCATGAGAAAAGCAATGGCATAGACCATGTAGACGAAGAAGCCCTTCCAGCGCGTCGATGCCTGCAGCACATCAGTGCCCAGACTCCATGACTCGGCCCACTGCAGGAACTCGTGCCGTAGCAGGATGGGGTACTGCGACTGCGCCATGTCAAAGTAGGTTTGCACGAGGAAGCGCTCGAGATCGGCGCCCACGCAGGGTGCCTCGACGGGCGGTGGCTCGCTATTGTCGGCAGCGCGTGCGTTCATGGGCGAGTACTGCTGCTGCTGCTGTGCGTGGGCGTTGGTCACGGCGGCCTCGGCCCCGTAGAGGCCATGGCTGAGCTGGCCGAGGACATCCAGAGGTGACTCTGGAGTTGTAGGCTGCCGGTGGTGATGGGAAGTTGGAGATGGTTGTGGAGCCACTCTGTCGGGAAGAGGCCGCTGGCGAACAGCTCCTACATGAGTCTGTTGATTTGTATGTACTGGTGCGTGTGAATGGGAGTGGGCATGGGGGTGGGCGTGAGTGCTAGGCGCTGCGTGATGAGAGTAGGCGTGTGAGTCGGCCGGCTGGAAGGAAGACACTGGCCGCGCATTCAGTGCTGCATGGATATGGTCAACACTCTCACGCGGGATCAGCGATTCCAGCTCAGCCACGCGCTCTTCCAGTCGTTGAACATAGCTAGAGTGTCAGCTGTTGTCGTCATTCCCCCGCGACTGTCTGCCCATCGACTCACTCTTGCTCGAGGAGAGGCTTGGCCGCGGCCGCGGCCTCGGATGCAATACACTCTGGCCGTGTTAGTGTTGCTATATTCACTACTATGTTCAAGGGGTTATTATGAGAATGGACCGACGCACCTGCTCCGGACTGTGTGCAGTTCTCACACGGCCGCACTTCGGTGCACTTTGATTCTGTTAATCCTGATGCTACTCATATGAAGCTTCTACAATTCAACGGAGCCTACCTTTTGCTTCCGTTGCCGACACCTCTTGCATGCAAGCGTCTTCTTCTTTTTCCGTGGCGGCCCGTGCTGATCCGTCGAGTCTGGCTGGTCGGGCACTTCGTCGGCGCCCGGATGCGACATCGTGATAAGACTGTATCGGCGGTAGGTGCCGTGTCGTCGATATCGAAATTCCGCAGGATCACGATTGACTGACCCCTTGATCAGATCCGGCACGGCAGACGTGTATACGCTGTGTGTGAGAGTCCAGATTCACCAACGGCAGCGCACCTCTTCTCTTTATCGTTCCCTATCGCAGTGTCGACCCTTCTGCCTCTTAGACGATAAACTACTGTAATGAAATGGAAAAACGATCTTAACACATACAACGACCCACACCAAGACTCGTCCGTTGTGTGGAGACCCTGAAGTAAGATAACTAATTACACTACTAGCGGTCGGCGGCCTTGTCGATAGCTTGATCGCGTCGTCCTCTACGCCTCGACTATCCGCTGGAGTACAGCATCGTGATCGACAGACCACGTCTACATGAATTGATCAATGACGACACGGCGCCTGGCGGCAGTGCGGCCCTCGAATACACTGCCCATACCCGCGCACACCTAATCCACTACCTATCCCTTATCTTCGCTGGTCATGTCGCTGTCCGGGGGGTACGTGGTGACGCCACTGTCTGCTGCCGGCGCATCACGGAAACGACCTCGAAACCACCAAGACGACCAAGACGACACCCCGCACGATGAAGGCCGCCATTATCTTTCGCCTGTACTACAATCACAATCGCAACCACAACTACAATCACAGTCACGTGAGCATTTGGCAGTGTCGTGGATGAGCGGCAGCCCGCACCAACCCGGCAGTGGCGCGAGTGATCCCTGGCAGCAACCGCACCAACACCAGCATCAACAACACGCTCGGTCACGGCAAAGCTCAAGCTCCACCGGCGGCGGTGTCGACTTTATATCCCCGCCACCTCATTACACATCCAATACGGGGCACACAGGTCATAGCAGCACAGCCGGTGGCGTCGTAGGCAGTGATGCCAGAGCCGTGCCCTCGGCCGCAGCATCAGCCATGGCCCTCAGCGACGGGATCGGACATGGTGGCCACCACGGCAACGACGAGATACCCGTGGCCAAGGCCGCCTCCTTCTTCCGCACATACTTTGCTGTCGTGCATCCCCAGTACCCCTTCCTCGACATGCAGCTGTGCTCCGAGTACTACCTTGCCTGGAAGCAGTCACTGCCCAACAGCCGCCTCGTTGGCTGGCCGGCTTTCTTTGTGAAGATGATCTTTGCGTTGGGGTCTCTGATCGAGTCCAAAAACGACAACTCTCCCTACTTTAAACACCAGAACCTCAAATCGACAGCCCAGGCTGAGCAGTCCATCATGACCGACTCGACGTCGACGCCCCTTGTGCGCCTGCAGGCCATGCTGCTGTCTGCCATGTTCGCGCTGCACGCCGACAACACCTGGCGCATTGTGCACATCAGCGGCGTCATCATCAAGTTTGCCACCGTGCACCGCTTCCATCGTCTGCCGCCCGAGGCTGTCCACGACCCGGCCAGCCAGATGGCGGTGCGCGTCTGGTCCAGTGCCTACGTGTAAGTTTGTGCCCGGTCACAAAGAGGAACAAGCTGTACTGACGACAGCAGACTCGACCGCGCTGTGAGCTCGGCACTCGGCACGCCCGTGAGCCTGCCGGATATGTATATCACCAGCCACCTGTACGAAGCGACACCCGAGGCCGAGTCGCCCGTGCCGTGGCTGGCCGACTGCGACACCGACTCGTCACGCGACGGACTTGGTCTGTCATCTGCGAGTATCGGCGACCCAGACTTGCGCACGTTTGCCCACATCTGCAAGATCCGGACGATGCAGTCGTTCTTTATGCACGCTGTCGAGAAGGACGACCTGCACGACGGCATTCCGGCTGACCTCGAGGGGCATATGCTTCAGACGCTGCATGAGTGGGAGGACACCGGCGTTATTGCGCGTCACAGCGTCCCCAACAGCGACGGCTATCGCAGCCCCGTCTGGCTGCAGCACATTGGCCACCTGACGCGCGTGTCCATTAGCTTTGTGAACCGCGCCAACATCCACTCGCCCATCGCCGACAGTGCACTGCGTGCTGGATGTGCAACCTGTCAGACGTTCCGGTCCCTCCAGAAGAAGCGCGAGATTGCCCAGCCGTGGCTCGTCGTGCTCTCGCAGTTCCGTGCCGCCGTCACCGTGTGGTATATTGTATGGGGCCGCGCGATCCCCGTGCCGCGCGAGGTCAGCGACAGTCTGCGCGACTGCAGTGCTGTGCTGGCCATTTTTGCCGAGCGCTGGCCCAAGGCCGAGGCGTACCGTGACTGCTTCGAACTGCTGTCGACGTCCATTCCCCGCAGCCAGCCGCTGGGCCGGTTGTCAGACGACGCGCGACGTGCTCTACGGCTTTTGACGCGCACGCTCGAGGAGAGCGGCATCCATTGGATCACACGGCGCATGCTGGTGGAGATCTGTGACGAGGACGGTGGCACGCCACATTCAGCCGAACACATACCAGGGACATGACCGGCATCGAGCGCCTTTTACTATATTCATTTCTATTACGACCGGACGACACCGCCACGACATACAAGATACCTCACGACACATTGCGAGACCTTATTTAACGATTATTTTTCTATTGTTGTTCTCAACATTTCCCAGAGATCCCTTAGGCTCTACTCGTGGCCTTGTCATGTCTATGACACTCTCTATGCAATGGTAGCTGGCTCGGTATCCTGTGTGGTTAGCGGCTGTCAGCTGCAAGTGTCCCATGGAGCTACTAGGCATGAAAGAACCACGACTCGAGAAACTTACCACAATGATGGTGTACCGGTCAATCAGAACGCTGCTACCGTCGTCACTGTATGTGAAGTGCATGCGTGCCGCCCAGGTAAAGGTTGACTTCTCGCCCGTCTTGTACGTGTTGTAGCTTTGACCGTTGAGCATGACCTCGTCGGTCTTGGCGGGGCCGTTCAAGGGGAACACGGCGTACACGACGTGGTCGCGGCTCTCTATGGGCGCCCACGACTTTTGGATCAGCGGCAGCAGCTTGTCACGGCCCTGCACGTTGGTGGCGCCCTTCTTGAAGATGGCATCCTCGGTGAAGTGATTGGCCCAACCCTCGAGGTCCGGGGTGTCGACACACATGTACAGCGAGGCAATGTGCTTCTTGACGAGGGGGTTGAGGAGCGCGTCGTCGCACCGGAAGACCTTTGCAGAGGGAGCCATAGTGATCGTTCTTGGTGGTAGAGGCAGATGTGGTGGTTGAAGGAGTGGTTGGTGTAAGATGCCGAAATGTGGTGGACGACGAGACTGGGCAAGTGACGGCAGAACGGGCAGAGCAGAAAGCACAAGGACAACTAGACAAATGGTACGGCACGTCGCA
This sequence comes from Ophiostoma perfectum, assembly GCA_029298845.1. Lineage (NCBI taxonomy): Eukaryota > Fungi > Ascomycota > Sordariomycetes > Ophiostomatales > Ophiostomataceae > Ophiostoma > Ophiostoma perfectum. The sequence continues at coordinate 8,774 of JANSLV010000018.1, forward strand.
CTCTTATCCGTATATATATTATCACACTCGACAGCAACTTATCCCACTCTGTTCTCTCACAAATCAGGCTTCCCATCTCTCTTTAGCTTGATGGGGCCGACACGCCTTCGTGCAGCCTATTGCTCTGCCTACTTCCTATTTCCTGGTTATTCTCCGTATTGCTAGTTACTAGAATACATCCATTAATTCCATGTCGAACTCCTGGAACTATCGTGCCCGACGAACGCCTAGTCAAGTGTAGGAACGGTTGAAGCAGACGTCAGAGTGTCGACTGCCGGGGGTCGATGTGCTAGAGCTTATGTGGAGACGCCCGGGCCCATATTTATGAATGATACAGACGGAAACGCTAGCCAAACGTGACCGTCGGACTGCGATAACGTGGTCGGTCCGACGCACCCCGACGTAAGTAAAGTAGTGGGTCTCGGTTTCGGCGATGATAAATGCTGATATTCAGGGTCTGGGTTCGGCTGCAAGTGTTATTTGTTATCAAGTACGACGTTGATGTCGGGTGCTGTTGATTAGCTAATAGACCTCAACTCAAGTAGACAGACAGAGGTTTTTTTATGAGTTTTTCCTACTTTGCATTGTTTATGGGACGTGGAAATACTGCAGAGAAAATAAAAACGAAAGACTAAATTTCATAAAATTTAAAGAAAATATTAAAAATACAAAGTCACAAGTTAAAATAGCTTTGACACTGCATATAAATCCCCCCAAAAACACTAATCCCAAGAGATATACACGAAATACACACATAGAAATCATTCTATAGAACTCCACAAATCAGAATATCACAAGAGAAACTGCAATATGACGGACGAACAAGAAAACGAACAATACACCCATTTACAGCTTCGCATCGCTGCAGCAGCTTCCCTTGCTGACCTCCTTTGTCTCCACTAATGGTGGCGGCAGCTTCTTGACTGCCTCGTAGTCCTCGTACAGCACGCTGCGGTTGGCACACTGCGTGCTCTGCGGCACATCCAGCGCCGGGTTGCACTCAAAGAACCCGCTCGGCTTCAGGCTGATCGTCATCGTCTCGACAGGCATCACAGGGTAGTCCTCGGGGCGCGGGTTGTGCGTGAGGCTGATCGAGTGCCAGAGCACTACATCCTCGTCCTCAATCTTGTCGCCGCGGCCAGCCCACGACGCCAGGTCGCCAGGCACCGCAGGACCCGATGTGCCCTGCGTGATACCGGTCACCATGTCCTCGGGCAGTGACTGATAGGTGTAGTTGCCCGCCGCGTACAACTCACCGTCACGGTACTTTGTCACCCAGAATGGCTGCAGAGCATACTTGGCGCGGCGGCCGTGCCACGACAGCGGGTGTGCCAGCAGCATCTGGCGCGGGCCACCGCTGTGGATCGCATAGCCGACCGGCTTGCCCGTAATCCGGTTGCGCTTGCCACGGTTGATAATCTTCAGTACACGGTTGGGTGCTTGGCCGAGCGGGCCGGACCGACCAACGACGCGCTGCTGTGTGATGTAGCCGATGCCGTCGGGGTTGTGCTCCTCGTCAAACGGCAGCGGCACCGAGTCCTCCTCGACAACTGTGTTGCGGTCGCCGTCGAGCGCGGGATCAATGCGCAGCGAGAACACGTGCTGGTGGTGGGGCGCCAGCACACCGTCGTTGACAACTGTGCCCCAGGGCACCGTGACGCTTGGGCCGTCGGGGCCGGCGGGTGCAATCGGGACTGTGGACAGAATACCCGTTGCCTGGATCCGGTAGTGCAGCGCCGCCGCCTGGTCAAGGTGCCACATAAATATGTACTCGTAGTTGCCGACCGTGATAATCGTCTGCAGCACAAGTTTACGGTTGCGTACAATCGACACCTGCTGCGTCGACGAGTCCGTGTGCTTCCAGCCGATGCCGTCGTCAATTTCGTGCATGCAGACAGCGTTGGGCTTCTCGATAACGTTGCCGTTGGCGTCGCTGATAGCAAAGGAAAAGTACTTGATCAGTCCCAAACAATCACAGCCGAGCGCAAGGTTGTTGGCCGCCGCGCCAGCACCAATGTCGCCAACGTCAAACACGCTCTTGCGCGAGTAGGGCGTGCGCGGGTCGCCGTAGGGCACAAACATCTCGCTCAAGCTCAGACGGTGGAACAGCTCGCGGCCGTCATAGGTCACGTCGTGCAGCACCATACCCTCGCGCCAGTTATAGCCGACGCGGAACCGCCACTTTTGCCAAGTCACTAGGTGTTCGTCAATGACACGGAAAGATGCACCCTCGGGCTGGTGCACGGTTAGCGGCTTAAGATCTGTCCGCTTAGGCTGTGTCTGCAGGTCGTGGTGCCACTCGCTGCGAGTGTGGCGCTTGAACTTGGCATTGGGGTCTGTCTTCTGGTCCGCGCCTAGGGGCAGGTCCACGATGTAAAGGACCTTCCTGGTAGTGTAGTCGATGATCGGCGAGAACGGCAGCGGGTTGTCGTAGGCGTTGGAGCCCTCATGGGACTTGTACTTGGCATACAAGTAGCACTTTTTGTCAGTATAGTTCAGAGTCGGCCGTTTCGAGGATGGTCATACCTGTGCCAACCGGCGGACGGGATCGGCCGAGTCGCGGCCGTAGGGCCACGTGTCGCACACCGGCACCATGTCGTCTGGCAGGCCGTACTGCTGGATGCGCTCCTTTACCCGGGGGTCGTTCAGGCACGCATCGCGCACAGCAGTGGCCTCGATCATTTCGACCTGGCCGTGATAGATGGGGTCCATCTTAGCGATGCTCTCAACTATGGATGTATCCAGGTTGATTGTAGCATAGAACAGGTCTGCAGTGCCGCGGCGGTAGTAGAGTGCTGACACACGACGAGCTGGCTTGGGAAATGCTGCCAGAGTGGCAGCGTTCGCGCGCTCGGCGGCCAGGTATTTGCGCATTTCAGACTTGGCTGGTTCAAGTAGTGCAATGTTCTTAAAGTGCACACTGTTCGGCGGGTTGGCATCCTTGATCAGGGCGGAAGCCGCCACGATCTCGGCGCCGGTAAGGGGGTCGAGAGGGTGCATTTGGTAAGCTGTATACAGGGCGTGGCTGGGCTATATTGTTGAGTTTGAATATCGAGGTAGTTTGTTTGAATATCTGTGAATAAACAAGAGCAAGCTTTAGTTGGAGCTTCAATAAGTTAGGCCTCGTCCTTTTATGTGAACCAGACCCCGCGATGTTCAATAAGACTGCTGTGGACCTTGCCTGCAGTTGTATGGCCTCGTCGGTGCAGGCATGCGTCCGACGCAACCCGATTCCGCTAGACCACCGGCCCGTCTTGGCACTGTTGCAGGGCGGTGAGTTCCTGTGACTATAGTGTGTATAGTATAGTCTCCAGTCTGCACAATGTACAGCGCGCACGCGTATGGGCGAGATCGCATTATCCATCCAGGCACTGACAAGAGAATCGGTGCTTTTAAGCGATGGCGGGCGCTAGGAGGGCCATGCTGATAGTGCATCGGACCGGCTGGAATGTCCACTTTGGGCATTTGTTGGGCACTAGAACAATGCTAGCCTGTCTAGCCCGTCCGGTTCGTTGTTTCCACTGGTTGATGATAGTTATGCGGTATGAGATACGGCGCTCATGCATATGATTCATCGACCACACGTAGCGAGATAACGCCCGTAGGATTCAGCCACGGATTGGGTTCTGAGTTAACATTATTTATCTCGGTAGCTTATGGAGAAATACACATCCTTGGTGTGTGGAAGGATTCCAGCTATAGCGAGTTCCGTCAACTTGGTCCCGATGTCTGTGGTAGCTGAGTTCCGAACAGTGTATATAGGCGTTCTCCGCCCGCACTTCTGATGCGCATTAACTATCGGAGGTGCAATGCGGCTGATAGAGTGCTATGGCAGTACATTCGGTACGATTGCGATTAACAACAGTATATTGCTATTAACTCAAAGCATTCTCATCTAGCTTCGATACAGCTATCTTAATGACTATGACTGGACAACAAAAGACCCTGCTTAACCAATAAAGGCAGCCTTGACCTTGCCCAGGAAACCACTGGGAGGCGCCTCCTCATCACCGCCGCCCAGCCAATCCCTCCGGCCGCTAGCGAGATCCGCGTCAACAGACTTGACCCACGACGTTTCTGAATTATTAGTACATATGGTTGCCTGAATACCATAAAAAGCAGGGACGACTTACTGAACCACAGCTTCCAGCCACCGTAGAGGACGATAAAGAGGGGGATCACCAGGTACGAGAAGATGAAGCCCTTGAGATCAAAGGGCGTGAGAAGTGTCGTGTAACCCGAGATGATGACTAGGAAAATGTTGGCGACGAACAGAATCCAAGGCACATAAGGATAGCCAATGGACCGGAACGGCAGGATAGAGACTGGCACGCCCTGGGCGATCATGGCCTGGCGAAACCGCAGATGGGTAAGGCCAATAAAGGCCCAGGCGACGAACGCAGCAGCGCCCGAAATGTCAAGCAGATACGTAAACACATTGCCGGCGTTCTCGGAGATGTTAAGCAGAGAAATGAGGCCGAACAGGTTGGTGACGATGACGGCATAGATGGGGACACCACCCTTGGTCGTCTTACCGAGGAAGGCCGGTGCACGGCCGTCACGGGCCTGGGCGTAGATGGTACGGCTGGCAATGTAGATGGCCGAGTTGATTGACGACAATAAAGTTATAACAATGATGGCGTTGATGAGGTTGCCGGCACCGCCCCAGCCGGCTTGGACGAGGGCAATGGTATAGGGCGACGACATTGACTTGGAGGTTGCACTCAGCAGGAACTCGGAGTCGGAGGGCACGATGAGGCCAGTGAAGAAGACCATACCGACGTAGACGATCAGGATGCGCCAGAACGTCTGCTTCAGCGCGCGCGGGATGTCCTTCTTGGGGTTGCGCGACTCACCGCCCGTGATGGCGACGGCCTCTGTACCCGAGTACATGACGGCAGCGAGGACCAGCACTTTGCCGAAGCCATTGATGCCGTTGGCAAATGGGCCAGGGTCCGACCAGTACTTGAAGCCAATGTACTTGCCGCCAATGGCGCCGGTATCGAGCAGGATGGCGACAATGTAGAGGGCAATGACAATGATGAACTTGAAGGACGCCAGCCAGAACTCCATCTCGCCGTAGAACACGACGCCGAGCAGCGATGTACACATGAAAAAGACCCAGCAGATCAGGATCCATGCATAATTGGGAAGCTTGTCGGTCCAGAAACTAAGGATCAGGGCGGCGCCGTTATATTCGTTGGCCAGGATCGTCCCCCACATGTACCAGTAGTTGATTCCAAGGGCAAAGGAGAGCGCTGGGTCGACAAAGCGGCCGGCAAACTCGTTGAACGAGCCGGTAGTCGGGTAGAGGGTGGCCATTTCACCGAGAGACTGTGTGACTAAAAAGACATCGAGGCCGATGATAATATAGCCGATGAGGGCGCCGACAGGGCCTGAGTAACGGAGTGCAAAACCGGTGGCGTAGAAGGTGCCGGGGCCGATGACACCGCCGAGAGCAATCATCAGTAAATGCCGGGACTTGAGGGCACGCTTGACACCATCGTCGATGACGGTGCCGTCCGAGGTCTCGATGATCTCCTTGCTGTCACCGAGGCTGTGGTCGCCATAGTCGGCAACTGGTGTCGCCTCAATGGGATCGGAAGCTTTGGTGTCAGACATGTTGTCTGTCGTGTACTGGTGTCCAGTTTCCTGTGTTGATTGGACCCGAGTGCAAGGGAGGGTAGTAGGAATCCTCGAGGTGAAGTAGAGAGTCTTTGCTTGTTACAAGCCGTGTATCAAATAAAGGTGCAGTGAAGGGAGCGCAATTATATTAAGTAGTTTCGCTGCGCCGTCGTATCGTCCGAAGTCCTATCACAAAACAATGCACTCCATTGCCCAGCTTGATGGTCTGGGATTAGTATCGTTCGGTATCTTGTATTCGTCGTGGTGCTAGTAGATATATGCTATTATGGATATAAGATGCGCTGGGATGCCTGTCTTCACGTGGCAAAGCGGTCATGAATCCACATCAAGGATGCCGTGCAAGTTAAACGCATCTCTTCTGAACATGCTCTCACGTCTTGAACATGGAAACACAAGCTTGTATTCCGCAGAAGCGGGAAGTCCCACATCGTCCTCCGAATGGTCGCCCGACGCCCTGGTCGATCGCCGCAGATACTCGTAGATAACCAGGAAGATACGAGATAAACCCCATGTTACGTATTTCTAGTGCTGTTGCATGCCCCTGTGTGCCTGTGGATGTCGGACTCCATCGGCGACGGGTCCCGGGGGGGCCGTAAAACGTCCGACAGACCAATGCTCACAAAAGAAGCAATACACTGCCTAAAATAGCGAGCTGATAAAGTAGTAGCCAACGAGCTAGCTGTCACTTATCATCGACGCCTGGGCTAGTCTTCTTTGTAGTAAGTCTAGTGTAGTAGTCCATGTGGAATAAGTCCAGACCCTGGCACGTGGCTATCTCGACTACTTACAGTCTACTGATGTACAGCAATGTTGTCACTGAACTCGAAGCTTGTACTTATGCACTGATATAGTTTGCATGCGTCATCATGAATGCAATTATCGAAAGCATTGGCCCTACTCTATAGACGGCTAACGAGGGCCACGGACACAGCCTTTGTGATGAGGTACTCTTCCACGGCAACATCCTTGCCAGCCTCCTTTCCATAGCCGGACTCTTTGATGCCGCCAAACGGCGCTTCGACGCCCGAAATAGCGCCTGATGATGGCTGTTAGCTTTATTAGGAGTTCTTTCGGAGTATATGGTAAACGTACTTGTGTTGAGGCCGATCATGCCAGCCTCGAGCTCCTCCATCATGCGCCACGACCGGTCGACGTCCTTTGTAAAGACATAGGACGCAAGGCCCATCGGGGTGTTGTTCGCCGCGTTAATGGCCTCCTCCTCCTCGTCGAACTTGAATAGAGTCATGATCGGCGCGAAGCTCTCCTCGTCGGCAACACGCATTGCCTTGGTTGCGTCTCCTATAATCGTAGGCTGCAAGAAGAAGCCTGTGAGGTTGGGCACGCGTGCACCACCAAGGAGCACCTGGGCGCCGTTCTGCTTCGCATCATCCACCTGGGCTATGGCACGATCAAGGCTCTGGGGTGTAGTCACGGGGCCGATAGTGGCTATCGGAGTCGTCGGTGTGGCGGCATGGCCACCGTGGCCCACAACTAGGCGCCCGGCCCGCTCGCAGACAAGCTTGGCGAATTTGTCGTAGACACCACTCTGGACGTAGACGCGGTTTGCGTTGACGCAGATCTGGCCGGCATTGCGCCACTTAAGGCTCGACAGAGCATCGGCAGCCTGGTCGAGATCGGCATCGTCGAACACCAGGAATGGACAGTTGCCACCGAGCTCTAGCGTGACCTTTTTCAGTCCATCCGCACACATCCGTGCCACGAGCTTACCAACGCGAGTCTGCCGCAGGCACAAGTTAGCTCGTCTCCTGTGAGCGGGAAACACGGTAGAAAAGCACTCACAGATCCGGTAAATGTTACTTTCTTCACATCGGGATGGCGGCAGAGGGCCTCGCTGACAGTTGGCGTGTTGTCCAAGCTGGTCGTGATGACATTTAGCACACCTTTGGGGAAGCCGGCCTCTTCAGCGAGCAGCGCCAGCGTCAAGACAGACAGCGGCGTCTCGGGCGACGGCTTGACCACCATTGTGCAGCCAGCAGCCATCGCAGCGCCGGCCTTGCGCGCTACCATGGCCACTGGCAGGTTCCACGGCACCAGGGCTGCAACAACACCAATGGGCTGCTTCAGCGTAAGCACCTTCTTGCCCGGCAGCGCGGAATCAAAAGCAGAGCCCTGGATTCGTTCGGCCTCGCCGGCAAACCAGCGTGCGGACTGAATTGAGTAGTCGACTTCGAACCGGGCGTCCGCAACAGGCTTTCCGGTCTCGTAAGTGATAATCGTAGCAATATCGTCGCGGTGCTTCTGGATCAGAGCACTCCAAGCAAACAGACACTCGGAGCGGGCACGAGCGCCGATCTTGCTATACGTCTTGAATGCCTTTTGCGCAGCCTTGACGGCAGCTTCTGCATCGACTGCCGCACAGTCGGGGGCGGCGGCCCAGTCCTTGCCCGTACCGGGATCTATTGTTGTTAGTTGATGCTCATCCAACAGACCGTTCATCAAATACATACCAATCACCGGAAATTGAGCGCCAGATGCAGCCTCCACCCACTGGCCGTCGACGTAGCATTTCTGCTGAAGCAGCGACGGGCGCTCCAACTACACTGTCAGACTGTCATCCACCGAAAACAATGCAAAGGATGCAATTAAACTTACTGTGAATGGCAAAGACATGTTTAGTAATTATTGGTTGTGACGAGATTAAGGAGTTGAGGGGTTCTGGGTTGTGGGTATTGAGATGGCGAGTCTTGTATGAATCACTTTCAACAAGACTAGTCAACAACGAATTGCCATTTTCTCCTCGATTTAAAGATATAAGATGCACGATAATACTCCTTGTTTTCCGTTTTATGCCCCTCGGCAAGTAATTTCGTCCCGTTGTGCTCGTGGACCCAATCGTACGCTGCCCGCGTTCTAGGCCGATATGCGCTGCAGACCAAGCCGTCGGGCATCAAGGCCGATCAGATGGATAGCCACCAACTACCGAATAGTTCTGCGATGCAGTGCGATAAAGAGTATGTGACGTGCATTGTGGATAAGGAATAGCTTACACGAGCTCAGTATTTGGGCATCTGCGTATTTGTGTACTTCAATTTATTTTTGTTTTCTTTCTTTTTCTATTTCGTTCTATTTCATAGCCTAGGTACACTCTATAACCAACAAAATGGCTTGGCTACTCCCGACTGGAAACCAAATCAACCTGCAGCTTGGCTGGCCATCGGCAGAGTTGTTCCCGGCCGCCGAGCTCAACAGCAGCGCCAACGAGGTCTTGTCCAGCTTTGATTCGGCCAAAGCAGCTCTCATCTACGGCCCCAATCCCGGCATACCGGCACTGCGCAAGCAAGTGGCCCGATGGCTCAGCACCGTGTACTTTGGTTCTGGCGCAAGTGCAGCCTCCATTGACCCAGCCCGCATCTGCATTGCCGGCGGTGCGTCGCAGAACCTGTCTAATATTCTGCTCCGGTTCACTGATCCCACCTATACAAGGAACATCTGGATGGTTGAACCGACGTACTTCTTGGCATGCCCCGTATTCGAGGACTGCGGCTATGCTGGCAAGCTCCGGGGTGTGCCGGAAGACGACGAGGGCATTGACCTGCATTTTTTGCGAGCTCGTCTAGAGCAGGCCGAAAAGGAAGCAGCGGCGGTTGCTGCGGTGCGTGGTACCGAAGACAAGCCGCTCCTCAAGGTGGCCGGCTATGAGAAGATATACAAGCATGTCATCTACACCGTGCCGACCTTTTCTAATCCTAGCGGCAAGACGATGTCGCTGCATCACCGAGAGGCTCTGGTGCGCCTAGCGATCGAGTTTGATGCTCTCGTCGTGTCGGACGATGTCTATGACATGCTCTGCTGGCCTGCAGACCGTACCGTCAAAGTCACTTCCGGTGCCATCCCTATACCTCCGCGCCTTGTCGATGTTAACCTGCGCCTCGACCCCGAGAGCAAATGGGGCAACACTGTGAGCAACGGCTCGTTTTCAAAGATCATCGCCCCCGGCGCGCGTGTGTCCTGGTCCGAGAGCACACCTGCCTTTGCTACATTCCTGGCCAACACGTAAGATGCATCTGACAAACGATATGCTGGCAAGAGAGCTAACAAGATAGTGGCGCAACCTGGTCCGGTGGGAATCCGGCCCAGCTGACCTCCAATTTCGTGGAGAAGATTCTTGCGTCCGGGGCCCTGGAGAAGCACATCAAGGACACTCTCATTCCCACATACGCCACCCGCTACTACACTATGGTCGAAGCCATCCACGAGTATCTCGAGCCCCTCGGCGTCTTCATCAGCACGGGAAAGCCGTATCTTGTCGACAACGAGCTCGAGGTTGCTGGTGGTTTCTTCCTCTGCGTCTCGCTGCCAAAGGAGTTTCCCCACACGTCAGAGCTCGCCGCCAAATCAATCCAGGAGCAGGAGCTCAAATTTGCGCATGGCCGCATGTTTGGCGTCAAGGGCGATGCCGGCAGTCGCGAGAGAGCAGAGGGTGACGGTGGCTATGGTAGTTCGCTACGTCTATGCTGGTCTTTTCACAACGAGGACGAGATTGTGGAGGGTATCAAGCGATTGCGGGATGTCCTTGTGGCGGGTAAGTTGGCATGATCCTTAACTGGTTCGATTGTTGCAATATATAGTTTTGTAGCTTGCAGTCCGTTTTGTATTGGAATGAGAAAAAGCACCGGTACATTTACTCATTCTTGATCATCTTCCACTGCAGCAAACAAATCTTAGCCTTGGGCTCAGCCCGTCCCAGGTCTCAAATTGATCTCTGTGGCATGATTCTCACCCGTTTTGTCCTCAGAGTCTACTCGGACACCTGTTAGCAACATCCGCGAGAGCAAACCACCGACATCTGTGCTGCCGCTTGCTTCCAAAATATGGCAGTCGAGGTCGAGATAAGCCTTCTCAGCGGCCTTGCTGATACGATCGCCAAATCCACAGACTTGCAAAACTCGCGCAATGATAAAATGAACTCTGAAAAATTCAGGGTCCGGCATCGGTATGGTGTCGTCGGCGCATGTGAGCTGCAGCTGCGATGAACCGCTTTTCGATTGCAGTAGCTGCCTCAAGTTAGAATGATTGATGATGCGATACTCGTTCTACAAGGTTCAGTTAGCCTCGAAAAAAAAATCATTTACCACGACCAGTGTTGTTCCAGAACATACGTTGCCTTGTGGTTCAAATGTAAGCCCATACTCCCCAAAATGGCGATGGCAGAGGGTGTTTATCATGATGGCATTGGCGGGTTGATTGATGCTTCTAGCATCGATTTTGCCGGCAAGCGCAGGAAAGTATCGATGGATTGCAAACCAGATGATGGACTTATTGCGAGTCTGCAATGCATCCGTCTCATCAAAGAATCCGAGGGCGAAGGGGAGGATGTGCGCGCAGTCCACGTAGGTACCCTCTGCGTCAGGCGTGGGGTTCGCAAGCTGTTGCTCACAGCTCGGAATATCCCACGCGCCAGTGTACACACACCGGTAGCCATCCCGACGGAGACAGTCGCTTCGGAGACTTGACTGATCATTTCTTGTCGTCGCCTCGATCGTTGCCGTTGCCAGGCTGATCTCGCGTTCTGCGTCAAGTGAGGGCGGTGTTGTGACAGGGGTGGGTGCCTTGCCACCAGCCAGTTTGACTACTCCGTATATACAGTCAGCAACAGTGATATGATACGTTAAGTAAAATCTATAGAAATAAACTCACATGGCTTCAGTATGGCATCGAGCAAGTGACTTGCAAGCTCCACAAGACGCTCGTTGCTGTCCTGGCATGCGCTTATGTCGTCCATCAGAGCCTGCTTGCCATCTTGGTCTAGATGTCTCCAAAAGGCACGGAGGATTTGCGATGCACCATGGCTGTGACTTTCAAGCTGATCCAGCTTCACACTTATCTCGTGGAGCGTGAGGCTGTTGTTCGGTTTAGTGGTTTTAGCCGGTAAAAGCGACGATGATGCTAGGGGGTGCTCGGTAAGCGGAGGGAGACGCCGGAGAGGGCTGATCCAGGACTTCATCGTGATAGTTGTTTATTGATATTCCGCGGGTTAAGTTGCGTTCGCGTGTGATTGAAAATTAAGACGCGTTGTGTACTTTATTGGTATTGTATTCGCGTCGAGATGACAGAAGGCAAGAGCTGCTGACTAACTATTTCACAACGTCATGACTAATATGTCGTGTGCTTGCCAATATTGCTAATCTACACCTCTACACGACTATAAAATGTCACTACCTAAAAAGAATGCGACAATGATATTCGACGCAGTTGCCGCATCGTCGTCGGCCTGCGCAGCCACGACAGCAGCTTCTGTATACATCTCCTCCCAGCCGACTCTCTGCCCGACCAGTCTCAAGCACTCAGTGTTGATAAAAGTGTCAAATTCGGGATGGCCCTGGAACGTCAGAATGCGGCCGGCCTCGTAGATGCCCTGCACATTGCAGTGTGGTGTTGTGCCGACAACACTGATGCCTCTAGGGAGTTGGCTGACACCCTCGGGGAGCAGGACGTGGTCGCCATGCAGAAACTGCAGTCGCAGAGTTCTCTCTCCAAGGTACTCTTGGAACCTGTCGACAAAGTCTTTTTCCAGCTCGACGGTGTGGACGCCCAGCTCGTAGCCTGCCGGGTCTTTGCGCACGACTATACCGCAGTCATAGTACAGCGCCTCACAGATGACCTGGTGGCCAAAACACGAGCCATACAGCTTGATCTCTGGGCTGTTTTTGTAGATGACTGTCTGTCAGTCTCACCCAAGCACAAAATATATAGTAAATGGACGTACCGGTTACATATGTAAGGAGTCTCCGAATCCAGGGAAGCTGCTCGTATGCGCCATTCGGCGAGCCGCTGATGATAACGGCATGGATACCGTCCAAAGACTCTGGGTATTCTTCTTTCACTGTATCAAAGCCAAGCACCTGCAGTGTCACCTTGTCGTCGGTTCCGGCGTTGTGACGGTCCACGGCTGGCTGGAGAATGGCGGCAAACACATCGTGGTATTGGCCGCGGGCTTTCTGAACGCTGGGCACTGTATAACCGCAGTTGAGTACGGCTATGGTCAAAGTCGTCGCGGTCATGGTGGCTGGACAAGGTTTGCGTATATCACCGAGTCACAGCTTCACAACATTGCCACGGCCTAACGTGAGCAGATAAAGCTGATAAAGGCCGAAGAAAGAAGCTTCCCAAAACGGTGTAAGTCGTGGCGCCCCACGATACTGCACCTGCTAGTCAATCAGTTTATGGGGCCTAGGAGCTGCTACACCGTGCAGGGACCGAAGGATGGCCGTCGGTCTTTACTCCGACAGCTGCTCAGACCCTATCGTGCTGATGATCCACATCGCGAGGAGCAGCGTCGTCTAGTCGGAGTCGCGTCCCCGAAAATCATAAAGACTGGCGGTTGCATTCAGCATCAGATCATTGATAATGCTAGACATAGCCACGGTTTATAAGTCCGGGAATTACTGGATATACCAGTAGTGACGACACTCCTTCTTAATCACAATATGTATCTGAAGCAAGCCTGTTATCTACATGATGTGATGTCACTGTAGCATCACAGAGTCGTGGCTTGGCGAGGTCACATCAATCACGGCAGACGAAAGATATCATTTATTTGCTCTGGTTATCTGCAGAAGACTACTGCTTTGTTGATGTATCTTCGCCGGCGACTGTGGCAAAAAAGGCATCGGCGAGGAATGAGCCGGCGTAGCTGGCCTTGTGGAAGCCATCGACGACGGGCGGTACACGCGACGGCTTGGAAATATTCTCGATGTAGCCGGCAATGCCGTCCTTTTGCCACGCATCGGAGAACTTATCAACCGTGAGGTTCAAGCCGCTGACCGAATAGATCGGCTGCACCTGCCACACGATGCCCAGCTTCGCCATGTCGCTGCTAAAGGACTCGACCTGCTCTTGTGTGAAGCCGTTCTTGATGTAGTCGAACATGCCCGTAAAGCCAAAAGCAAAGAGACGTTCGGGGTAAACTTTGCGCACGCCCTCGTGGAACTCAACAATGTCGTTCCACACGGGCGCATCCATGCGCGCCCATGTCATGTCGCCAAGTGGCGCGACGGTCAGGGCACGCTCGACAATGGCCTGCACGGTCGGCTTCCACATGTAGCTGCCCTCCTTGGAGCGAGATAGCTCCCAGTCAAAGACGACGTCCTTTCCGAGAGCGGCAGTGGCGGCCTTCCGCTTCTCACGCAGCGACTTGCCGTACTCGGTGGCGCCGCTGGCAACGTACTTGTCGTAGTCGTCGGGCGACGCCGCCTGTGCCTTGACGGCATCGTCAAACGTCATCAGGCCGGCACGGGCCTTCCACTCGTCGCGGGCGTCCTGATAGATCCTCCCAGCCGCCATTCCGGCTCTGACGGCGTCAACAAGGGGCTCAATGTCGGCCACAGTCGAGCCAATGATGTAGGCGTGGTCGCGGGGATCAATTGTGCTGGTGATAAACTGCGAGCGGTCCGTGTCGCAACGGCACATGAGCAGCGTGTCGACACCCATAATGTCAAACTGCATGCGCACAGCCGTCAAGCGCGACACGTACTCGCTCGTGGGCACGACAGTGCGGCCCTCGCCAATGGTAAACTTTTTCATGCCGATGGCAAGGTCGTCGAGGTGGATCATAGCGACGCCGGCCTCGACAAACGAGCGGGCCAGCTTCACAGTCGACGTAAGACCACCAAAGCCCATGTCAGCGTCGGCCACAATGGGCATCATAAAGTCATAGCCCTCGAGATTGGCACGTTCAGCCTTGGTGTAGCGCAGGCGGAACTGGTTCTGACGCTGGTCGTGCCATAGCTGCGCCTTGAAGAGCTTGTCGACCACCTTGGGAACGGTATCCCAGGGGTAATCGGCGTGGTCCATGCCCGGGTGCTGGACTTCAGATAGACCGCAAAGGGCACCCGATACGTACACGGTCTGCTGGTGCTTGGCCATCTGGGACATCACGGTGGGCTCAGTTGTACCGTACGTCTTCTCACAGGTACCGGCGACGCGGTGTGCCTCGAGCTGTTCCCAGAACTTGCGACCCTGCAGACTGGACGGATACGACAATGGGATGGTGTTGCGCATCGCGGCAATGGCCTTGGCTGAGTAGGGCCGCTTGATGTGTGCACGCCATGGCTGTGCCCATTCCTTCTCGACGGCGGCGATTTGGTCCTTAAAGGCCTTCTCCTCGGCATCGACGTCAAGCTTGCAAATAGACATGATGTGTTGATGTTGTATAGTGTCTATATCCCGGTGATTGTTGTTAGTAAATGATGTTGATTTGTTTGACTATTCTTCCACAAGTGGATTTACTCGAACATTGTCTTAGATCTAATATAGACTTGCTCCTCCCCATCGCCACCACCATCACCATCACCTGCGTCTTTCGGCGTGCCGCTCTGGCTGCCGTCGTCCGGAAACAACAACGTCATTGCTGTTTGCAAGAGGTTTTGTAGAGCCGATAAGCCTTATCAGCCCCGACAGGTACCGACAGCCTGATAACCGGGACTTATAGACGTCGGAGTCCACAATCCGATCGGCGTCCTTCGGAGACCTGCCAACTTGTGAAAGCACTATCAGATAATAGCTGTCCATCCCACACATAGCTACCCTTACAAGCTCACCTTATCACATCTGATCGACTGAGCTTGGGGTGGTTTTGACTCGACACTTGGTCGTGATACGAGTATGCAGGAAACAGACAACCGATCAGCAAGATACTCAGGGTGTAATGGTTGCAAGCTTGCCGTTGGTTCTTTATCTTGCTCTTTGTTTTGCATATCCAGGTTGATACCAGCATGTACCATATGCACGCAGTTGTAGTCGTAGTTGCTGCTATCTTGGGTATGAATGAATCTTGTTGAGTTGATGGTTTGTTGTCGACAGGACAGGATACATAACAAGCTGCGCGAGCTGTTGTTCACAGCTTTTTTATCTCGTTCGATCCACTCATTCTACACATAGCCAGCCTTGCCTAGGCTATTAACTGTTTATCCTCTTCCAATACTTCGAGAACCCAAGGCTCGAGACTATAAACGCCGCCAAGGCCAAGACCTGTTTATTATAAACCCACAATGACCTCCTCTCGGGACGACCACAAGTCAGCGCCGTCGGCATCCATTGCTGACCAGTCAATCCATCAGGGCCTTGTGCAGGAAGACCCCAAGGCAGCTGTCCACCTTGATATCGCAGCGCAGTATGCCGACCAGTTCACGGATGGCAATACCTACACGCACGATGAGGAGGTGAAGCTGCGGTGGAAGATCGACCTGCGGCTAGTGCCGATGTTATGGTTCAACGTCACCCTGGCAGCCATGGACAAAGTCACGACGTCCACGGCAGCTCTCTATGGATTCCGCAAGGACACTGGCCTCACGGGTGACCGCTACAGCTGGGTTGGCAGTGCTTTCTATGTACGTCTTCACTTTGTCTATCTCCACATCAAGCATTGCTAACAGCCAGTTTGGCTACCTCTTCTGGTGCTTCCCGAGTGGTCATTTGCTTCAAAAGCTGCCGCTCGCCAAGGTTATGGGCTCGGCCCAGATGATGTGGGGTTTTGTGCTCATCGGCACGGGCTTTGCAACCAATTTCCGCACCTTGATTGCCCTGCGTGTGCTCCTCGGCGCCTTGGAGGCCCCCATTGTGCCGGGCAACCTGCTGATCATGAGCATGTGGTACCCGCGGCACGAACAGCAGCTGCGCGCTGGTCTGATCTACACGGGCCTGTCAGTGTGCTTCACCGGCCCGATCGGCTGGGGTATTGGCTTTCTCGAGGGCGAGCACCAGTGGCGCGCCATGTTCTGGATCACGGGTGCGATGACGGTGTTGTGGGCGTGCGTGATCGGCATCTTCCTGCCCGACAACCCGGTCAAGGCGCACTTCGTGTCGCACCGCGAGAAGGCCATTGTGGTTGAGCGGCTACGCGCAGACCAGACAGGTGTCGAGAACAAGATCTTCAACCGCGGCCAGTTCTTTGAGACGCTGCGCGATCCCAAGACGTGGCTGCTGGTGGCCTTCAACCTCACGATCAGCATCCCCAACGGCGGCCTCACCAACTTTGCAACGCTAATTATCAAGGGCCTAGGCTACACGTCGCAGCGTTCGGTGCTGCTGACTATGCCGACGGGCATTATCCAGACGCTGTCATCCTACATTTGCAACGGCGGTGTATTCTTGTGCTTGCAGTACTTTCCCGCGAGGCAGTGGCGCACGGTGTTCATTCTGTTCGGCCTTGCCGTCGGCCTCATCTCTGCGACGTTCCTGTACACGCTGTCGACCGACAACTTCTATGGCCGTCTGGCGGCACTCTATATGTCGTACTTTTACCTGGGCCCCTACGTCGTCAGCCTGAGTCTCGCGACGGCCAACACGGCGGGCCACACAAAAAAGGTGACGACCAACGCACTCATCTTTGTGGCGTACTGCGTGTCCAACATCATTGGGCCGCAGTTCTTCAAGAGCTCGCAGGCGCCGCTGTATGCGATGGGCATTGCCGCCGTCCTGGCGAGCTATGTCCTGTCGGCTATTATAATTGCGCTATATGCGACATATTGCTGGTGGGAAAACCGGCGGCGCGATGCCGTGGACGAGGCAGCGGGCGAGCGCGTGCATCAGGACACAGACTTTCGCGATCTTACTGACAGGCAGAACATTCACTTCCGCTATGTGTGGTAGAAAGGTTCCGAGAGAGGGACACTGGCTTTGTGCATTGCTTTGTATATTGAAGGAGAATCTCGCAACGGATGGGGTTGTGTCTCGAAGATAGTATAGCTGTTGATAATAATGACGATTGAGTGGACCTTTATTATTTGGTCTCTTTGACGCAATCCATAACAGTACATCAAAGAGTAGGACTTAGGCCGGGCTCGTGGCTATCGAGAACGACAGTTGTAGTCGCCTTACTTCGTTCATTAACACATATGATCGGTCGACGCAGCATATCAATAAAGCCAAGCCCCGGCCAGGCCGCCATTCATCCGGCGCCGTGCCGGGATGGCGTCGCATCGTCGCTTTCGTCAAATGACAGCATCGGTGAGACAACTGTAGAAGCACGTGTGGCGTGTGAGCATCCATGCCAAATTGGGATAGCTGTAGCCATGTCAGATGTATGCAAGCCCTTGACCTGCAGCCAGTGGCTGTAGTGTTGACCGCTTGCTGGCGACTGCTGATTGGTTTCGACTTGAGTCATGTGTGTGAGGATGCAGCCAGACTGCAGCCAGATGCATCCGGGTGGATCACGCCGTGCCCGAGGGTTTGACTGTCTGTCAAAGCAGCCTAACCCTTTTCACAGATCTTGCCAGCACAGCCTTGCTTTCCAGTTAGCCCAACGGTCATCTCTGTCCGCCTCTTTTCTTTCTCATGTCTTTTTTCTTTCCTTTTCTTGAGCTGTCCGGTCATCCCATGAGTCCATAATTTTAGACTTCATGTCTACCTATCGCGGCCTTTTTCGTGGCGACCAACGTAGTCCTCCTTGACCTGTCTCCGCAGCTCCGTTCCTTTCCAATCCCATCCTGGATCATAAGTCCGGCATGTCACGACAAGATGGTCCGTGTAAGTCCTTGTGCAATATGTTCTGAAATATGTGATCTGCATGTTCCAACATACCTAATAGCTCTCTAAAACACAGCGTCCCGCCACCCCGGCGGCAGTCTACGCAGCGACGACACGACGTATGAGTACTACAAGACATACAATGACTACGCACGCAGTCGACGGTCGCCGAGCCCTTCTAAAGAACCAAAATCTACATCCGGTGCGAGAGATGCAAAGATGACCCGCAGCCAGAGTCGCGCCAGCCGTATTTCACACCACGACGACCTCCTTAGACCACGTGCCTTTGACGACGAGAGCCATTCACTCTGCGACTCCTCCGATGACTCGTCCAACTACGGAGAGATAGCGCCCCGGTCAAGTAGCAGGGGCCGTCCGTCCAGTACAACAAGCCGTGGTGGGCCCAGCATCCGTTCTATCAAGTCACCCCGGGCCGCCCTCAATCGATTCAATACCAACATACGTCGGTCCCCTATTCCCGAGTCTCCAGAACTGTCACGCGACTACAAAACACCAAAGGGGCGGCCACCATTGCCGCCCGGCTGGAGTCCGCAGTTTAGCGCACCCCACGGCCGTTGGTTCTATTATAACAAGGCGACGGGAAACTCGCAATGGGAAGCGCCCGGCTTTGAGGACAAGACCCTCCGGGGCATTCTTTCAAACAAGGCCGATAGCGGTGGCCGAATCCAGGTTGACGATGATGATGATGATGGCACTAAGAATAGTCGAGGGCAAGGCGGAGGTAGAGGCAGAGACAGCGGCGGTGGCGGCGGTGGCGGCGATCACAGAGGCAGACTCGGCGGAGGAAAGGGCAGCGGCAGTAGCAGATATGCTCAGCCACATCGCGAAAACAGCAGCCTGGGCACGGCCTGCTTGCTGCTTAGCATTGCAGGCGGTATTGCTGCCGGGACGCTATTAGCAAGAGGGCTGCAATCGAAACCGTCCCGTATATCCATGTCCGAGTCGACTGTCAGGCGAAAGAAGTCAAACTCTTCTTTTTCAGACTGAGGGATGTCGGCCCAGCGGCCCAGCGGCAGAGCGCTTGGCTGGAGCTTAGCTAGAGCAGCAGGGGGAGGTCAGCCGGCATCGCATGATTTTTTTTTGCATTGGGAGTTGGGCAACGAATAGCAGCGACGCGACGACTTATGAAAATCAGCTTCATGTAGCATTGCTAATTTTCACCGACCGCTTTTACTTTCAATCACTGTGATTCGAGCATATACGGCGACACGGCACATTCACGTTCCAACGTCGGCGAGATGCTGCAGGATCAGCAGGGTGTGCCGTTGTCCAATTCAGGCAATTGTCCGACCCTGTCACTTGTATTTACGTATGTCACTTGTCTCGGCAATGTCTTGGCTGCAAGCCCCTTTTTGACTATTGACATCTTGCAATCTTGACGTAGCATCAAGCAAACTTCGTACCAAAATTTAATCAACAGAAAAACATTTGAAGATAGTCGTGTAGTTTCTATCTAGTTAGATACCGTCTATAACGCCAGGAAATAA
Source organism: Ophiostoma perfectum (assembly GCA_029298845.1). NCBI lineage: Eukaryota > Fungi > Ascomycota > Sordariomycetes > Ophiostomatales > Ophiostomataceae > Ophiostoma > Ophiostoma perfectum. The sequence continues at coordinate 28,414 of JANSLV010000018.1, forward strand.
TCCGGTGACAGTCCTTGGGGACCTATACCACCGTCTTTTCTGTAGTAGTACTTGTAGTGATGATAATAAAATAAGAGAAACGAAAAGATCATGGCCAGAACACCCTTTTCCCCTGGGGTATGTATCAAAATAGACATTATAATTGTAAAAAAAGAAAATATTCTCGAAACAGATCAACTGTACAGAGAAACACAAACGCTCGAGTTTAACAGTGGTAGCAAAGGCCGCTATAACGACGACTCGCTGCCTCGTGATGATTTGAGGTCTGACTTGCTGATGCTGTGTAGCCGCTGGTCGCGCTCGTGCACCAACCGTGCTTCGTCGTTGTAGTCTGTGTTGTACTCGACAGCATAGCTCTTAGAGTACATGATGCCGCCCACGCTGCCCGGGTTTACGGGCGAGCCGCCAACAGAGTCGCTGTGGCCGTGGCGCAATGTGCCAACGGAAGGGCTACCCTGCGGCGACGTAGCACCATTGCTGCCGGTGCTGTTGCCATTCAGGTTGTTGCGACGGTAGCGTTCCTGTGCCGGCAGAGCACCAATGTCGTCCTCTTCGTCGTGGGCGTTGATGGTCGTAATCGTGGTGTTGGTCATGCCCCCCTTGTGGTGGTGGCCCGACGTAGTCGACACCAGCTGAATGCTGCGCTGTGTGCGGCTGTTGGCACCACGCGAAGGACGGAGACCGCGACTGTTGGCACCATTGGTGTTGCTGTTGCCATTGCTGTTGTAGTAGTAACGCGCACCCGTCGAGCCCATAATGCGAGGGAAGAAGTGCACGAGCAGCAGACGCATCGAAGGCATGCAAGCGCAGATGATACCGACATTGATCTCAATAGTCGACCAGTTGATGACCTCGTAATTATCCCATGTTGGGTTTTGCGAGTTGGCAAAGTTGAGCAGAGACTGCAGACGGAGAACACTAACGACAGTAACGCTGGTTTGTTAGAATGTAAGATGGGGTTTACTGTTAGAATCGGACTCGACTTACAATGTACCGACGGTGAACATCATGGACACGCCGACTTTCTTCTTCCAGTTCAGCTTCAGCTTGCGTAGCTGCCACAGAGGAATGGCCAGCATCCAAATGTCAATGGCAATGCTGATTGCGGCGTTGGCCCATCCGATGGCGTTGATATTCATACAGCTGCCCTCGTGCAGACCATCCCAGTTGGTCCAGTAGTACGAGATGGGCCGGCACTGGAAGACGCCAATGAACAAGAATGTCAAGCCCCAGACGATGCAGAAGGCGACGGTGCCCCAAAGAAGCCGGCGAATGCCCTGCGCAGGGAAGATTCGTAGGTAGAAGAAAAGCAGCGTAAGCTTGAGAAGCGTAATGTCGGCGAAATAGTTGAGCTCGATGATGTAGAAGAATTTGATGAATCTGTACACTTCGTCGGGGGGCAGCTTCCAAATATCTTGGCCGAGACCGTTGGCAGCCAGGCCGTGGATGTTGATGATACTACTCGGGATGCCCACAATCACAGCAACCAGAGCCACCCAGTCATCTGCACCGATGGTCGTGTGCGTGATGAAGATTCGGTATACGAACCGGGAAGCGACAAAGGTGCCGGTAATGATGCCGAGGGCGTTCGAAGTCGCCCGGAAGATGCCAGCCTTGTTGCGGATCGGGGCATCGCACATCACGGACGTGATGTTCTTTGCACCTAAGCAATGTTAGACATTTTGCAAACAACGACTCAAAGTTAGTAGGTAAAACATACTGAGTGTCTCAATGATGGTACAATTGGCGAGCGTGCATGTTGTCACAACGTTGAGCAGGTTGGCGTCGGCACACATGCATGTGGTGTTGCTAGAAGCACATGATGAAACGCTGAGAGAGGCGATGAAGCACTTGAGAGAGCAGCTGGGCAGCTCGCTGAGGAGTTCGAGTTCCGTTTCGGCAGCCGCCAGCATAGGCAGCATCAAAGCTGATAGCAGCAGCGAGAAGATGTGTGTTGTGATCTTCATGGTGATGTGTGAGTGAGTAGCGGAAGGAGAGCGTAGAGTGCCGTCGAGGACGGCCGTGGCCGCCTGTGTAATGAAGCTCGCGGACAACGGATGGCGATGACCTGGATCGAAATATGAAAGCAAGACACAGGAACAAAACAGAACGTGGTGAGAGTCGGCCGATTTTAAGACAATAATCCAGAACCGTCAAGAAATGTGGGAAACCCCGAGTTATAAAAAGAAGAATCTGATATGTGAGACAACAACGCTGGATCCAGAAACTAGACATCCAATCCCTGGACAAAATAGCTCCAGAAAAGAAAAGGCGAGAAGGGCAGCGTCTTAAAAGAAAATATGTCCAGAATCAAAGCATTACTCCGTGCCGTACCAGGTCCATCGACATGTACACATACTTAGAGTACTCCGTATGCTTCAAGATGCCTCGATGCCCATCAAGCGAGTATTACTGGAGTCCACACGTCCCCACTCACACTGAGAAGCCCCAGTTCGTTGTTTTTCAACTAGAGACTGTTATGGAATAGTGGCAGGGGTAGCACACTGGGCGAGGCGGGTGGTAGGTAAGGGATAGAAATAAAAAAGAATATGAAGTGGAAGTAAATAATATGTATGAATAAAAGATAAACTCGGATAAAAAAGATGGCCAGAAGACCAGGACTACCAAGTAGTGCATACCCCGTACGGATAAAATGCCACAGCAACTCCAGCAAAAGAAAGCAAGTTAAAACAATGAAGACACAGAGCAGTAGCAACTGGATTTACTCCACACATGTATGCGTAGAGGGCAAATATGTGTAATGAAAAGAGAGAGGTAGGTAATCAAACAGCAGGCAGCAAGTCACTAGGGCAAGAAATGGCTGCAATCAAGGCAATTGGGACACTTGAGACATTGAATATGAAAACCCAATTTAGGGACGAGAGGTCCTAAGCTGATCCCCGTAGACGTCGTGGCACTCCATGACAGCCGTGATACTCGTGGTATGGGTCATCGTATCGAAACAATCGCGACAACCACAATCCCATGTCTGAGTTTGCAACACTTGCAGCAAGCTCGTATACTCGTAGTCCAAGGGCCCATCTAGCACACTTGCTGTTGCCACTGGCTTCCGTCGCAAGATACTTCTGGTTTTCTGGTTCAGTACCCAGCCAGCTTGCCCTAGTTCGTGTTTATTTTGCGCCGCCGTTAGTTGTACTGACTGGTGTCCCCTCCCAAACCGTTGCGGGCTCCATAGAATATCTTCCGTAGTGAACTCGTAAGCTTTGCAGTGGATTGTGTCGATGTTGTCTCAAGAGGCAGCACTGTGCCAGACAGATCATGCCGTCCCGTCTACATCGAGTTCTGTCAGGGCATTGACAGTGTGGTTTGCTTGAGTCTCAGGTCGTCACCGGAGTGGTCAATAAGAAAAGATAATAATGCCTCTGCAGTGTATGTCTTTGGTCGTCACTTTCTCGTTTCGTGCTACCGACAGTAAGTATCTTGCGAGGTATCTTACTAAAGCATGAACCTTACACCATACGGGCTACTTGTCCCGCTTACCCCCTTGCGCGCGGTAGGGCCCACCTTGAATAACAGGGTAACATGCGCCTTTCCGATACTCGACCTGTTCCCACTAGCAGCAAGCAGCAAGTATCGCCGAGTTCAGGGCCTAGACTGGTGCGTTTATTTCTGGTCCTTTGTAAGATATCTTATTTTGGCGGTTCACTGTTGGTCGTCACTTCCAATAGCCAGGACAGATATAGGCCAAATGCAGGAAAAAGCCGTACAACATTGCCACGAGGAGGCCTGGCCCTGGAGACAGGAGACAGCCTCTGGTGTGTTGTGTCTGGCCTGAACCCTGCGAGCTGGTCTGTGATGGTCTGGCATGTGTTTTGACAATGCCTGCTCGACTCCCAGCGGATTTATGCAACTTTGACACCGCACAGTTGTACGGAGTGCGTATACAGCGCAGCAAGAAACATCAGGCGTTGCCTTCGGATACATGTTGCTTGTTGGTCGGGATGTGTAGGTCCGAGTTCATCGTCTGTTCGAGATGAGTAGTTTCTCGATGTAGCTACGCGTGCTGAGACGAGGCCTATTTCGTGTTAATGCAGTTAGCTGGGCGCGGCCTCTGTTCCCATTCCTATTTTCCCATTTGCCATTTCCCCGCCCAGTTCAATACGTCGACCGAGTCTAGCCATCCTCGTGGTAATGTCTGGAGAAACCTTGGCAAGGAGGAAAGAGTGGAATGATCGTGTCTTCGTATTCGAGTGAATCGCGGAGGAATTGAGAGTGAGGGGAAGAAGAGGGGGCTCGAATGCTTGAACTGGTGTGCAATCTTTTGCATCGTCCTCATTCTGCAGTGGCGTTCTCGAGCTTTCCAGGGGTGGTAATCCCGGCCCTGTGTGTACGACATATGAAATTTGTGAGGTGTCGACCATCTGATGTCAATATTGTCCGGTTGCCCACAGATGATGCCTTGCAACCCAAGTGATCGACAGCCAACTCCCCGTCAGCATTCGGAGAATCACAACGGGGAATGCATCTAAGAATGTAAAAGAGGCAAATAGAACTGGCATTGCTCACCTTGCCAGTGCAGTGCTCCATCGTCATCCTGTTCATTTCGAGTTTACTCTTTTCCGTAGTCTGTGCGTCTCTGACGTGCATCCGTGGCTTGTCTGCCTGCCATGCTTTGATTCGGACGAACTGGGCCATCGGTGATCCATCGGTGCCCACCGGCGCTCATCTCTAGGCCTTGATAGCCCTGACATCGATGCCGTCCGGTCGTGGGCCGAGTCTGGATCGGGTTATGTTCTGTTTCACAGATGGCTCCGTTTGTCTGGTCTGTAAGGGTTTCATTATGCGCGTGGTGATGAGGATGGGCAATGATACGCGATGGAAACACTAGAACAATGGAACACAGCCATGTCGGAGCTGTCGGATTGACGGGTTTTCAGGGATATGTAAGATGTATTAGCATGCCGGGTGTAATATATGAAGTCAGTCGTGCAATAGACCGATAGGCCAATAGAGGAGTGGAAGAAAGGCAGAGGCAACAGAGATACAGGGGTAAGGTATCTAATGTTCACTAACCAGTAATTATTACTTTGTCCACACATACACAATGGTGAAACGGTTGTTGAAGAGCGAGGCGCACACCGGCGATGCGAGGCGGGCTCCATAAAACGTTCATCTCGTAAAAACAAGAGTGCAAACCCATGGCAGCAAAGAGAAAAAGAGACGATAGAAGAAGAAAAACAGAGGCCAACCCTCCAGAGGAAATAACGTCAGTATGCACCAACCAGAACAAGCAGGCGCAGGATGCAGAGGGAAGAAGCAGAACGAAGAAACGGGTGCAGGGTTTACCTGTTGAGTGTTGACACATAGATTGCCACATGCGAATAATTCAGGCGGGGAGGAGCCCATCTCACTGCCCGTATGCACCTTCTTACTTGAGACATGGGGCACACGCAGGCTCGTAGTAAGAATTTGGCTTTGCGCGTTTGCGAGGCAGGTACGATGCAGGTACAAAGCCAAGACACCCCCAACGTGAGAAGATGCAACGGTCGAGCCTGCCGAAAGTGGACTTGACAGCGGCCATTTGCTGTCTGTCGTAAGTGAAGCACATTGCGCCTTCCGGCTACAAAATATTATATGATGCGTCTTGCCTCTTTGTTTGGTTTTTTCTTGGTCGCTCCTTCTAGTTGTTAATCGCTCTTGCCATACACGTATCGAAACTTCCTAGCAATGGCATCTGCAGCGTGCACATCGCAAATCTCCGCTCATGCCGTATTGCATTCACAGTAAGTGTGCACTTGCTAGCATCCTTGTCGCCTCCTCTTTCACATGCTTCACTATATAAGCATACTGCGGCGATGACAGTCAAGAAGCCCCTGCTGGCAGGTGCCAACAGTAGAAAGTAAATAGCGAACTGATCGAACAAACCGCCGGTGAACGCCGCCCGGCAAAAGCAGATCTTGTTGAAGAACGCCGAATAACGGAAGGAGCCTTCTGGCTCGGTCCATCTTCAGCGGCGCTTTAAGTATCTTACCATTCTGCATGTCTCATCTCACTCCCTCCCTTGTAATTCCGCCTCGTACAGTCGCGCCTTCCCATGGATCGTGGCGCATGTCAACGACACACTCGGGTTAGAAGTACTCAATACTCAATACTCATACTACCAAATAGCTGTTCTCTATCTACAGAGTGCTTCGTAACATTTTACATAATCCCCCTTTTTTATGTTGGTTGATTTTGAGTTGACTTATACTCCTTATTTCCTCTTCCACTTGAGCTACCGCTACCGCTGGTGCGTGGTCTCGCTTCTTTTTTCCACGTTTGGTTTCCATGTGTCGTGGATTCGCTTGAACCGAACGGTCTCGATGACTACTGGTGGTTTGGCTCTGCAAATCCGCGCCGCTTTGACATCCAACCCAGTTTGTGTAAGCCGCGTCTCCTTACGAACTACTGCTGACCTACTTCGTCGAGGTTCTGGGGATCTGGGGACCATGGCGCACTGTGGCGCTATTCTGGCGCACAATCATTCCCTTTTAGCGCCATTGACAACGCTTTTCAGCATAATACTCCAGCACAATACTCCGTACGCGGTCAAATGGCTCCGGATAGAAGCCACAATGGCACCGTTTGGTGATGTTTTTCTTCTCTTAATACACTTTTCGCGTCGGATACATGATCTTCCACCGGAATAGTAAGAGGACTGAGCGTACATTTACATGGTACAGAGGCCATGCTGAGCACAAACAACACGAGGCAACGGGGTAGGCGGAAATATGTCGACGGAAATATGTCGTCCCATGCTGCCACGTTTTATCAGGCGAGGTTTTAAAAAGGGGTAGCATAACTGCTTGGTTGTTACTGTACATACGAGGATCTTTGAATACCTAGCTATATATTCTAAATACTAAAACGGAGGCCAAGTCCGATATTGACTCGACTTGATGAAAATAGTAGGCAAGTGGTAAGCAAGTGGTAAGCAAATGGTATAAATAAATAAGTTTTGTTGTAATTCAGTTAGAAATAACAAAAAAGTCCGTGGAAAATAAAATATACTAGTAAAGAAAAATATGAAGACAGAAGAATGAGAATATTTAAATTTTGAGTATCTATCACAAAGCTATTAATTCAAGATTGTCAGTAATAGAAAACTCAAAACACAAGACGAAACAAGACAACCGGAATCATAGTCGATAACCGCAAAACCAACCTGCCCATTGTACTCTAGTGACGCTGGCATCACCAACAATGTGATACACTTTGCATTGCATTACTGTTGCGAGCTTCCACATCGGGCATGCCTCGGCTGCCGACATCCACAATCCAGTGTCATATTATGTCGTCTTATCAGAATACAGGTGCTGAGAATTTACTGGTCACATCGGCCTAGTTCCTCTTTCGTCAATGTCTGTCTTCCGTACCCTGGCTTGATCTGATGAATCCTATTGTTTATTCTCCGAACACCAACAGCCAAATCTGAAGTCCAATTTAGAAGGATACGGAGTAAACCCAATCGAATCTCATTTATCAGAGTACTCCGTATTATGTATCTTAAGATACAATACGTAAAAATACCTCCCTGTCAGATACGACGCTGGGTTTCGCCCTTGCTTGCTTCGTAACACTTTTCCTTCATGGCTGCTGCATCGGCTCGGATTTTGACTTGTTTGCACCCGTCGCGCGCAAGTCCAAGACTGCAGATTTAGAAGGCGAATAAAAGGTGGGTATAATCCCGAGCTGCGCAACAAGTCCAATGTGACGGAAAATATACTCGCCGTAGTGATTACGGAATAGAGACATCACAAGTGTGATTACAAGTCTTGATACCCACGGAGAATGGCAGACCGAAACGGATTAAGAGTTATTGTGCCACTCCAGCCTGCATTGACTGCGACTCTAGTTCGGCAACCGGTAGCCGCATCCAGAGCCCGCGGTCAAATTTCAAAGGCAGGGTGCCATCAGGAGGCAGCATCGTACGGACGGTCGTCGACAGGGCCGAGTCCAATCGACGGAAATAGAGATGATGAGTGAACATGACAGGGACGATATGAATGCCAATCAAAAAGCAAAAAAAGACAGCACACAGTGATCGGCATTTTGCTCGAGGGCAAAGGGCAAATTCGACATGTGCGAGTACGAAGCTATCAGGGACGGATTCTCCCTGGCGCTTTCTTTTTCTCAGCTTTGTGACTGGCCTAGAGATCGGCCGCCTCCTTGCTTCCCGCAGCTTTGTTTTGTCCTTTCTTGTTTATTGCCGGGCCTAAGCATACTGCCTGTTGTTCTTGCAATCTAAGATACGAAGTAAGATAATATTAGAAACCAATTTCTGCTGCATGCTGCACCTTTCAGGGCGACTACACTAAAGAAACCATAACCAGGCAGAGGGCTCAGCTGCAGCCGCTGGCGTAGGATCGAAGTAAGATAGCTCCGCGCATGCACTGCTACAGCGTCAACCAAATCCAGGCGACGGATGCAGAGCCGAAGAGACGGGCAACCTGACAATAAGATGACACAGTACGTAAATATTGGCATTATCTATTCTAAGACGTTGCATGTTTTTTTAGTAGCCATTTGCCGGCTTAATAACGGCTCACGCCATCTTACTGAGTATTACAGGCTAAAACAATAGCAGGCCGGCCAATTTGCGATACTAAACGTGGGTAAGCACTGTAATTCAAAAAAGAAAGCAATCAACAGAAAGAAGAAACAACAAAGCTTACATTTTTTAAGGTGTTTCACGGGCGCGTTCCGCATGTCATTTGATATTTCTTTTGCGTAGCAGTTACTCTCTGCCCATGTCCAGAGGAAGCAAATGTCCGATGAACAAACAAACAAACAAACAAATATACAATTTTACAAAAGTAGCACCGCATCACCACCGCTTGGCGCAGTTCGTATTTTACTTTTTCTTGCAGGTGTGAAAGAGCCCCTATTCCATGCCATTGGCGATGATCCCAACTAGCTCGGCCGAGCTTTTATCCTTTTCTAGCGAATGAGTATGGTAATAGCGAATAGCAGGCAAGAGTATCGCCGTCGAGGACAGACAGGCTTGACAGCTCAGGATAGGCGTGCCTTGCGCCGACTTTATCTACATATCACTCCCCGATGGGACTATGAAAAGCCGGCTTCATGGCCCGGCGATGGACATTGTACATTTACATAAGCATATGCACAGCAAGGGAGGCCGTCACTTTCACACAGCTAAGATACAGCCAAGCTGCTGTGAGAGGCAAACGAGCCCTTGGCCATAGTAAGCTTACAGAGTAGGACTTGGAACGTATGAGCGGCTCAGTGGGCTCTGTGGCCTAATTACTCCGTACAGCTTTATCCATACGACGTATATCCGCAAGTGGCATCAGCCAAGCACAGCAAGAAGACCAAGCACTAGCCGCACACGCCAACAGCGGCGCCTGACGGCCCCATATCGTGGAGAAGGATGTATCACATTTTGCATCGTCGTAGTAGCCTGGCAGCCTGGGACTACTGACAAGGCGAGCACGGACTGGAAGCTTGAGGGGCATGTTTGTGTTACTTTTAGAACACTGGAACTCGGATCTCGAAACCTTCTTACACTCTGCGTGCGCTTTGCTGTGGCATTGTTTTCAAGCCATCTGTTCACGTAGTCACAATGCTTTGGTGTTTCGACGGCCGCAACGGCTGGAGGCTTCCACCCTTGTCACAATTAGGATCAATTGTATGTATTTAAATATGCATACATGTTTCTTGCGCAGGTATTACCACTTGTGACGATCCCCGCACGCAATGTTTTCCCATTTTACTAGTAAGAGAGACAAAAGAGCCAAACGAGCCAGAGGGAAAGAGGAAAAGAGGCAAGACTCTGGCCGGATAGGAACATACCGACACTATGCATGTATGAAGCAAGGAGTTCGCTGATCTGGTAAAGTGAGGGAGTTGTGATGTGCGACAAGTAGAAGAATCGTGGGGGGATGGCCGATTAGTGGGTAGTGTATGCTGGATGTACCTGTACTCGTACAAGCCCCCGTACAAGTCCCTGTCTGGCTGCTTTTGAATTATGCTTTTGTGATCAAGCTGTTGCTTCCTGTGATCCGTATCTTGTTATCCTTGATATTTGTTGATATCTCTTGCTCTGATGAGCATCCAGGGGGGGCCTTTGACGTCAACTTTTCTTGTTTTATTCATTAATTTATTAAATTTATTTATCATCTTCAGTGCTGTTACAGCCCGCCCGTCTGCCGACCTCTGACAGTTTGTCGGCCACAGCTCCATTACTCCGTGAGACGGCAGTTGTTCTGGGTATCGAGCAGGCCGGGAATCCTTCGTCCTTCGTCCTTCTTCCTTCAACGCCACATGTGCACTTTGGTCTCATTGGCTGTATAGACGTCATGCTGACGATTTTTCAGCCCCAAGTGAATACTGCTGAGCCCCGTACTCAATCGACAACATGATCTGGGTGGAAGATAAGCACAGCATAGGTGTAGCGAGACCAATATCAGCCATGCCAAATTTTGCTTACATGAGAGCTAGGTGTGGTGCGAGCTCGCTTTATTTTCCCTGGATGAGATAGGAAGGACGCAATCTGAGCACTCTGATATATCACTTTGATGATAACACCGGACTTTTACAAAGAGGAAGGAAATGTTGATAGGCTATGAAGTAGAGGAAGACCTGGTGTTGACGGAGTACTTGACGAGACCGAGACACTTGGCCGGCTAATGTTGGATAACAAATCAAGGAGTTTCAGGTGTAATAGACCATTTACGGTACTGGATGACCCAGAGCGATGTGAAAGCGGCACTCTGTACGTGATAGAAAGATAGAACAGTTGAGTATTGTTGTCTTGCGGCCAAACCTGGTCGCCTATGATGCTGATTTGTTTGGCATGCTGTGTCATAATGACCGTCACCATAATGTGGTTGGCATACCCGATGGGAGTAAAAGTTGATAGCAGCTTAGAAAGCGGATCAAAGTGACCCCTTAACAACTCTCAGGTGTGAGATGAACTGAAGGCATGGATATTGTGTGCAAACAGTCTTGCATATGGCTTGCTAGCACGGCTTGTGGTAGATGCATCTCCCTACGCCGCCGTGCATCGGTCCATTGCGATCTCAGCATCTATTCAGCATCTACACATCATCTATATATAGCTGTGTTACGCATTGTGAGTATGACCTCAAAAGCTAGTCTTCGTCAACCGTCGATTACCTCTGCGTAGTCGTCCGGGCACCGGATATTCAGACACGAAATACAATACGAGACAGCCCGGAGTATTTCTTCAGTCTGCAAGCGTATGATAAACCTCTGATGGCATGAAATCATCTTGGGTCTACATTGCAAAGGGAGTGAGGCTCTGGTTGTCCATCGAGCACATGCTCGAGCGAGGCTCTGCCATGGCTGAGAGGCGTTGAGAGCATGATAACAAGTCCAAAAGCATCCTCTGAAATTGCAAAGTATGCCAAACCATTCAAGTCAGCCTCATCTGTCTATGGGAGTTCGAGCTTCAGGAACTCCGGTCAATAGCTACCCGGTGCAGTGCTGCTATCATACGTCGTGACGAGGTGTGAATTCCTGCATAGCCAGCAATACATACGCATACAGTCCACCTTTTCGTTTTCCATGTCGATAAATAAGGGTGACTATCATCTGCGCTGGTTCCATGATGGTGAGCGGCCGATTCCGTTGTCAACATATTTATTCCTGGTTTTAGTTTTGACTCGGTAGATATTTCTAGATCAGAAATCCAAACCTACTCTCGAGTCCTAAATTCCAAACATCCTGGGGAGTCTAAGTCAAACCATTGCGCACCTTGTCTTTCAAATCGTCCGAGGACTGTCATCTAACTGGCATGTGCGTAATAACGACATGTGTGCATCAGCCGGCATCTTTGTAGACTTGGAAGCAATATTTTTGGTGATGAAAAGGCTTTATTCGTCGTCGTTATTATGCTCTTCGCCTAGCTTTTGCTTATTGGTAAACCACTCGTCTTCAGACATCCATCTAAGTATATTGGAGACGAGACGTAAATCAGTCATGGGGCATGCCTTGATATTTTGCTGAATTTTTCATCTTAGAAAGAGACAAAGCTGTTTACACAAGCACGGGACTTCAACGTCTAGATTTTCGTCACATCGCGTGGTATTACCTGCATGCGCGGAGATGCTTGACTATGAATAAATGATTATTATATGGCATATTGTTTTAATTTTGACTAAAGTTTTTTGAGTCAAGGCGCACCCGGCTACTCTCATTCTCCTTCACATAAAGCAACGTAATGTTGAGCAGTATTGTATATATATGTATTTGAATATACGCTTGATGTGTGAATATATGAAAAATAAAATTTTATTATTATTGTTTGTTAGTCTAAGACCATACAACTTATATCTATGACAGCCCTGATGTTGGTTTGTATTCTTAACAAATTATCGAAGAATTGTTCAACAACAGAGTATATTGTTTCGAAAAGTTTGAGCTGTTTTGTGAGGGTTTGCACTAAAACTGTCGAATTATAAGTTGCTTCTATGGTCCGTATTTACCGTTCGATGCTAGTGTGCCGGCCCGACCGGCCATCACCCGATTTATGTCGGGTCCAGTCGCCGCGGAGATGTTAACCACCAGCACAAAACCAACAGTATCGGACCATGACTGTCATAACAGCTACCATCTGACTAAATAGCAGCTTCACATTGGCCCATGTCTTACGACTTTGCTGAAAAGACAACCGAGATGCATGGGCGCCGGCAATAATACTTGCTAGTGCCAATATTGGAATGATTGCAGCCGGTGACATGTCCGGCGCCGCTCTGTGTACTGTTAAGGATATAAAGAGTGGCATCATAGATATCAAAGAACATGGGATTGAGACTGCTTTATCCAGACAATACAAAGCATCGACACAATGGCTGTCGTTCAGACACAAACGACCCCGACTGAGGCCCCGGCTGGGACACCTAAGACGGCACCGACCGTGACAGCGGAGCAAATTGCCATAGTCAAGGCTACGGCGCCCGTTCTCAAAGACCATGGCGTTGCCATCACTACTCTTTTTTACAAGAACTTGATCGACGACAACCCGCCTCTCAAGAACATGTTCAACCTCACGGCACAGACGACCGGTGCCCAGCCGCGTGCACTTGCCAACGCCGTGCTTGCATACGCCACCTACATCGACGAGCCCCAGTTTCTTAAGCATGCCATCGAACGGATAGCACACAAGCATGCTTCTCTCCAGGTTGAGCCGGCTATGTACGATCTCGTCGGCCAGTACCTGATCCAGGCCATTGGCATCGTTCTGGGCGCCGCAGCAACACCGGCTATTGTTGATGCATGGACAGCCGCCTACAGTGTGCTTGCTGATGTATTCATCAACCGCGAGAAAGTGTTGTATAGCGAGGCTCGTTCGCGGGATGACATCAGGGGATGGGTTGGCTGGCGCAAGTTCCGTGTGGCGCGCCGCGAGGCAGCAGACGATGCCAGAAACATTGTGAGCTTGTATCTGGAGCCGGTAGATGGCGTGCCGCTGCCGTCTTATAGACCTGGCCAATATGTCAGTCTTCAGCTTTTTGTTCCCGGGCTCAATCTTCTGCAAAGCCGGCAGTACAGCCTCAGCAAAGTGTTTGACTCACAAGGCAGCCACTACCGCATTAGTGTCAAGCGCGATAATGGCAGAGAGAACACGCCGCGCGGGATCGTCTCCAACATGGTGCACGCACTGAACGAGGACGACGAAGTCGAGCTGTCACAGCCCCAGGGTGAGTTTGTCGTCGAGGACAATGGCTCGCTCGAAGAACAGCCACCGCTGGTTCTCTTGTCGGCCGGCGTCGGTGCCACAGCGGTCTTTCCTATTCTTCAGCAGGCTGCTGAAGACGGGCAACCGGCATCGTGGCTGCACGGCTCGCACTCGTTGGCCGCAGTACCTTTTGAAAAGGGAGTGCAGGCCATCAAGGCCGCACACCCCGACCAGGTCGAGACGCAGCTGTTCCTTACCAACGCAGAGCCTAGCGCACATGCCAGCATGACCATTTCTCGCCTCGAGATTGCGTCGTTGACACCGGCGGACCAGACGCGGCTGCTGCGCACCGACAACACGCGCACCGGCTACTACATCTGTGGACCAGCCAGCTTCATGCTAGAGTCACGCACGGCACTCAGCGAGCTGGGAGTGGCCCCGGATCGCATCCACCTTGAGCTGTTTGCTACGGGTGATCTGTAGGTGATCTGTGAGACGGCCCTGAAGCAACCGCGGTTCCCCGCCACTCGGATAGTAGGGCAGCACTGTAATGTCCTCTCTCATCTCTTATTTTCCTTCTTCAGCTCTCATCTGTATTTTTATAGCTCAAGACTTCCACTCTGCAATTATCAGACGCTTCCCCCGTATATTGGCCACTGTATGTTAGCCACTGCATCGCACCCTAGACCCTGAATGCCCCATATTACCCAGCTCCCCAATAGACCTGATTTCATAAATCCTCATGCACTTTCGCGAATGTCGTCTCGTTTCTCACTTCCAGCTTACAAGGAAGCGACTCTGATGCCGTGAAACGGCACCTCAAAGGAAGGTGAGCGGATTATTCATCCTGCTGTATTTATCCCAACGTTATTGTGTTATTCTTTAACATAGCAGGTGTTCTCGCATCTCTTTCGTCCGGGGATTCGTCCTCTTCCTCCCGTTCGCTCCTGCCTCCGCTGCTGCTCCTCGCCTGCGCTCCTTCTTCAGGTTCCCTATTCGCATACCACTCAGTAGAACTTGGGTCGCACCTTCCTGCTTGTTTCAATGTCGTGCTTACAAACTGTCCAGGCGAGGGAAACGAGTCCTTCCTATTTTGTCTTCGAGTGTCTCTGTTGTCTGGTTCTGCTCCACTCCACGTGCTTCTCGTGGGCCAGTCGGATCGGTAGCAGTGGGATCGTTTACCAGTGCCTGCTCTTTCTGTTCATATTTTTCTGGTATTCGATCACCTTTTTGGCTCTGTTTGCTCGCCTTCTCAAGTTCTATTTTGAGCTTTCCTTCCCACTAGGGTCTTCTCTCACCTGATGCTCTCGCACCGCACTACTGCTGTGCACAGCTCCTCAGACACTTGTGCTTCCCTAGCCGCCTCAGGCGCCAATCACATGAAAACAAATGCTAGCTGGAGAGGTAAAGAAGAAGAACAAAACAAGGAAGGAGCAGATGTAGACGGCGTCCGATCCTTCCGTATTGCCCGGTTTCTCCTGGGTCGTTCTTTCCCGCACCATCTTCTTGCTTCTTGCTCCTGCCGTCCATGTCAGCACCGTATCGCTGCCCTCGGCTTCTTGCGTCAGAGTCACCAGACCAGCCGACGATCGTTCCTTCTATATTAGGTGGTAAATTGCCTCTCTTGTTTTGGGTAACAGCAATCTAAACGGCACGCGGTCTTGATGAAGAGACCACATACCACAGAACACAGAACACAGAACACAGACACCAGATACCAGACGAGCCTCGTCCACCGCTCCTTGTGGCCCGGAAGCGTGGATATTTGTGGCGAAGTGTGTCTCTTTAGACGAACGAGCCATGCAGGGCGTGCCGTCGTACAGTGCACAGTGTTCTACACGACATGCATGCCGTGCAGGATGCTCCGGGTGCTGCCTCGCACAGAACGCAATATCTGCTCCTTCTGTTCTGGGAGAGAATCTCAGGGCGAAAGCGCCAAAGAAGAAGGAACAATGGCCGTCGCACAAGCCAAGCGGGGCACCTTCCTTCGAGTAGAACTTCGTCCAGGACCTTTCTTTGATCTTGTATCTATGGTCATGCGTGCTGTAGGGCTCCTGGTCTCCCACATTCTTACTTTCCTACTCACTCCGTCTTGATACCATCTTCCCTCTTTCATCTTCACTCCATTTCACGACCTCCACTGTCCCACGACAGACGCCACCTCGACTGTACGAGTGTGCAGGCCATATCTTGGTCTCCTTACACATATGGCTGTTTGCTTGTCTTTCCCATCCCGCCTCCGCGATACATCCCAGGCAATGAGACAGTGTCTCACTGTGGACGCAGCCTCCCCTCGGCATACCCCAATCTTATTGTCCGCGAGACGCCCCCAGATGCCCTTCCACGTCTCTCTCTTCGCTCTTGCTCCATGTTTATCACATCTTCCTCGTTTAGTGTCTTGCACTCTGTCTCTGCACCTGCAGGATCTGCCACGGGCTGAGACTGCGGGTCCGATTGACGACAACGCCGGCAGCTCCGTTCGTTTTGCCTGTCATGTCATGATACTCTTTTTGCTCTGTTTTTGTCACAGTTCTAGACAGGAGACTCAAACCCGGTCTAGCCTTCAGACTGATGGTAGTGTCTTCATGTTATTTTAGCCCATCGTCTTTGGTTCCTCCTCTTATCGTCAGTAATCTTTTCTTACTGACCGTTGCACAGGCTTCTCAGGCTATCTTATGATCCCGAAACTGCCATGGACACTTACAGACTCACCAGAATGGCTGTGACACGTGGGCTGTTACCGCCCGAGACACCCGCCTCTTAACATCTGGCGGTGAGCTACCAACAGGTCAGCTTCATGGCATGGCCCTGTCTCTGTTGGGAAACTTGAAAGTTCTTGATTAGAACCTCTGCTTGTACACTAACACGACCTGCTCGTACACTCCGCCCTGACTGTTCTCTGCATTTACGCTCTCAAATTTCACATCCGCTCTCGTGCCACCCATAGCACTCGTTAAAAGTCAACTACCAACCAAACGATCATATTGCGAGCTTGTGATAGGTTCTCAGTGCATTGAGGGCACCGTCACACCAGATGCTGCACTTCGCCGCCACTTTCTCATTTCTTTGTTCCTATGTATTGTCTGGAGAAACAGAGTATAACATCAAGTGCACTGACCTTGACACAGATCGCTGTTATACCAAGATAACATCGAGAAATAGATAATCACAAGATACATAGCAAGGTGGTAAAATATGCCAGCTCGGTTATGGACATGCGCAGGCCTGAACTACATATCAAGCAACACGGCTAGCCGAGTGTGCATTACTACCCTTGTCATTTTCACTCCTCAGTGCAGGATCTGCCCACCGTCCAGTCGGTCACACAGAGATCAGGCTCATCATTCCACGAAAGCACGTCTGATAACGAAGCACCGTGATATTACACAACATTCGATTTACAGGATGCAGATTATGCATCGAAACTAAGATCGCAGGCCAATACCATATCCCCCCAGAACGGGAGCGCCATACAGTGTTGCCTCCCCACGTTCTCGCCCCAGCTCGCCCCTTCACTGGCATGGCGATTACATCAATTTCCACCATTTCTGTGCTTGCTTGTCGCGACTAGACCGATACTCCAGTTCACATTTCTCAGCCGTTTTCGGGATTATGCCCTTGAAGTTCCACAAACAACACACATCATGCAGCACAATTTTGGTAAGATACGTTCAGCTCCAAGTCAGCATATCATGGAAGGGGGGTCAGCAATCCAACAGTCTCGGCTCTGGATACCGCTAGTTTGAGTTGATTTAATAGCTGCATGCCATCGCTTCCCTTACCCCTGATAATGCTGTGTCCAAACACACAAGTTTCTGCATCGCTGCTGCCCCTCAATTCGTCAAAAGAGGCAGCTGTACTGCCTGACTGTGCTCTGTCGTCTACTGATATACCCCGACTGGACAGGCGCATGTCCTTCATCCACGGTGTCGGATCTTGCTGTTCAACAGTGCTTCCGCATACACTCGCTTGTTGCTTTTCAGGGTGCCCGATTCCACACTCATGATTGCCGAAAGCACATATAAATAGGGATGTAACAATCCGCAGACAAAACATGACCTAGCTGGCCTTTTCCAACACTCAATAGCTATCTCTATCTTTCCGCATCCCCAAACAGCATACCTCAGTTCTTTCCCAGAGCTTTATTGGCACGCAGTTGAGACAATACTTCCCAGATACCAGCTTTCATTTTGTACAATCTACGCCTTCTTCTTCAGCAAGCGAACCGACTCCTCACACCACGAGACGGCAAGTTCGGGACAATCTGTCAGTAATATCTTCGAAATGGCAGAAGGTCCAATTCGTCGAGCTTGCAATCGCTGCCATACTCAGAAGCTGAGTTGCAAGCGAGTCAGAAACGAGCCTTGTGAACGGTGTGTGCGACTCAAGGCGGAATGCAAATCCAGTCCCTCACTGCGCTTCCGAAAACCCAGTAACGGCAACAGCGGCAACAATGCTGGCAAGTCCAACAACCGGCACACCATGTCCTCACACAGAGAGCAGCAAACATCAAAACGTCCTTCGAATATCGGTCTAAGCCATGTCGCAGATTTCCCAAATGTTGCAGTCCCGTATCCTGGGCCGTATAGCTTCGACGGCATGGCCGAGCACCTTTGGCCAGCTCACAGCGTGGACGCTGGTCTTCTTTTCTATCGACCAGACGGCAACCAGATCTACCAGACGTTGCCACCGTCTCAGATCCCCTTCTATGACGGCCTAGGAAGTATGCTCGACAATAGCTACGTGACTTCTCCTATCGACAACTCAGCAGTTTCGTACCCGCTGGCTACGTTTACACCCAGCACGGTGTTTCCAATCTCTGGACCTGTGTCCAACCCTTGGGTACTCGCCGACCCTGAACTCAACACAAATTGGAACGTTGAGTCGTGTCCTGGTATCAGTACCGCGCACAAGATACACGAGCATCACAGCGGCATAGAGTTGCAGAGCACGGCGGCACCTTTGATGGGCACACTGCTCGCAAATCATAACTTTGACTCGGGCCACATGAGCGCCGTGGATAAAACGGTGCTTCCGCGTACAACGGGCCCACCGGTCTTTAGTGTAGGCGAAAGCATGCAGAGAGCGCATATTTCTCACGATAAGAGCGCAGTCACTGTTTCAAAAGCTTTGTTTTCAGAACTTTGTGCTGTCAGCACACAGCTTTTGGAGCTGGGCAATGCAGTGCCTCTGGTATATGAGCTTCCATCAATGTTGCCAGAGCCAGAGCCGCCCGTTACTAGCTTCCACAACAGCAACGATAGCAGACACAGAGACGGGCGGCTGTCCGCGCGGTCAAGCAGCAGCTCATTTCGTGACAGCTTCTTCCCAATGGACAACCTCTTTACGCTCTCACAACATTTTGTCGAGGCATTGCAGAGCGCTTGCAGCCCCACGAGAAACTACTCGTCGAGCTCTCGCCACGAGGGTATGAGCGACTGTCCCCCGTTTGTGAGCACAACCGGTTCTGGAACAAACGCCACGACAGGGATGGCAAGCGAGCGAGTCGATGCAGAGAGCTTTGTCGTCCTAGCCAACTCGACGTATACAGCGTTTCTAGATGTGTACCAGAATGTGCTCCAGCTTGTGCACGCGACGGCCAAGTCCGCACAGCCGCCGGCCCCAACTAGCACAAATACTGTCGACGGCTCATATGTTACAAATGACGACATGAAACATTCACTGCAAAACAACCAAGTCATTAGTGATGGCATGGTTCAGTGGAAGGAGGAGACAGCAAAGACTTGCCTTGATGTCTGTCGATTCCCTGACGTGTCTGTCGGCGGCTTCTCGATCGTGTCCACCCCGGCGCTCCAGCTAGGTCTGGGCCTGCGTCTGGCAGATGACTTTTTGGCCCACTTCTCTCACGCCATTGCACTGCTGCACAAGTGTTTCTCGCCTACGCTTGGTGGCAATGTTGCAACCACGCTAGGGCACTGTCTGCCAGCTGTTGGTGTTGTCGCACCTGCTCCTACCGCGGCTGGCAATTCTACAGCCTACTTAACACAGCACTCGACACAGAACTCTTCACAGCACCCGCCTCTCGTCTTCTCCGAAAGCTTTTACGCCAATCGTGGCATGGACACCAGCATGTCATGGGACGCTGTGACGACAACTTTGGTGCCATCGTCTTCTACGACCGACCTCTTGTTCACGCCACAGGAAAGCGGTTTGACCGGAACAGAACCCGTGAACGACATAACAGCACGTGAATTGCAGTTGAGACAGGAACTGACCCTGTTGCGAAACAGCTTTTCCCATTAGATATCACTCAAGAGGGTCTAGAGAGCTTGAGAGAGCAGCAGACATATGCATGTCACAGTTACAGCTGCAGAGCCGGAGTTTGTGTTTGATGATGCAGGTCCCCCCGAATCGAAAAAAGAAAAAAAAGGAAGTGCACAAAACATGCACCTATATTCATGATAACGCCTGTTAGTTTCATTAACGTTTGATTTAATTTTGGTAGTATGATTGCAGCTACATCGTCTTGACCAGTGTCGATCCTACCTCTGATCTTCTGAATAAATTTGCGAAAGTTTCAATATTTGTTTGCCAGCTTGAAATCCCTCTATTGGTCAATCGAGACCCAGAATAAACAAATGAAAAGGGGGTTGAGCGTGGCAAGACACGAAATGAAATATAAAACTGTGCAACTATTGTGTTCGTGTCACATAGTAATGCAGGGATGCCATTTGATCTGGATATTTGGAATAGCAGCAATGCTGGGAGAGTAGAACAAATCTGTGAAATCAAATCCCCGGTAGACAGTCAGGAGGGAAAATGTGGGAGGCTTCTCATCAGTAGGAACCCATGCCACTCGTTCGGTTCGTTTGTTCGTTCGTTCGTTTCATTTTGTCTTTGTCGATTCACCTTTTACCCTTCTCGAGTCTATATCTCCTAGAGACATATTGCGTGCTCTCCCGTGCATTGTACCCTGCTTGTGTATCGACGGGAGACGAGTCAGTTCGTCCATGGCCCAGCAGTGAGAATGAGGAACTCCCCAAAGCAGCATGTGGGCTTTTGGTGACGTTGTCTGGGCCAATCACGTCTGTTACCCAAGACGGGTCTTGGTGTGCTAGTGGCGGGTGCTCCCTTCGTAATGTGGGTTTATTCTCTGAAGCACAATTGCGCTCTTGTTTTCAACTGCCTTTGTGATTGATGGTGTGGCTATTTTTATGAATATCGATTGCAGGTTTCTATTTTTGCCATGTTTTATATACCCCTTGTTATGTATGTCGTTTTTTTTTTTTTTGTATTTTATCATGAGCTTGGGTTTATAATTCATGGAATTACTTTTCAAAACTTAAATCAAATTGAAAACTTTCAAAAGATTCTTATTCTTTCTCCCATGACAATGTTACTTCACTTTTAGCTTGGACATCTCACAGAAATAAATTAACAATGTAGACTAAAAATATTACTAGGACTTATCAACCCATACTGATCACCACAAGCTACCAAGCACTCTATCTTTCCTGTCGGATACGTACCGCCGAACCCACGATTCCGGGACCAATATACCAACTCGGATGACCTTGGGGCCCGATACTCAACTGAATTCAAGGTTCCTGTATTCGTATTTTCGGCGTAGAGGCAGCGTGATATATTGCCTGCAATTCGAGCAAAGTTGAACATAGGCCAATCGCGAGGTGATTAATTAATATAGACACATACCAGGGCCATTCTTACACTTTATCGATGTCCCTAAGTTTCAGCTGCATCCAAGCGGATGGGACGGAAGCCTGTCCGATCCGGCACGAGGAAGCCAGGCTCTGCATCGATGAACCAGATCGTGCACACTTTCTAATCAAGGGGGGCCGGGATAATGGGCACAGACTCCGAGAGCTGGTGCAGAATCGGACTGGCTGCGTTGCATCGGATAGCTGGAGAACAAGGAGCAGAGTGCCAATACCAATATTCACGATACCTAGAGCTGTAACGACCATGTGTATATTGCACTTTTGATGAGTGCCTAGTCCATCATATAATGAGCGCCTCCATGCACGTACGGAATTCCGACTTTCCCAGGTCCTGGATATTAATGCTTTACCGTTCGTTTGCTCTCGAGTTTGCAGAACGTTTATTGGATAGTAGGTTAAGATACCAGGGAATATTATACATACATATGCTATCCTTGTCTCCCATAGCCATGTGTATTGCAGGGGCCATCCCATGTACATGTGCAAATCTACTGCGTCTGGGGGTCTGCCAAGCAATATAACCCTATCCACGCACTGACGGGGTCCGTGGGTATTTTGTCATGGGTGATTGAATCAGACACCATCCATCTATTGACGATCTTGTGTGACCACATGTACCAGTGCCATGGAGTAGAAGTCAGAGTAGAAGTCAGAGTAGAAGTCAGGCGGAGACGAGAGACACCCACGTTTCGAAGAAATGTAGATTTGTGATAGATAGTCGTTATTCTGCTTTGGATGACCAGTAGGATCTCGTGCAGCCGTGATTATTAAAGTCCCGATGCTTAATTGTGTGATCCTACTAGTTGATTTTGAGCCCCATTGCCTTGGCATGCTTGCTTAGAGCTTTGGCAGCCTTTCTACACTTTTACTGTAATCCGATGTTTGATACAATCCTATATAGAACAAAGTCTTAATATTCCTCCAGCCTCGACCGGTACCACGTTATTTCGAAATTTGCTACTTTGCCGTGTGGAATTAAGCCATGTACACGCCTATGTAACCACCTCAGACAGCCACCATGCGCGTAATCGTCGTGATCAAGCTGATATATTGCATTATATGGCCCCTGTCAAAAACAAACTGCACACCGAATCTTGGTGTTGCATCTGGGTAGGGATATTACAAATGATGAGTAGAGACGGAGTCGCATGGCAACTCCGCAGCCTGTCAAAAGCGTCGAAAGTGGCTGTATCCCGACCGCCTGGGACCGCACGCAACCCAGCGTCGTATTGTATACTTCTCAGTACAGACTAACAACCATTTGTCTGGTCCGCGCTGTTGATCAAGTAGAAAACCTTTTTAATGCACCAAGAAGCTGCAAAGCGTTCACCCTGCTGACAACTTTGAGCTGGCTCGAAGAGATGTTTAGAAAGAGTCGTAATGCGTAACTAAAACCATTTTTCTCAAACCTAGATAAACTGGGTGAATAGTTTGAAATTGAACCGGTAGCGGTTCTCCATGCAACAATACGGAGTAGCTAAGCTGGCCTTGCAGATCAGATATGATTACACGCGATAGTTGCGTAGACCTAACTGATTCCATGCGGCTGCTTCTCCCGCCCTTTGTGTATTCTTATTGTCTTGAAGTTATGTCTCGACACTGAACGTCGCAGTAATGTGAGACTTTTCATAGGTTAATAATACTTCATATTTATTATATTTAGCAGGGAACGGGCATGTAGGATGGGCACCTATCTGATTGTGGTCTGACTATCCTGTTTTCTGGAGTAGATCTGTATTCTAGTACTGTGCCGCAACCTGCATCATTTTAGTGAACTGCCTTTTTAATGTACTTAGTCACAGATGTATCCCGTGTGCCATTCCCAGAATTGAAGCCTTACTAAAGGTATACTTGAGTGACCTTGTCTCCGTGCCCCCTTGGCAATTAAAAGCGCTTTTATCTTACGTCTTATTTCATTCCGTCATCCTTGCCTAGTTTCTTACCCACCCGAGTCGTCCAGAGTCCATACTTCTCGCTTCATCGTCATATCTCTCGACAAATTTCATATTCTCATTACCTGCATGCGGCTGGCGTTGGTCTCCGCTCTAATGCATGTTTGCTCTTCCATCACATCACCAAGTTCATCCCCGGATTTTCAGTCACACTATTCATAGCCAGAGGGCCGGCCAGAAGAAGATAAGCAGTGTGTGATTGCAGCTGTATGTAAGAAAACATTCTGATCCTGGCAAGAAGCACGCATCGTTCTATTTTTGCCATGTGGATTCCATCACCCACCCGTCCGTCATCTACAGAGTAGCCTCGTTATCACACCTTTTAAACATTGCCCGGTCACGTCTTACCCATACAATCTCTGACCAAGCTGGTGGCGATTCTTCAGCATCTTCCCACAGCAACCCCTAGATAATTACTCTCGTCACGTCCTTGCCGCCCCGTATTCCTGTCGCCCCTTTTGTCTAGCTGACATTGCATTTTGACGAGCAGTCACTCTCTACTCGCCCTCCACATGTGCGTGTTTGCTCATTACTCTTATCTAAGATACTTGCTTACGCAAGGTGAGAGCTGCTGAACAGCATTGCGCCGTGCTGGACAAGTTGCTAACTCGACGACGACATGTGCCTCCAGTGATTCGTTGCTTCTAGCCTCGTTCGTTCTGTAATCACCATTGAACGATACTTCAATTCTCAAAAAACAACACCACTAATAAACTGATCAATTCCACGGTAGCCAAAGCAACATCACACTGCGTGAGGCCTTTATACTTAGCTTTTCATCTCGTGTTCCGTTGTGCCGTCCACAGCAGAAAATAAGAAAGGAGAACAACCTTACGTTGTTTGTTTCCTACACTCTATTGTAGTACTGTTGCCTCGGTCCCTTTCACCTCTTTATTTTGGGTTATCCCCATCTCTGCTTTTCCTCTGTATAGGTGGGTGCTCGATTCACCCTCCTACGATTATATATATTAACCTTGGTGGCCTCCGTTTGAAAGTGAGGGATAGAAGCTTCCACAACCCTCTTTCTCATGGCATCACTGATCTCACTGCATCCAAAGGACTCATCATATGAGCCTCTCTACTCTCACTCCTCTCCCCCCTCCCGTCTCACTCCCTGCCTCTCTCTCATCTAAGACTCTACATTACATTACTCTATTGACTGCCTTCTCTCACCTCATTTCTCATCTCTTATCTTCCCTACTCTCACTCATACTTCAAATCTAATCCTCCACCACAACGTCGACATCCGCAACAGAGCATCTCAAGATGCCATATAAACCATCGCCATCAGAGCCCATAGCTGTAGTGGCAAGCAGCTGCCGGTTTACCGGCGGCGCCACGTCACCCAGCAAGCTCTGGGACCTCTTGAAAGAACCGACCGACCTCACACGCCCGGTCCCTCCAAGCCGCTTCAATATCCACGCCTTTCATCATCCCGAGGGCGATTACCACGGCACCACAGATGCCCCTAACTCCTACTTTCTTGATGATGAACAAGACCCACGTGCCTTTGATACCGGATTCTTTGGTATTGCCCCCAAGGAGGCCGAGGCCGTCGATCCCCAGCAGCGGCTGCTATTGGAGACAGTCTACGAAGCACTGGAGTCCGCTGGCTACAAGCTGCCCGAGTGGACGGGTAAGAATGTCGCCGTTTATGTCGGCGCCATGACGTCCGACTTTGACTCCATGTCGCAGCGCGACGACCTCACAACGTCACCGTACTATGCAACGGGCAATGCCCGGTCCATCCTGTCCAACCGCATCAGCTATTTCTTCGACTTTCACGGTCCGTCGGCGACCATTGACACAGCTTGCTCATCCAGTCTTGTAGCGCTGCATCACGCTGTGCTTAGTCTTCGCGCAGGTGACTGCAGTGCCGCCTGCGTCGCCGGTGTGAATCTAATGCTGGCACCAGAGCAGTTTGTGGTTGAGTCCAGTCTACACATGCTGAGCCCAGCGGGACACTGTCACATGTGGGACAAGCGGGCTGACGGCTATGCACGGGGCGAAGGTGCCGCTGTGGTCCTTCTCAAGCCACTGAGCCGGGCATTAGCGGACGGCGACGCGTCCCGGATCCAAGGCATCATCCGTGAGACCGGTGTCGGCTCCGATGGACGGACATCCGGCATTACGATGCCTAGTCCCGATGCCCAGGCCTCACTGATCCGGTCGACGTACCAGCGGGCTGGTCTCGACCTGGCAGATCCTGCCGACTGGTGCCAGTACTTTGAGGCACACGGCACTGGAACACCCGTCGGTGACCCGCGCGAGGCGCAGGCGATCCATTCTGCCTTTTTTGGACCAGATCACGCTGCTTCTACTCTATCCTCCAACCCGCCAGCCATCAAAGAGAAACTGCTGGTTGGCTCTGTTAAGACGGTGATTGGCCATACAGAGGGTGCAGCTGGCCTCGCAGGAGTCCTCAAGGTTATGCTGGCCATGAAGAACGCCCAGATACCGCCCAATCTACATATGGTCGAGCTAAATCCCACCGTCGTGCCGTTCTGCACACCGTCGTCGACACAGAAGGGACACCTCGAAGTCGTGTCCAAGCTTCAGAGCTGGCCAGAGCGCCCTGTCGGCCAGCCGATGCGTGCAAGTGTCAACTCGTTTGGCTTTGGTGGCACCAATGCCCATGCCATCATCGAGCACTATGATGCATTGATTCACACGACTGCTGTGAACTTGGCATCCTATGACCAGATGGCCACGCCTGCAGTGGGCCTCCCGCACATTCCCCTGCTGCTATCTGCGACATCCCCGAGTTCATTGCGCGCACTGGCTCGGAAGTATCAGAACTATCTCCAGAAGCTCCAAGACGGCGACTCGCGCGTGTCGTTCCAGGAAGTGGCATGGCGTGTCCACGCATCGCGCACATCCTTTATACAGCGGCTGTCCATCAGTGCAAGTGATCGTATCACGGCCATTAGCTTCTTATCCCGCCTGCTCGAGTCAGACGGCTCGGACAGCTCTACGTCTGTGGAAGAATTTGGTGTGCGCGCGCGCCGGATCGATGGGCCGCTGAAACTGGTCGGCATATTTACAGGCCAGGGTGCACAGTGGGCAGGTATGTCCAAGCACCTCATGTTGACAAGCCGGATCTATCGCGACGCGATTCAGAGCCTCGATGCGGTCTTGCAGGCGTGCCCACACCCACCCACATGGAGTATAGAGACGGAACTGCAAAAGCTTGACTCGGAAGGCTCACGTGTCAAAGAGGCTGCAATTAGTCAGCCTCTGTGCACGGCGCTTCAAATTGGCCTCGTGACGCTGCTACAACTTCTCGGTGTGAAATTCTCCTGCGTCGTGGGCCACTCGTCAGGCGAGATTGCTGCTGCCTTTGCGGCAGGACGCATCTCGTCTAAGGATGCCATTCTCATTGCTTACTACCGTGGTCTCAGCGTGTCGCACCCCAAGATGGAGCGTCTCCAAGGCGGCATGCTGGCGGTAGGATTGTCATATGCTGATGCCGCCAAATTTTGCGAGCAGTTTGCGGGCAAGCTGTGTGTTGCAGCCAGCAACTCACCAAGCAGCACGACCCTGTCAGGTGACGTCGAGGCTGTCGAGCGGGCCGAGAGCCTGCTCAAGGGTGACAAGGTGTTTGCGCGTCGCTTGGTGGTGGACAAGGCGTACCACTCACACCACATGGCCAATTTTGCTGGCATATACTCTGGCTATCTGGCCGCATGCCAGGTCGTGCCGCTGGAGACTGACGATGGCCCAGAAAAGCCTCGCTGGATCTCGAGTGTGTTCCCCACAGGTGATGCGCCGACGAAGGAGCAGCTGACGAGCCAGTACTGGGTTGACAACATGGTGCAGCCCGTACTCTTCCACGAGGCAGTGGAAAAAGCGCTCTGTCTCGGTGATTTTCAGGACGGCATTGACGGTGCTATCGAAGTCGGCCCTCACTCGACGCTCAAAGGTCCTTTCCTTGATACGTATGCTGAAGCGCGTGCGTTGCCCACCGCCACCTTGGGTGCTCCGGTGTACACGAGCCTCATCCGTCGCAGCCAACGGGATGACCTGGCTCTTCAGGAGTTTGTGGGATTCATGTCGGCACATTTCGATCCGTCACCCATCAACATGGCGGGCTTGCTTGGGGCTGATGAGCAAATTGTGTTGGAGGCCAGTCTCGCGAAAATGTATGGCGATGACGCCGAGAAGCTGCCGGCTTACGTCTGGGACCATTCTCAGATCTACTACCGCCAGTCGCGTATCGTACGGCAATTCCACCACCAGACAGAAGTGCCACACGAGCTACTGGGCACACGAACACGGGACGACGTTGACGGCTGTGAGCTTCGATGGCGTAACCTGCTACGTGTTGACAAGCTGCCATGGCTTGCTCATCACGCGTTCCAGGGCCAGCCTCTGTTCCCGGCGTCTGCGTACTGTATCATGGCCCTCGATGCTGCCAAGGCCCTGTTGGCTGGCCGTGCCGCGACTATCATTGAGGTCGAGGATATCGAGTTTATTGGCGGTATACCACTTGAGATTGACGGGCCGGCAACGGAGATAATGTTCTCGCTGATGGTCCAGAGCCCGTCCAAGATGGGCGCTATCTCTACAAAATCAAGCGCCAACCTCCAGGAGACTATCCAAGCCAATTTCGCCGTCTACGCGACGCCGGAGGCATCGGAAATTCCCATGCGCAAGCGGTGCTCCGGCCGCATCCGGATCGTTCTCGGCGAGCTAGACAAAGATGCCCTTCCGAGTCGCACGGACCCGAGCGAGCAGCCAGAGACGTTCCCCGTGCCTATTGAATCATTTTACGGGATGATGGCAAATGTTGGACTCTCATACTCGGGGCCATTCGAGGCGATTGAGTCGCTGCAGCGCCGGCACGACTTTGCGTCGGCCAGCCTGAAGCGGTTCCACGCCGACGATACGACCGGCCTCGCTATTAGTCCAGCAGCACTAGACTCGTGTCTGCAGTCGTGTTTTGCTACCTTCTCATCACCTGGCGACAAAGCGCTGTGGACAGCGTTTCTACCTATTCACATGAAGAGGGTCACATTCAACATGGCACACAAGGGTGTCGCGGGGGCAGCAGGTCCCAAGCGGACGCGAAGCTCTGTTTCTTCCCAGGAAGGTGGCAGCTATAGTGTTGATGCAGAGCTGACACACTTCCAAGAGGCTACCCGGGATTCGCCGTCTCGTATCACGGGCGACATCCTCATCTATAACGATGACGGCGAAATGGAAGTGATGGTGGAAGCCCTGACGGTCGGCTCGTTCGCATCTTCAGACCCCAGTAAGGACCGCGAGCTTTATTTGCACACAACATATGCGACAGACCCAGAGCACGCACTAGAAATGGGCACCCCTACTTCATACATGGACGAAAATGACGCCGTCTATGGTTTCCACGATGTTGACTACCGCGTACTTGAAGAGTCTTGCGAGAGAGTGGGCAGCTTTGGGCAGTCTGCCTCTCCATGGCCGCTCGAAACAGAGGAGACGCTCGAGCAGCATATCCTGGCCTCACAGTACTCTATGACACTCGA
Organism: Ophiostoma perfectum; assembly: GCA_029298845.1. Taxonomy (NCBI): domain Eukaryota; kingdom Fungi; phylum Ascomycota; class Sordariomycetes; order Ophiostomatales; family Ophiostomataceae; genus Ophiostoma; species Ophiostoma perfectum. The sequence goes on from JANSLV010000018.1 coordinate 57,236, forward strand.
AAAGATCCGGAAGCTTGCGCCTGCCAGTACTATGGACCAGCAGTACCAGACCATCTTGGAAGAGGGGCGGCACGCGAGCCAGTTCCAATGCCAGCTGTCCCGCATTGTCAAGCAGATTGCCCACCGGTACCCGCGCATGTCTGTGCTCAGTCTCATGGATGCTGATGTGTGTCTGTCGCTACCTATTGCGAGCGGTCTGGGCTCCTCTTTTACGAGCTATACATCGACCACGGTCGGAGCAGACCGCGGGTTTGCTAATTACCTCGAGACGCAGCCAGAGTATCTGACGCAAAAGCTGCATGTCGTCTCGCTCAGCGATGCACATGAGATCATAAAGACGCTGTCATCCAACACGAGTATCGCACAGCAGACGCCGCTGGACCTTGTCATCATGTCAACGTCCATCTTCAAGCAGCTCGTGTCAAGCGAGGCCGTGCTTGCTCGGATCAAAGACTTGATGCGGCCTGGCGGCTTCTTGCTGCTGGTTCATATGCCTATTGCAATCGTCAGCAAGAGCAAGATGACGGTCAGGTTTGAGAACGAGGGCGATCAGCTGTCCTTGTCTAGCTCTGACGGTGCCATGATCACACCACCCGACTGGCCAGATCTCCTGGAGCAGAGCGGCTTCATGAACCCTGAAATTGCGAACACAGACCAACACTACCCGGGTGGTTTTTCCATCACTGTGCGCCAATGTGAGAGCCACTTCAAAAACTCGCTAGCCGTGGTCCAACACAGCGATGCCAAACTCAAGAAAAAAGTTCTTATCATTGGCGGTGCAACAGCCGGTACCATCTCGCTTGCCTCTGCCACGAGCCAGCTTCTGTCGTCTCATCTGGATGGAGATGCCATGGTGGTACATGGTATCGACGGTCTTGCCGGAATTTCACCGACTACGCTTGCTTCGTTTACCTCTGCCATTGTCTTGGCTGACCTCGACGACTATCAGCCAGTCTTGTCAACTCTCGACGAGCAGAGGCTCGACGATCTGCGCAGCTTTCTGCTGGTGCCCGACCTCACAATTCTCTGGGTTACCAAGGGAGCGCGCAACGGCAATGCCGAATGCGCCGCATCGTACGGTTTCACGCGCAGTGTCCGAGCCGAAATTCCCAGCCTCACGCTTCAGATGCTGGACTTTGATCACCTCCAGATGGTTAATGGCCAGCTGCGAGCACCAGGCCCGATCCGAAGCAGTGGCAGCATCGAAAGCAGCGCGACAAAGCCCCTTGCAGCGTCTGTTATTGTGAACCAGTTCCTCCAACTGTTGTTGGCCAAGGCAGAAAATGAAAGCAGGCGCCTGGAAACGGGACAGACACTGCACCTTTGGAATCTGGAGACGGAGCTATTTATTGGCTACGACGGCGTGCGGCTCATCCCTCGCATGGTACCCTTCGCACCTGGCAACGACAATTTTAATGCCTCTAGGCGAGTTGTGGCGAGGCAGACCAACACGCTGTCGACATGCGTTGAAGTAGTGCGGGATGACCCGTCGACGTCGACGTACACGACACGTATTGGGCCTACCATCGCGTCACTCCTCAATGCTAGCCATCTCGACACGGAAATCTCTGTCATCAAGGTGCTATACAGCACAAATGACCCTCTCTACAACGGCTATTGCCTGTGCATCGGACGTGATGAGTTGTCCGGCAACACCGTGGCCACCATGTCTGAAAGCAGTGCCTCGTTTGTTTCTGTGCCGCGCCAGCAGACAGTTCCTCTAGGCAAGGCCATTACTGTTTTCGAAGCCAGCCCAGGTGCCTATACGAGCTTCCTATCCAAGATGCTGGTCTGCCAGTCCATGTGCCAATCCCTCGACAGCAAGAACCCGCTAGTCGTGATTGCACCCGATGATCTGCTTCTCAGATGTGCCCAGATCATGGCCACCACCAACCAGCACACCACGCTGTCCATCCAGGTAACTGCCAGAAAGACGATGGGGGCCAACAGAAACACAATCCACATCCATCCGCGGTCCACACCGTCTCAGATCAAGTCGGCTCTGCGGCGCTTTGGAGAGGGCACAACGTTGATCAGTTTCCTTCCGGCAGGCCATGCCGTTGCCCAACACGTTCGCAAGTACTTGGCGGTTGGCTGCACGTACCAGTCATGGGAGCAGGTCGGCCAGCGGCATGTGAGCACGGGAGATTCTAGAGAGACAAGCGATGCGGCCTTTGCTTTTCTGAAAATGGCCGTTGCTATTGCGGGCCAGAACCTCGGCGAGATTACGCCCACGCGCAAGGTTCCCGAGCTTGTGTCTCTGCCTTGCCTGATCAGAAAAACTGAGCATGCATCGCCGTCGCCATCGATCATCGACTGGCGTGCGGACCGCGTGGCACTGCATACGGAGCGGCCCCTCGAAGACTTTAGTGGTAGAAGGCACACGGACGTGGGCTCCGAGATCACGCTGCGGGACAACTGTACGTATGTTTTGATCGGAATCACGCGCGACATGGGCCAGAGTCTAGCGACTCTGTTCGTACGTCAGGGTGCGCGCTATCTTGTCCTCGCCAGTCGCACACACGTAGCCACGCAACCCCAATGGGCCAAGCAGCTACACATTGTCTACGGCGCCATTGTGCGCTTCGAAGCCCTTGATGTCACAAATCTCGCCTCCGTGCGCCGGTTCCGTTGCGGTATTGAAAAGAACATGCCGCATGTTGGTGGCGTCGTCAATGGCGCCATGGTTTTGGATGACCGTGTGTTTACGCACATGACGGCCGACACCTTTTCGCGCGTTATGCATCCCAAGACAGTCGGCTCTAGGAATCTGGACACTGTGTTTCGAGGTGACGGTATTGATGCCGACAGCAACTTTGACTTTTTCATCATGACCTCGTCCTTTGCGGCACCTGGTGGCCATGCCGGGCAGTCTAACTATGCCGCGGCCAACATGTATATGAACGGCCTTGCTGCAAACCGCCAGCGCCGCGGTGTCGCTGGCTCCGTGCTCAACATTGGTGTCATCTATGGTCTTGGGTTCCTGCACCGTGAGAAAGGCGAGCTGTATGCTGGTCTGGAGCGTGAGGGCTACCCGCCAATTTCGGAGCGCGACCTGCACCACATGTTCTTGGAGGCCATACGCCAGGGTCGACCCAAGACGCGGGCGGCCGACCGCGCGAAGCCCATAGTTGATCTAACCACCGGGCTCAGCCGCTACGACCCCAACCAGTCGCCCGAAAACGTGCTGCACTGGCACAACGACCCTCGCTTCTCGCACTTCACCGTGCGCGGTACCGATAGTATAGACACTGCGGTTGACGGCAAGGCCGCCGACAACTCGTCTATTAAGCTGCTCACGGACATGATCATCCAAGCCTCGGCACCCGCCGACGTTATCGGCCAGCAAATCGTTGTTGCTTTTATCGGACGGCTATCGACATTGTTGCACCTTGACGGTGGAAGTGCGATCCGCGGTGACAACAACTTGGCCGAGCTCGGCGTGGACTCCCTGGTGGCAGTCGAGACTCGCACTTGGCTATGGCGAACCACTGGCCAAGACGTGCCCGTCATGCGCATTCTTGGGTCACCCAGCATCAATAAATGTAAGTTCCTTGTCTCTCCTCGTCTCAATTTGTCTGCCGAAACTAACAAGTCAGTGTGCATGGACATCGGCCATGCTATCGTCACGGGCCGTGAGGAAAAGTAGTCAACCACAACACAGCCCCTGGCCTTGTCTTGTCGTTCTTTGTTCTGACCGCTACTTTTATTTCATTCTATTTCAATCCGGGTGTACTTTGCAACTTACTTGCGTCTTCATCACGATGATCATAGGGAAGACATCCCACGTTAAACGGCGGTGACCATTGCTTATTGCTTCCAATTATATTTTATCACTTCTGCATTGCTTTTAAGCTTCGCTACATAATCGACTTATTTTTACTTACCTGAGCTTGGTTTACTATCTTTCATTTTTCAAGTGTTTTCCTTCATTGACAACACCTTTGTGCGAAACAATGTTACCTGAAGAACGTGAAGTTGATACATCATCAGACAGTGTGTATAGTTTTTCTAGTATAAAGTGTGACTATAATGCGTGTACTTTGTGTATTCGCTATTCACACCGTCGTCCACTTCTATGCGAACAACGCGTTGATGTCCAACAGTGTTGTAATCCATCCTTCGTCGTCGTGGGGGTATGTAAGATATGTCTTGGTCTTCGTCGGAGTTCTCTCCCTGTTTTAGCATGTTTCTAATTGCCGACCGAAGCTCCTAGACATCAAGTCACCAGCTGTTCTATATATAGTCGATTACTTTGCGCTTGTACACCATTCTAGCATTTTCTATCTTCAAATCGCCAGGATTATCGACATAAACCCACTGTTACTCATAGTAAACTTGCCTGCACTACAGTATGGATCAATGACGGTAAGGCAGGTTCCGGAGACGCTGAACTCTAAGACGCTTGACGCTCTTGCTCCAGTGGATACATGTTGTTGTCTAGCTTTGTTATCCCCGAATCATTTTCTCCCGTTGATCGAGCGCGGCCGTTGACTTGCATTATGCGGATGGTCAGTGTTTCAGTGTTTTGGATTTGCCAACAGACGCCTCGCAGGCCGGCAGACTGAGACAGCGCAAAACCAAGCAGGGAACTAAGAAGGGCTGACTGTGAAGTGGTTCAACTGGTAGGACTTACTAGGAAGATCAAAATAGCCCTATCGGATCATCAGTCATGCAGCAAGGCGCACAGCGGGAACGGATCAGGTTTGCAGGTCAGACGTACGGAAGAACCTATTGTTTACAACATTGTCCTCGAAATAAATGGTCAACAATGGTTCAGCATGTTCTCGTTAAAAAGTACCTCCCTTTTCTCCGCGAAACATGTCCAACATAAAGAGAAGAAACAAAAGAAAATCCGGTATATGTCGACATTAATAGAAATCACTGATTCATATGATATCCTCTATTATGTTCTTCTGCTCCTCTGCTCATCCGCTCATCTGCTTATCCTTGTCCTCTTCCTCGTGGGGGAGGGGGTGGCGGTGAGTTGCATTACTTCCTCAATCCCTTAAATTCAAACATCGAACATCAGGTTGCTTCGTTATCAAACATTCCATCCACTTCCTAGTGATCGGCACTCACTACTCTCGACGGGGGTTAGGACACCTGAGGCATACGTATGTCGTAGGCGAAGTATTGGGCTCCTGTTGTGTTCTCAGGACGCGCAGCAACAGCTCTGCCCGACAATGTCATTTAATTCTCATTTAATTATGCCTTCGTTTTGCGTCGTATTTTCGTTTTCTGACCCCCTGCCCATGGTACCGAGATCGACGAGACTATCCGCAATAAGACACAACGGCCAAGGTGCCCATGCATGCGTACCTTTGGTGTCTTATCGATAGGGCCTATATTCAATTTATCCAATCTCGAATCTGTCGAATCTCATCATTCCTTAGAATCCCAACATTTTCTTCTCTTATATAGCATCACACATCCCCATATAGCAACAACTCAAACCACTCTGAATACTCATCAGCCGACCGACAAGAATTAGTTACTGGATATAACCACAGCTATATATCATACATCATCAGCACCAAGCAGCCGGAAGCGAAGGTGAGCAATACTTTTCGTTCTTTACCATCTCCTATTGTCATCGGCTATAACTCAAGAGCAAGGTACAGCTGTCTAGGCTACAGCTCTCGATATGAGTGTATTGGAGTCTGCAGGGCCAAATATACCAGATGGCATAAGATGTGTTTCTGGAAAGTGTCCTCGCTCAGCCAAGAATGACTGTCCCAGACTATATGTTCTCAGGAGACATGACTATAATGTACCTACATGCGACGTGGGAGTTTCTTGAATCTGGAGGAAGAGAACGTAGAGCTACACCTACGATGACATCAGTGCCAGGTGATCCGACTCAGGACAATTCATATTAATATCCCCGACAGGAACTCGACAGGATACAAACACGGCTCGTTAGGCAGTTTTGCGGACAGACCGTTGGCACTCGACATCGACATCTCCTGTGTTTCACTCTCTCTTCTCTTTTCTTCGCGCTTCTAGGCAGAGCTGTGGCAGCCCTACAGCTCTCTAGTCACTACAGTTTCGTTCCCGTCAGACATAGGCACAGGTCCATCATAACACCACACAATGGCCATCGTTTCACGCGCTGAGCGGGGCGAGTCTTTGACACCCCAAACGCCGACCACCCGGGCAACATGCGAGACGCCGCCGCTTAGCGTCAAGCTTACCTATTCCTTCCAGCTCTACTCTCTACAGGCCTCCCTCTCGCTGCCCGCCTGGTACAAGTCCTGGCAAGAGTACTTCTCCCCGCCACCGGGCGGACCCGACATTGTGAAGAAGTACGGCTGGGGCTCCTCTTTGCCCGTCCGCATCTTCTTCCCTGCCGACCACGACAAGACGTCACCCAAGCCGCTGCCAACTGTCTTCACCATCCACGGTGGCGGGTTCTGTCTCGGCACCAACCGCGACGACGACGAGTATAACCGGTTCCTGGCCGACTCACAAAAGGTCCTCGTCGTAAGCCTCAACTACAGTAAGTCGCCTGCCGCTGTTTTCCCGAGGCCCGTGCACGATGTCGAGAAGCTGTATCTTGCCGTCATTGCGGATCAATCGCTGCCGATTGCTCGCGCAGGCCCCGACACGTCCAGCCGCATCGCTGTCCTGGGCTTCTCGGCCGGCGGCAACCTTGCTATGGCCATGTCCCAGCTCCCCAGCATCAAGGGGTCGCCCAACGCTCCGTCGGCCGCGATCAGTGTCTACGGCACTCTGGACTTTACTCGCGATTCCATGGTGAAGCTTCGCAACCGGTTTTACAAGCCGGCCCTGCCGCTGCCCCAGGGTGCGCGCATGGACTCGCTGGCTGGCTATGCCACTGTCTATGACTGGAGTTACATCCCCTACGGCCACGACCTCAAGGACCCGCTACTGTGCCCTGTCTTTGCGCCTGCCGAGGCGCTGCCCAAGCACACATACTTTATCGCTGCCGAGCTTGATATTCTGGGCCACGAGAGCTGGCGCATGGCCGTGCGCGTTGGCAACGAGGCCAAAAAGCGCGCCAACAAGGCCAAGGGCACCGGCTCGCTCAGTGATGCGCGGGACATTCCCGATGCCGACAGCAAGCTGGACCGTGTGCGCTGCGTGGGCAAGCGCGCGAGCAACAAGCGCAAGGGCCACCTGGAGGACCTGGGTGGTGACGAAGACCGTTTTGGCTGGGAAGACGTGTACGCCGACGGCAGCAGTGTGAACTGGCTGTGCGTACCCGACGTCCTCCACGGTTTCGACCACATCAATGTTCAAAACCAGTGGGAGAGCGAGGAATCGAAAGCAGATGCCCAGCTGAAGACCAAGGCGTACGTCGAGCGCGTCGGCAAGTGGCTGCACAACGTGGTGTGGAAGTAGGCAGCTATGTCAAGCACATGCTGATGACATTTACGTTTGCATTTTGCTGTTGCTTTTTGCTTCTCTTACTACTATTTACCTGCATCAGTGCCTGTACTCTGAGATTGCTACATAGATGGCAGCGCTGATAATGACTATTTTAATTCATGCTGCTTCGTGTAGGTTTATGTATAATCATGTAGGTTCTTGTATGGGTATAATCTGTGCAGTAAGCTACAATCTGACTACAAGCGATCAAATCACTGCGCCATCGCCAGCAGCTTTGTCCAGTCGTCGTCGCGATCGACGCGGATCTCCACTGGTCCTTTCTTGGTTTCTGCATACAAACGCACACCCTTGAAGTAAGCCAGCACACCGCCACGGCCGTCGCCGCGGGACGTAAGTCGGTACAATGGGCGGCCCTCAGCGTGCACCTTCTTGCGCTCAGGAATGAACTGCACATCGTTGTTCTCGCACCACTCCTCAACATAACTGCGAATCGACACCTCTTCCGGTTGTTTGTCGGTGGCACTTGTTGCAGCTGCCGGTGGGGCGGTCTTGTCCTTGTCTTCGTGTCGTCGTGATTCGTGGTGGTGCCGGTGATGATGGTGGCCGCTGCCGTTGTGCCGGGATGAGGAGGCTGACGAAGACATCTTTAATGCAGGGCCCTTTGAGGGAGGAGCCAGGTACTCGCGCACCCGTTCTGCATCAAAAGGACCGTCTCCACAAATGTCGAGCGCCTCGTTGATCATGACGAGACCGCGCTGAAACTCGGCAGAGACCGACAGGAGCTTCTGCACCTTGGGCGGGAACACCTCCGTCATCCACCATTGGAGCCACTGGCCAACCTGGTCGAGGGAGAGCGAAGTTGGCCCTGTTGTGGTCAACAGTTGGTACAGTGTCTCATGCCACATAGGGAAGACCTCAGATACCATGACCTCACCAACCAGCTCTGGTGCCAGCAGATCCAACCATTGAAACTCGCCCGTGATCACCTCGAGGTATGGGCCCTGGTCGCGAGGATCGACGCGGAATTGCGACCTCACGTAGCGTCCCATGCTCGGGAGCACATGCGACATCACCAACGGCCTCCACTGGTCAGCGGATCGGCTGCTGGTAGTTGCGGTCGTACTTGCAGAGATAAGACTGCTGCTGGGCCGTAGCACATTCTTCCACTGCCGGAGGCCGGGCACAACTCCGCGGTAGAACTCCCAGACATCAATCAGCTGGCGGAACTTGCGTTTCACCTCGGACACAAGACCATCCGCACTTGCAGGGTCGAGGTGGCGTGGGGGAAGGTGGATTAGCCAAGGGAACAGCCACAGGTGAGGCAGGTTCTGGCTTTGGCTGCTCTGGTGACGCCGGCGCTTGGGCTCCCACTTGGCCACAGCTCCGTCGAGGCGACGAACAATGTCGTGCTCGAGGAGCTGTGCACGAACGAAGTCTGGCAGGACCGGTAGCCAAGCCTCAAAAAGCGACAAAATGCTGTCCGTATCCTTGACCACATCCCACTCGCGCACGGCAGCAGACACAGGGGGCAGCCACAATCGGTATATCATCGTCTCGTAGGGTGTAGCGATCGGCTTTTTGTGACGACGATATGTAGTATGATGGTCGTTTCCTTCACCCAGCAATTTGTTCGAAGAACCGTCACCAAAACCGAGTAGGCTCTGGATAGAGAGAAGGCCGTCGACGATGTGCTGGTTTGTCGCTTTTAATGGCTCCCAGGCGTCCATTGCCCTCTTAAACAAGGGATGAAGAGCGCCGATGCTAATGTCGGCGAGCGTGCTCTTCATGTCCTGCATTGATGACTTGGGGATCGTATCGGCAGCCACCTTGAGCTGGTTAATCGTCTTGTCCCACTGGTTGCGCCAGCTATCTTCACCGTCAATGTTTTGCAGAGACAGCTGGGAGAATGCGTCGGTCATAGTCTTGTGTCCTAGGTGGCTGATTTCGAGCTCGGCGAGTTCTTGTCTGATTTGCTCAGTCTGTAGGTCCGCGTAGGCCTTGCGGTTCTGCAGACTCTGCCACTCCTCCAGGATGGCCATAAAGTCTGTCTGTGCGCGGCGGGCAAGTTTCCGCTGTTCGATATCTTCGGCTGTGTCTTCGGCCGAGATTCCTGGTGTTGCAGCCGTCGTCGCCGCACCGCTGTTGGGGGTCATCAAGCCGGATGATGATGTCAGCAGTTTTTTGCCCGGACCTGTCATGTCGAGAATTGGTGTGAATGCGTCGGGGATGTGCAGGCCAGGTGCCGCGCGCTTGACCTCGTCCATTGTCATGTACTTCTTCTTGGGGCGCTTCGGCGTGCTTGTGCCGCTATTAGACACGCCGCTGCCACCCATTTTGGCCTTCTTTCTCCGCTCGGCGGCAGCCTTTTTGACCTTGGTCTCGTCGTCGTCGGAGCTGACCACGGTTTCGCCGCGCAGGCGTGCCAGGCGCTTCTCTTGCTGGCGCTCAGCCTCTGACTTTTCTTTCACGGCACCAACACCGACACCTTGGGGACGCAAGTTCGCCTCGATGATCATGTTGCGACCGTGACCGTCCACACCGAGACCCTGGCCCTCGACGAAGCCCATCTTGGCCATCATGCGCGCGCCAAAGGACTTGGCGTTGAACTTGGAGGCGCCTGAAGCACCGCCTCGACCTGCTGGCTTCGCAGAGAATGCGCTCGGTCGCGGAATAATTGCCGGTTTCTTATTGGCCTCGTCTTTTGCTCGGAGGGTGGGCTCATAGGCGGAAGACGGCACGAAACCCTGTCCGAGGCCGGTCGGGGTATCAAAGGACACGGGAGGCGCAAAGGAGGGTGCTTGTCGTGATTTCGATTTGATGCTACTTTGGAAAGACGCAGGTTCGAATCCCATGCCGTATTGTGCAGTCGAGGATGCGCCGAGGCCGAGTCCAGCGCCGCCTGTGTCATCATCGTAGTCGTCCTCCTCCTCCTGGGCGGCCCCGCCTTGCCGCGCAGCCAAGCTCCCCAGACCAAAGTGACCATCCTCTTCGCTCTCGTCATCATCGTCTTCATCGTCGTCGTCGTCGTCGTTGCCATTCGTGTTGGTGTTGGTCGTGCTCGAGACAAAACTCATGCCTTGCTGTCGCAACGCTTTTTGCTTTTTCCCGTAGCGTCCTGTGTGCCGGTCGTCTTCGCTCTCCGAACCAAAAATGCCCAATGCCGCACTCTCCTTCGTGTCGCGGCCAGTACGTCGCCGCTTCCGGGGCTGGAACTCGCCAAACTCGCCGGCCATCGGGTCTGTCGCCGGTATGCGGAACGCGTCGGTCTCTTCGTCCGAGTCCGAGTCCGACGACGAGTACGCGTCGGCACCCTTGCCCATCTTGGCCGGCTTGAACGAAAAGTCCATTTCGATTGTCGAGGAGTCTGTCTTCCCTGTTCTGGGGTGGGGAAAAGACAACCACTGCCGGTGTCGCGTGTGTTGGTATCAACGGGAGGGCTCAGTAGCGAGCTTGTCGCGCCAAACCAACTAGGCGACAACTTTTCTGGTGACTGAAGCTTATCTTATCGCATTGATTATGTAATAATAGACCCACTCCTAACTTCATGCTTCATGACGTCGTAGCATGTGCTATATATGTGAACCTATCTCTTATGCCGACGTATTTACATCATGTGAACTAAGTGTAATATTTTAGAAATAATAGAGTCTGTTATTAGAATTTTATTTTATTTTACAGACTCTGATTATACTTTGGTAAGTTTTATATGTATTTTGATATATCTGTGCATGTATATAAAAGAGTTCAAAAGCAGCAAGTCAACAGTTATTACATCACAGGTTATGAGATCGAAACTTACGAGGTTAGACTATAATAGTCGCTTGAACAAATCGAAGTCCTACTTGTGATTTATCACTGTTAAATGAATGCGCATATCAATAGCAAAACACTGATAAATAGTCGATTGAGCTTCGCACTGTGTGGCAGGGCCTAAAACAGCATGGAAGTACAGTGTATAATCTCCGCTCGCGAGCCGCACTGTTACAAACCAAACCGTCGACCAACAACATCGCCGACGTCACTCTGACGGCCCAACAATAATGGTCAAGGTAGGAAGTATTTGACGGATATGGCGGAAGATGTTGCTGAATAAGACACCCGGCCTCCTGGCGTCCCAAGATACTGGTATAAAAGATCACGCTCCCATGTCATGCTCTTGGAAACATAGGACTGCTTTTAGACTGATTCAGAGACATATTATCACCATATTACCATATCACCATACCACAGTACACACTGTCAAAATGAGCGGCCTTAGCGACGAAGCAATCCTGGAAGGACATGACCTGATTGACGGTGCTGAGCACGAGGCAAAGGTATTTTTGCAAGCTGACACACTTTGTTCAAACTTGTAGACTAACAGTTAAGGCCGACCCCAAGGACTTCAAGAAGGTCCATCCCGTGGGCGAGTCTGGTGGCTCTATCCTACCGGACAAGCCATCTGCTTCGTCGTCTAGCGGTGATACACAGCAGTCAGGAGCACATGGCGGTGCGGCTCAGACGCTCGAGTCCAAGTTACAAGAGATCCGTGCGAAGCTGAACCTGAACAAGTAGACATTGTCGCTTTGAAGTGGAGGCAAACATTCAAGTCTCCCAACAAGATAATCAAGACAAACGGCATCGAAGTTAGTTATTCTATAAAAGAAACCTGTCCTGTGAAAATATATAATGCTGGTGCGAGTTTAGCTACTGATTCGTACGTCGAAGACATGATCAAAGATGCGGTAAAAGCAAACATTAAAAGTGAATGTCTATATCTAGATGGCTCAAAGTGCCTTGGGGCGTTATTCTTCAGCATGATCATCTGGCGTATCACCATCTCCACGCTCTCTTGCACGGAGGTCCTGATACCTGCGGTTCTGAAACCAGATCTAAGAACGAGGTCAGCACAAAATCACTCGAGGAAAGCATAGTGCACGTGGGATTACTTACTCGGATCTGCTTGTAGGTCATGTGCACACCCTTCTGGATCTGCCGGAACTCAGCCTTGTTGGGCCTCGGGTTAAGCCGGTATTCCCGGGCAAGAATCTCCTTGTCACCAAGCCTGCGAAACACCGATGTTAGAACGCATATCAAACAGAAAACCATACTCAATAAGACCTACGAAGTTGCCTTCCTGCGCTTCATCGTCGTAGTCGAGCTTCTGCGACTGCGTGTATCATTTGTTGGAGAAAGCGGAGTTGATTCTGACTCTTCGCGTGCCACAACAGCATCGCCGATCTGTTGGTTTGCTTGGTCCTCTTCAACTGATGCGCGCAAGTTTGTACCATCAGTCTTTTGAGGAACGGATAGCTCATGGCGATGGGCCTCATCCTGAGCTGGTTCATGGAGGGGTGCTTTATGGTGGGGTGTCCCGTAGTGAGGAGTCCCTTGAAGAGGTGTTCCTTGGCGAGGTGTGCCATGTTGAGGTGTGCTGTGATGGGGTGTCCCGTTATGAGGTGTCCCGTTATGAGGTGTCTCGTTATGAGGTGTTGTGCTGTGAGGTGTCGCGCTGTGGGGTGTCCCGTTGTGAGGTTTCTGGTAATTGGGGACCTCGTAACGAGGGGTCTCGTGGGAAGGGACATCGTTGGAGAATGGCTGGACTGTACCATGTCCAATTGCTGCAGTGGCAGCAGGCTGGGGTATGCCGTTATGGCTAGAGTCCGGTTGAGTTACAGCTGTGGGCTCGCCATTGAGAAAACTATATGACATGGATTGTATGAGGAACGAGTTCTCAGGATGTTCCGCTTGTCCCCCGGTTGGGGCCTGTCCCCGGTTACCCCCAACGAGTTGCATCAACGATCCGCCGCCCATCGAATGCATTGGATCATACCAGCACTGGTTCGTGAGCATGTCGGCTTGAGACCCCGACTCGGAGTATCCCCCACTAGCTGTTGGACTGCTGATGGAGTGAATTGACATCTTCGAAGCAGCAGGAACTTGCTCAGTGTTGGATTTGCCGGCCTCAGCACCCGGGTGACTGGTACGACCACTTCCCGTATTGTGCACTGTCGAATCATGAGAAGTATGGACACCGGTGTGTGGAGAGATCTGATCTGTTGATCGGGATCCTTTGCTGCCGAAAATCGAAGGGAGCTGAATACTCGCAGGTGCATGCCTGTCCTTGGTGGCGAGGGGCGGGGGCGGGTAAGGCGACTTGTACTCTTCACTGCCCATGAAAAAGAACTGTCGTTCAGCTGATACCGTATTCATCGGGTTGTCATGACGGGACAAAGACTGTTCAATTCTGAGCCGTTTTGGAGGTGGCAGTAAAGAAGACGCCGGTGTCTGCCGCCTTCCTAGGATGGGGCTTCCTTGGTGCGACGTAGAACGGCCTGGATCTCCAAAATACTGGCTTGCCAGGTTCGTCGGCCGCATATTAGAGGCAGAAAGCAGGGAAGAGTGTGCCTGGGCGCCTTTGTAGGGGGTGATGGGTTGCTCGTGGTATTCCATGACCTGCACTTCCTCCGGTAGGCTTGTCTGGAAATAGGGTTCTTCCAAGCATTTTATGGCTGACGGTCTATCGGCTGGCTCATACGAAAGAAGCCGGTGAATGAATGAGAATGGATGCGGATGACGGTTCCGAGGCCACAGTGTCTCCATAAATTGGCGCTGCTCACGGATCGCAGCCAGGCATGACCTGAAGTCGCGGTTTTCGATGCGGCTGAAACGGAAGCCGTACATCAGCTGCAGAGCAATGACACCTACAGCGTACATGTCGACTTTGTTGGTGGCGTGCGTGTTTTTGATCAGGAGCTCGGCGGCCGAGTAGAGAGGGGTGCCGCATGTTGTATTGAACTGGCCCTGCCCCGTCGATAGGCCAAAGTCGACCAGGACAATGTGGATGGGACTCCGCGTTGCGAGCATGATATTTGCTGGTTTGATATCTCGGTGAGTAACGCCCGACTTATGGATATGAGCCGTGGCCTCAAGCAGTTGGTGAAGGATGTCTTTCTTCTCGGACAAGACCAATGGCAGGCTGCCTTGGTTGGCGAGGACGTTTTCGAGATCAGATCCGTCGACGTATTCCATGATGAGTCGTGGTGACTCTCCGGCAGAGAACAGATACTCGACAAAACGCACAATGTACTTCTATAGAGGGTGTGAGCATTTGTTGGTCAACGCGAATAATGTCATTGGTGCGGCACTGTTACTCACGTGTCTGAGGCGGTCCATCATTGCTGATTCTTGCCATCTTGCTCTTTCGGACTGATTATACACTTTCATGGCGTACACTTTACCCGTGTACTTTTCCACCACACGGTGCACCTCTCCAAAGGCACCCTTTCCGAGAGATCGGTCTTTGATGTACTCTTTAACCTTGTGACTACTCCGGGGCTGGGTCGTACCCCGTCCCGTGGGCCGAACTCCGACCAGGCTGTCTGTCTGGTGCCCAAGTTTGGAACAGAAGTTAGCCCAGTCGAACGGGTCATTTTTGCGCTGTATTGTGATTTTGACATTGTCAAATAGCGTGATATCGATCCGTTCGTTTTCGAGAAATATGCGAGACTTCTTGACGGTCCCGTTGGTGCCTAGGCGGTAGAAGTTGGCCCGCGTTCCATAGTAGTAAAGGTTCTGGAGGAGGATTGTCTTGTATTCCGGCACTGGTCGGATGCAAAACAACTTCTCGCTGACTCTCTCATGGCCAAGGACGATATCACAAATGGCGGGATCTCGACCAATGACATAGCCGAGTGCTGGGTTCTTCGGCTGAATATGTGTCGTGATACTCAGATGGTGAGGCTCATGCCGGATTGGAGGCGGTGTACTGTGGCCACCCCGCTGGTCCGGCTCGTCATAGTGTTCGTCACCATCATCTTCCGATGTGTACTCGGAGCAGACAAAAGCCTCATTGTGTTTGTTCTTGAGCAGAGCATCGTCGCCCAGAATGGAAAAGATGGTGGCCGAGTCACTCATAGTGAGCCAAGTGTGAAGAATGGATGTCCCGGTTGAGCACCGAGATTCCTGTCTTGGAATGTTTCAGTGCGTAGTGATGCTAGGTAAACGTGAGTGAGAGGACGACACAAGTCTTGGTATGTCTTGGGGGTGACGGACGATGAAGCTGGCCACTATATATAACCCAGTGACTATAAAACAAGGCGAGCGGCGGTAACGCACAAGGCCATGTGTCTAGGCAAGAGCGACCTGACAACGGCCTGATCCGGTGACCCTGAAGGCTGTATGAGGGAGGCGCGGTGAGGCTCTTTCCTGACCCCTTTCCCGACCTCGGTGACTGTGTGATCGCGAGGAAGGTGCGAACCAGGTTGACATGGGCTGCCTAGGCTGAGACGTGGTAGGGATACGTTATCGATGCCCAGTATCAACGAATGGTGTGGTAGAAAAGCACTTTATGACTTAGACGAGATGCTTTGCAAACCTGAGTGCAGAATTTTAAGAGCTTTCTGTTCCTGGCCGGCATGGGTGGGGCCATACAAAATTTGAGTCACGCTGTCACGGTCGCCTTTTGTGCAGTTTGAATGGAGGCGCCTGATTTGGCTAGATCCGGAAGGAGCCCTGAGACCCACTTTATAATATCGCCGAACCGCTGCACACGGCCAACCACGAGCATCGCTTCAGCCTCGAAATGCTGATTTATTCATGCCATAATCATGCATGACTATGCCGCTTATCCAATGACCACGTATGACCAGACAGCACTTAAGGATGCGCTCAGAATTGCACATTGACAGATGAACGCCTTATTATCATCACGTCGCATCCACTGTGCCCGACCCTCCTGGTATGCAACCCCGGTAAGCCTATTCGAGATTAGAATAGCCAGCTCACAGTGTTTTCCTATATTCAGCCGTCCCATACCACTATGTTCGGACATGTAAGTTGGTGATGATGACACGCCTCGTTTCTGATTGTGGCACAGTTTTAATATATGGGCACTAGGACTCTCGTTTATTACTACTAAGCTAGGCTAAGGTGTTATCTATCTAATCAGGCACTTGAACTTTAGTTGCCAACGCGCCAAGTGAAGCTTGGGGACAAAAGCTACCCGGAAATATTGGCACTTAAAAAGTCTTGGAAAGCATATTCAGACCTCATACTCGCTCACGGCAGCACGCTTCTCCTCGAACGCGGCCAGGGTGGGAGCATCAGAGTGCTTGACGCCGTCAAACAGCTCGTCAATCTCTTCCAGCGTCTTGCCCTTGGTCTCGACCCAGAAGAAGTAGACGCCGACAAAGAACAGCAAGTTCCAGCTGGCGTTGACCATATAGGTCTTCCAGCCAATGGCATCAAACATGTAAGGGAATACCATAGTGACAAAGACACCGCAGGCCTTGGCAGTCAGAGTGAACATGGCCATGCCGGTGGCACGGATGTTGTAAGACATGACTTCGGGCGGGTACATGTTGGTCAGGGGCGTCAGACCAAAAGAGTAGGCTCCCATGAACAAGAAGATGAACGCAACAGTACCATAAACACCAGAGGTATCGTCGCTGGTGCCGAAGCGAGCAGTCATACCACCAACACCATAGAACATGATTGTGCACAAACCCAGAGAGCTCAGGCACAAGAAGCGACGACCAAGGCCTTCAGCAAGAATCGAGCCAGCAGTAGCGACGAAGAACTGCCAAGCAGACAGGACCATGTTGATCTCCATCTGGGTCTTGGACGACGTGATGCCGGCCTGGCTCAGCATCGTACCGTAGTAGTAGGTGATGATGTTGGAACCGGTCAGCATAGTGAGGGGAGCTACAGACAGGCAGAGATAGAGACGCTTGCGGTTGGGGGCGTTGCGAATAATCTCCTTGAAGCCGAGGCTCTTGCCCTCGGACTTTTCATAGGTGAGAGTATCCATAATCTCCTGGAACTGGAGCTGGACGCTCGGGTCGTCAGTGGTCGAGCCGTTAATACGGGCCAGAACCTCGAGACCCTCGTCGGTGCGGTCGTTGTAGATGAGCCAGCGAGGCGATTCGGGAAGGAAGGGGATGATGAACAGCACGCAGATGGGAGCGAACATCTGGACCAGGCAGGGAATACGCCAGGCCCAGTTGGAAGGGTCCATTCGAGCAGTCTATAGCGTGAGAAAGAGAGCTGGTGACAGGCAGTGCTTGGGGTGAGTTCGGAAGAGGAGATACGTACACCATAGCAGACACCAGTGGCCAGGAAGCTACCGAGAGCCCAGCACGTAAAGTACAAGCCCAGGGCAAGAGAGCGGACACGGGGAGCGGTAGTTTCGGAGACGTAAGAACTGGCGGAGGTTTGAGCAAGACCCATGCCGAGACCGATGATCATGCGGCCGGCAATGAACATGGCAATGTTCTGAGCGGCACCCGAAATAGCAGCACCGATAATGTTGAAGATGCACGACTCGACGATGGCCTCCTTTCGACCACGCCAGTCGACAATCTTACCGGCAAAGGGGGCAATGAGGATGGCACCGAGGTAGACGGCAGTCGAGTTCACAGCGATGGTGGCAGTGTTGAGGGAGAAGTAGTTGGAGTAGCTCTCCATAACATTAACGGAACCCATGACGGAGCCATCATAGGCAATGGTGACAGAGTCAACAATACAGACCGAGATGACCAGTGCCGTGGTCATCGACATCTGCAGGGACTGAGAGTATTTCCCCATAATGGCGATGATGATGAAGAATGACTGGGTAAACCAAAGGGTGGGAGAGTGATATCCGGGAAGGGGGAATGGTCATACAACCGGGGGACGATAGAGAAAAAGGGCCCGAGGCCGAGATGTATATAGTCGCGTGTAAACAAGTACGATACGGAGGCGACTGCACACGGTATTCTGACCGTTTCTGTTTACGGAGCTGCACAGAGAGTGCGTATCACACCGTTGTAAGATTGTCGAGCCACGAGATAGTAAGCATCCATATTATAGATACTGTAGATACAAAATATACAGAAGATACAGCATACCGAAAGTAGAACATAGGGCGAGAATAGATAGAGACAGAGATACAGAGATAGGCGGCAAGACAGTAGTACTGTGCCCTTCTCTTTATGATAGTGCCTATCTATCGACCGAAAGGGAACATGTGGGAATAAGAAAGCGGCCATCTCCATCCATCTCCCTAGTTCCACATATTCAAGCTCTTGTCCCATCAACACTCTTGTGTCAGCTCGTGGCCGTAGCACTAGCCGCTGAAAATAACAGTTTATTATCACGTAGAAAGGTGACAATGGAGCCCGGGATGAATCTGACCACGAGAAAGCTTGGGGTGCTTAGCAATTGCTCGCTCACTTGGCGCTGTGGGATTCGTCTTGTTTATGGATTATGCCGAATAATTCCACTTTCGTTCTATCTCCGGTCCACAGCAACCAATGCGGAGAACAGCTTCCACTGACACAGGCTGTGATCGAGTGTCACTATCATGGCTCTCACTGTAATTATGCACCGCATTCATCCTTGTAAGAGAAATATAAAGTAGGATTCGATCATGTCCGTCCTTGCCATGTGGTACAGAGATCCGTGTCCAAGGTATGGTGACCAGTTCTCCTTCGTCGTCCCGCACATCGCATTCCAAGTACTTGTTTGATTTCTCGAACCGGACCTTGAACTCTTCCTTGCTATATAATTTCTTCATAATCAAGATAAGGAGAAGCCTTCAATACGTTGTAGCAATATTCCTTCGACAAAAACTAGTCCTGAGGGATTGCTAGGTTCGAAAGTGGCATTTGAGGGTGCGAGAGTGAGGATGACACGTGCTACAAGACGTCCCAGTGCCGGGAGGCATCTTGATAGTGATTGCGATAAAGGCGACGGTGTGAGCAATGGTAATGAACGGTGAGTAGGCTGAAAGTCAATAGCATCGCGATCAAAACCTTTAGGTTCTACAAAGAATCACGATACATGTAAACATTCGCTGCTTGATCTTGTAAATAAAGTCTCTTATAAATCAAGGATGATGCAGGATGTGCAGAATAATACTTGTGGTGAACTTGAGATAGCATTATGAGTATGTTCTAGATATTCCTTTGGCCGCTTTTGGCTTTAGCTGTCTGATCTCGAGACGTGGTAACTCGACTATATGCGCCGATAAGAAAATGGTCAGTATGGCTAGAATGTCTCGGAAATAGGTCATCTCGACTCAATATTTGTATGCATGGTGATAGATATTATATCAGTACCAAGAGAGAAAGATGAAAATCAAGATTTAATATTGTATCGACCTGTGTTTGGTATCGTATTTCCATAACTGTGATATCTGCAATGCATTTCATAGGTCGACAGCTAGATCGGAGTTGACCCTAATACGCCTTACATTGTAACCTTGACGACAGATTTCTTTATACACAGCTCAATTACTCAACAACCAAGTCGACCGCCTTGACAAAATCACTAGAGCTCGTGCCGACATAGCACGTGTATGTGCCAGCGTCGACACGCCATACCCCGTTCTTTCCAGTATCCCTGTGGACTTGGTCAACGTCAAACCAGGCCACACAGCTGCTGTCGAGATCGACCTCCACCGTCTTTGTGGCTCCAGCTTCTAGAAACACCTTGGTAAATCCGGCTAGCGACCGTGGTGCGGCCGCTTTGCCTTGCTCCTTGATCACCGGCGACGGCGATACGTAGACTTGAATGACCTCGGCACCAGCACGCAAGCCCGTGTTGGTCACGGTCGCTCTGATGGCTGTTTTCGATTGCTTTGACAGAATACCTTGGACGGTAATATCCGTGATGGAAAATGTGGTGTAAGATAAGCCATATCCAAATGGCCACATGGGCGCAACAGAGTCAGCCTTGGCATCAAAATAGCGATAGCCGACGAGAACGCCCTCGCCGTAAGTAGCCAAGTCGTTTTCTGCATCGCCCGGGAACCACTGGTGTGAGCCGTGGTCTTCGAGGTGGTGCGGGAACGTTATAGGAAGCTTCCCGCTGGGCGAGACTGCACCCAGTAAGATATCCGCCAGCGCGTTGCCATTTTCCTGGCCCTGGAACCAGGCGTGCACAATGGCAGGCGCCGCATCTGCCCAGGGCATCGAAATAGCACTGGCTGACTGCGTTACGACAGCCGTGGATTTCGGGTCGGAAACAGCACAGACAGCAGCAACCAGCTCATTCGTCCGTCTAGGCAGCAAGAGCGATGTGCGATCGGTGCCCTCCTTCTCGGTATCGTTGTTGTGGCCAACGACAAGGACAACTGCATCAGCGGCCTTGGCCACCTCTACCGCCTTGGCAAACAATGCGTCCTCGTCAATCTGCAGCTGGACGCCAACTCGGACGCCCGACAGGGTGTGGAAGAGAGTGTTGTCGTGGGGCTTCAAGGGTGGAGGCACGACCACATTGTCGATGCGGAAATCATACGGTTGGCCAGCAACGAGGTTATGTGTCGCGACCTTGTTAACGCTGCCACAGTTCATGAAAGTACCGCCGGGTATCTTCCAGCCAGTGTTGTCGATGAATAGCTCGTTATCGAGGTATAGCTTCGCCTGGCCCGTGTTGGACAGGCTGAATTGATATACACCAGACACAGTGGGTGTCAGGATTCCGCTTGCACGATAGCAGTGCTGCTTGCCGCGCAGAGCGTCGGGTGTGTCGCCGTCGCTCATCATAAACATGACGGAGTTGGCCCAGTGAGACGACGCAACAACCGGTCCGCTAAACTCGTGGCCTGCATAAAAGTCGACCTGCACACCTGGCTTCTGGGAACCACTGTCAGTTGTGTCGGGGGGCGTTAGCAGCATCGCGCCAGGCAGCGTGGGCTGCAAATTGGTCCGGATGCCTTGCTCATACACGATCTCGATGTCGGGATTGATCTTCTTGGCAGCTTCTGTGATAGAATCTAGGGGATTGGTGATGTAGTAGGGGTTGACAGCAGCGCTGCCAGTACCGCCCGTCGTAGGTGTCTTTGCATTGGGGCCTATGATGGCGAGCGTCTTGATCTTGGACGGGTCAAGAGGGAGAACCGCATTAGCAGTGTTCTTGAGGAGGACAATTGCACCTGCAGCTGCGTCACGCGCTGTCTGACGGAACTCTGGAAGATCAGAGTTTTTCTCCGTTTTCGACCCCGTCTCGGTCGTGGGCTCGGGGTCCAGCAGCCCAGCCCGTTCGAGGACATACAAAATGTTGCGGGCCGCAGCGTCCAGATGCGTCGTCTCAGAGACCTTCCCTTCCTTGACCGCTGCCAGCAGCGCATTGCCATAGCGGATTGGAGGGCCAGGCATCTCGACGTCAGTACCGGCGACAATGCTGTCCACAGTGTCATTGAGGCCGCCCCAGTCGCTCATAACCAGACCCTTGAAACCCCATTCCTTGCGCAAAATGTCGTCAATAAGAAACGTGCTGCAATCGGCATGCTCTCCATTGATCTTGGGGTACGCAGTCATCGCTGTCCAGGGGTCGCCGCCACGTTCCATGACGAGCTGGAAAGGCTTGAGGTAGACCTCACGCAGTGTGCGCTCGTCAATCTGCTCGTCCATGTTGAAGCGGCGCGTCTCCATGTCGTTGGCGACAAAGTGCTTCATACAGGCGCCGACGCCGGTGCCGTCCTTGCGCTTCGCCTGAACACCGCGGATATAGTGCGTTGCCAAGACGCCGGTCAGAAACGGATCCTCGCCAAAGTTCTCGAAGTTGCGTCCACCAAGTGGTGACCGGCTGATGTTCATGGTGGGCGCCAGCAGCACATGGGACCGCTTGCTGTGCGTCTCCGCGCCCAAAATGTTGCCGATACGCTCGACGAGTTCGCCGTCAAAGGTAGCGCCGAGACTGATTCCACATGGCACATAAGTTGTGTGTGTGCCATCTATCCAGGTGGCACCGCGCACACCAGCCGGGCCGTCCGTAAACTTGAGGCTGCGGATGCCGAGGCGCTCAATGTCAAGGGTCTCCCACATATTCTTGCCGGCGACAAAGAAACACTTCTCCTCGAGCGTCATAGCCCCGATGAGGGTCTCGATACGGCTAGCCATGATGTCGTCCTTTGCTGTGTTGTTGTTTTACTTAGGTAAGGCACAATAAGACCGTGTTTTCCCTTATAGAGCCAAGAACACAATTCCAAACAATTTAATGATGTCAATGACGTTGTCCCAATCACGTGCCGGTTTGTCTATATTTTCTGTCGACGGACTTGTCCCAAACAAAACTCTTCTTCTAATCAAATATAGCATTCACACGGACATCTGCATCGTGACCATCTCCCTCCCACTACTGCGCTGGGCGAGTTTTCCCGATACCCACTTACGGAGAGTTCGAAAGAGGAAACGTGTAGAGTTGTACTGCGATGTCAAGTTTATTAATTGGAAATTTCCATATCTCCTTGCCAGCATGAAGATGCTTTTTCTTGCAATGTCCGTCATGTCCTCGTTGCTCCTCTTCTTATAATTGCTTTGCTACACATCAACAATAACGGGCATCTCCGCAACTACCACCTTGCATGCGATGAGGATCTCGCCCGATCTAGTACGCTATTCTCGGCCTAGCTCGTCTCGCGTCGACATCACCACCAGCACAGTCACTTGTACTTGTCATTCCTGTTTTTGTTTCACCACGGCCATGTCCGCGCTCTTCCGCACCTTACCCGCGTTAACTGCATCGCGGACTTGTGTAAGATGTTGGAATCGAGTGGTCGATGATTGGACCGCCGCCGGCTGGCTGCTTCATCCCACGATGAACAACTTTAGTTATCTTCCATACCCTCCTCTGCGCTACTTGTCCAAATCTGAGCAATCAAGTCCTAATACAACCGATTGTCCATACTCGAGACTCGAATTTCAGCACAAACTATCTTGGGCGTATCACACTACCTCTTCACAACATGGGCTTCGAGGACAAGCGCATCGCCATTGTTGGCGGCGGTCTAGGTGGCATGGCCTTTGCCAACTCGGCGCTGTACGCCCAGCTGAAAAACGTGCACATATACGAGGCGGCGTCGCAATTCAGCGAGGTCGGTGCCGGTGTCAATATTACACGGAACGCCAACCGCATTCTGGACGCCATGGGTGTTGGCCCGGCCATGCGCACCAAGTCTTCCAACAACCCACCCAGCTACATGGAGTACCGTCACTATCGCACCGGCGAGTTCCTGGGCCAGATTGACGAATTTGGCGAGCCCCGGTCCCGTCAGATCCACCGCGCGCATCTGCTCGACGCCTTGAAGGAGAACGTGCCCGACGAGAACATTTCGCTCGGCAAGCGTCTGTCGTCGCTGGCGTGGTCCGCCGACAAGAAGTGCTATGTGCTCTCGTTCCTCGACGGCACAGAGGCCGAGGCTGACATTGTGGTCGGCTGTGACGGTATTAAGAGCGTCGTCCGCACAAAGTACTTCGGCTTAAGCGACAACCCCGTGTACTCGGGCCAGATGGTGTATCGCGGCTACGTGAGCTACGACGACCTGACGCCCGAGACGGCGGCCCTGCTACGTAAAACTGTTAATTTCCGCGGCCTTCGGAAACACGTTTTGACCTTGCCGATCGGCAACGACGAGTCCAAGACAGCACGCGTCGGTATCATTGGATTTATGACGGAGCCCCTGGAGAACTGGACCTCGGAGAACTGGCTGTCCACGGCGCCGGTAGACGACATGTACGAGCAAGTCAAAGATTGGACTGGTGCTGTGCAGGAGATCGTCGCGGGCCTGCGCAAGGGTGCGGTTGACGGCAAGATTCTCAAGCAGGCTCTGTACGTGCGCGAGCCCACGGCGAAGTGGTATGATGTGCAGCCCGACTGTCCCGGCTCGGGTGTTATCCTCATTGGCGACAGCGTTCACTCCACGCTTCCTCACCAAGGTACGTTTGTTTAAGCCATCTCCATATGCGTCTAGTCTGATACTAACAGTTCAGGCCAAGGAGCTTGCCAGGCGATCGAGTCCGGCTTTGCACTGGCGCAGGTGCTTCGCTACTGGGACGATGAGTCGCTCGGCTCAGCGTTGCAGTACTTTCAGGATCTGCGGAAACCACGCACCGATCGCATTACACAATCCAGCTACGAAACGGGCAAGATGGCCAGTGCCGACATTCCAGAGGAGCAGTGGTCGAGCAGCTTTAACCCTGCCGTTGTGCGTGAGCGCATGCGTTGGGTGATGGAGTACGACCTCATGGCTGAGCTGGCTAAGGCGCTGCCAATCTCTGGCGAAGCCACGGCCGATGGTGCTGGGGGTGGCTCTGATGGCCCGGCATCGGTCCAAGTGTGCTAGGTTCTGTAGGGTGTCTGCGTTTGTAGCTACTTTGCTTCTTTTATTAGGCATAACTTCAATAGACCATGTAACAGAATACTATCTACTAGAGTGATCATTGAGTGTGCCAGCACGTAGTGTCAGACCTGATATCATAGATATACATGTTTATCAACACACGATAGACGATTGTAAGATTGCAGAACGACGGACATCAACGTGATGGGCGTATCTCCGCATGAACTTGATACCACCTTATCAGTCATAACCCAGAAGATAAGATCTTCTTCGCAGCGTAACTTGCTCTCCTCGATTCAACACATGTCAGTATCCGTATGTGTATCATATCGCAGCTCCAACTAATCTCCATTTGTATTTACTGCTTGAGTTCCACCATGTCTAGAAGATAGGCATTTCTAGCATTAAAACCTTGATATATCTTCACCGTTGTTGGCCATAGCTACTGTTTCAGTTTCCTGTTTCTTGCTTTTACATCTAGGATAAAGTCAACTTGTGTAACTACACTTTGCTCTAATCCTCGAGCCTTGGTCTTTTTGATTGCTCACATTATTCCAGCACGCACAATACACAACTATGGACGCCAAGGACATCGACGAGAAAACGGTTGGCTTGGCCGTCAACACTAGCTCAGGCACGGGTGTCCCACCCATCCAAGAGGAGGCTTCCGTGACTTTGGCTGTAGAGCATGCACCGCAGTCAGTCTTTGGCAGGTGGTGCAACATGCTGGACAGCATCCCCGGCCTCGAGGTGCGCGGTATCGACCGTGTCAGAGAGGACCAGCGCCACCCGGCTGTGACGATTGGCTCGTATGTGCAGATGTTTATTGTCTGGTTCGCCATCAACTGCACGGCCAACAACATGACGCTTGGTATCCTTGGGCCCTATCTGTTCGGTCTCGGTTTCACGGATGCAATTCTGTAAGTTCCCTCTTATGTTTCACTCTCTCTATAATTGTTTATTTTTTATTCTGTGATCTAAACCTTCAGTTGCTGTCTGTTTGGTACCATCTTTGGCTCAGCCTGTGCTGGCTACATTTCTGGCTTCGGACCCGTGTCTGGACTTCGCACGCTCATTGTTGCCCGCTACAGCATGGGATATTGGCCGTCAAAGCTTTGTGTCCTGCTCAACATTATCATCGAGGTGGGCTATGGTGTCGTCGACTGTCTTGTGGCCGGCCTTATTCTTAATGCCGTTAGTGGCTATCGCATGACAGTCATTGTTGGCATTATCGTATCGGCCATTCCGACGTGGGTGATTGCCACCTTTGGCATCAAGTGGTTCCATGCGTTTGAGAGATACGTCTGGATCCCAACAGTCTTGATTCTGTTCATCTTTATCGGCTCGGCCGGACCCAACTTCAACACGGCCTCTGTGTCCTCGGGATCTGGCGCTACGCTCGCAGGCAACAGGTTGTCCTACTTCTTCCTGACGGCGTCTGGTCCACTTGGCTGGGCGCCGGCGGCTGCCGACTTTTACTCGTACAACAACGCCAAGACTTCTCGCTTCTGGACGGCCACCATGACCACGGGCGGCATTACCATGGGAAAGCTTCTCATCGAGTTCCTCGGTATCGGCCTGGCATCTGGCATCGCCACCACCCCGGCATGGTCGGCTGCCTTTGACCACTCGACGGGTGCTCTCATCACAGAGGCGTTTGCGCCTCTCGGTCAGTTCGGCAAGTTCTGTGCCGTCGTGCTCGCGCTCTGTGTGTCGGCCAACAATATCCCCGGAACATATGCGGCTGCCCTCAACTTCCAAATGTTTGGTGGCTGGCTGGCACAGGTTCCCCGGCCCATCTGGTCGACCGTTGTCGTCGTCATCTACACAGTGTGTGCTATTGCCGGCCGTGCCCAGCTGCTCAGCATCTTCCTCAACTTTTTGAGCCTGATTGGCTACTGGGTTGTCATCTGGGTTGCCATTACGCTCGAGGACGAGTTCATCTTCCGCCGCGGCAGTGGCTTTGACTGGAACCGGTCGTCTGACACCAAGTACCTACCTGTCGGCCTCGCTGCTGCGGCTAGTTTCCTCGTTGGCTGGGCCGGAGCCATTGTGTGCATGTACCAGACCTACTACACGGGCCCAATTGCAAAGATGGTGGGTGCTGGTGCTGATCTCGGCCTCCCTGTTTCTATGAGCTGGGCAGCTATTGTTTATCCGCCTCTGCGTGTGCTTGAAATCAAGATCATAGGGCGTTGAAGTATGACTGTAGTTAGTTGACAATCTAAAAACACAAGAGATAGAGCTCACTACTATTGTTGTTATATTTTGAAAGCTATTTGGAATATACTCTATACTTTGGAAAGTTTATGTAATACTTACTTCTCATAATTCAGCAGCTTTACAGAAATACTAGTTCAGGCGAATATTGTACTTCACAGTTTTGATGATTATCTTATTCAGATCGTCATTTTTATGTAAATAATAAAAGCCTATCACGTTATAATTTGATATTGCTTTATTCTATATAAAATATGCTAACCAAGAACCACCGCTTACAACTTACCCTCGGTCTTTCTCCGCAGGTAGTCATCGTACCGCAGGTAGGCGCCAAGTAGAGCGTCTGACGAAGCTGCAACGTCCTCGGGGCGTGTGTACTCCGCCGGGTTGTGGCTGACACCGTCACGGCACCGCACAAAGATCATGGCTGTGGGCACCTTCTTGCTCGTATAGGCGCTGTCGTGGCCGGCACCGCTCACAAGCTCAATGTTACAGCCCATCTCGGCCGTCGTTTCGCGCACGCACTGGACCATGACGGGGTCAAAATGCAGCGCCGGCGATACCCAGAAGCAGTTAATGTTGACCGTAAGGCCGTGCTCAGCGGCAATGGCGGCAAATTGCTCACGGCACATCTTGTCGACGGTCTCAACATCCTCGTCGGCAGGTGCACGCACATCCAGCGACAGCTTGACCTTGCCTGCAATCGTGTTGATGCTCTGTGGCATGGAGTTGACGACGGCAATTGTGGCACGGGCCTGGCGCTCGTTGAGCTCGCCCGTGGTGACAATCTTGTTGGTCGCCACAATCATCTGGGCAGCGCCAAGAAGCGCATCGCTGCGACGGTCCATAGGAGTTGTGCCAGTGTGGGCTTCGCGACCGACAATGTCAATGTTGTACCAGCGAATCGACTGGATACCGCGCACGACACCAACGGCCTCCTCGGCAGCATCCAGAATAGGGCCCTGCTCAATGTGAACCTCAAAATGCGCAGACAGCGGGTTGGCCTCGTACGAGCATGCAGTCTCGCCCAGGAAGCCGATGCGCTTCAGCTCGTCGCCGAGTGTGATTCCGTCCGAGTCGGTGCGGCTCTGGCCGTACTCGGTCGTGAATGCACCGCCCCAGACACCCGACGCCAGCATAGCAGGGGGGAAGCGGGCACCCTCCTCGTTGGTCCAGTCGATAATTGCAAGGGGAGCGTAGGTGGTAATGTTGTTGGCGTGGATGGTCTTGAGGACCTCGACGCCGGTAGTGACACCAAGAATGCCGTCGTAGCGGCCACCGGTGGGCTGTGTATCAAGATGGGAACCAATACCAATGGGAGGGATGTCGTTGTTGATGCCGGGGCGCACGGCAAAGATGTTGCCCATGGCGTCGACGGTGATGGAACAGCCGCACTTCTTAGTCTCCTCGATAAACCACTCGCGCACCTTCTTGTCGTCATCGTTACCAGTGAGGCGGTCTGTATTTTGATCCAAGATTAGTGACAGGTCAGACAGCAAAGAGCAACACTATATTTTACATCACGGACAAGGAAGACTTGCTCATGCCGCCATCTGGCGTGTTGCCCCATGCACAGGAGGCGTGCAGGGTGTCGACCATGCGCTCGCCATCGGTCTTAAGGCTGGCGTACTTTGCGGGGAGGGGGACCTCTGCAATTGTCGGGTCTGTTGGAATGGAGCCCATTGTGACGATGTGTTGATACTGCTCGGGTTTCGAGGACGACTGGAAGTGCAATTGCAAGAGTCAAAGTAAAACAAGTTGAAGAGAAGTTGAAATGACGCCAAGGTCAACACTGAAAAGAAAAATAGCCCAACCGGATAAACAAGACGAGCAAATCCCGTGTACGCGATCCTTTCCCGTTCTGCCCCTCCAGATTCCTGATCGAGTAGTCTGTGCCGAGACAAGACGGCTCGATGTGATGCTGATGCGAGGCGCGAGAGGCGAGCGGACAACCCCGTGATAGCGTCGCCAGGCATTAGGCTCGTTGCTTAATCGAGCAATGGCTTACACAGCTTAACCAATCATGGCAGAAGAATACCAGTGCGGTTTCTGTTTTCCTATCTCGACCAAATCCAGTCTAACGCGACTATATGCTTATCAGCGCGGAGAAGCCCGCGCCATACGAGACCGAACACTTTGGCTTTAGCTACTCTGCTTGGTAGCTACAGACACCGCGGAGGACTCCTTGAGTTCAATAGTTTGTTATCAACTCCTGTGTCGTTCTTCCGAATCCGCAACCGCTCCGTGACCGTGGTCCTACTGGCTCATCGTGAACGACATCTCGTACCCCATATTACCTGGACATGCCCTCTGGATCTGCATCTGAACTGATTATCTCCGTCAATGCTGTCGATTCTGCAACGTCAGCTCCACGTATGTCCGCACTCTGCTCTCCGCTTTCCGTCGGGTCTCATCTATTGTTTACTGTCCCCTATGGTCCTTCTTGTGACACTCCGCATCAACATCCCTTTATCCACTTCATCGCACACTCGGCCACGTTTGGCAGGTGATTGTATCCGCGTCGTCTGCTCGTGTATGAGTACCGACCGTTTGGTCCCAGCACCCACTCTTCAGATTGTCTGCGGATATTCCGCAGATTGTCAGCAGATTGGCCACCCAAACTGCGCCCGAGATGGCCTCTCACTGCCAGAGGAGTATTCTCTCGTGCGCTCGTTGCCGCCGCCGCAAGATAAAGTGCGACCGTCAACTGCCGTCGTGCTCACAGTGCATAGCCACCAAGACTGTATGTACGGGCATTGCAGCCAAGGGTGCGGCCGTAGCGGGCCTGGCATCGTCCAATGGAGGAGCTGGGCCGGACTTTGCTGCTGTGATACCGCGCAGCATTGTGCAACACCTCGAGTCGGAGATTGCCCGCCTCGAGACGGCACTCATGCAAAATGGCCAGCTCGAGGTCATGCATGCGTCCGATATACTGCTAGGCATGCCAGGGGGCTCTGGCAGCAGCCGTGGTAGCAGCGGTAGCGCCAATGGGGATGGTTCAGCAGGCGCTATGGCAGGGGATGTCACAATGATGGACTCAACTCACTCATTGGACTCGTTGCACTCAATGGGTGGCATTATCACCGATGATGTCATCAACCCAACACTCCACCAACAACTCGATCAGTACTCACACAGCCATCTGCCACACCCATATCCACACGACCAAAACGCAGATACTAGCCTTGCTAGGGCCGCCGAGGCAGCAGCCCGGCGCGCGTCCATCATCAGCAGCGATAGCCTTCAGTCCATTATCTCGGCCACGCTGCCGTATGAGGTCGGTGCCGCGGCCGGCCTCCTATCAAAGGTGCGCATGGGTCTGACACCATCGACAGCAAAGGTCCGCGAGCGTGGTAACATAAACGGAAACCGAAGGCTAGGCAGCTCGACGTCGGCTACCAAGCACAAGTCAAGCAGTGTGCCAGGAGGCCATCGCTTGCAAGCGCCTATTCTCCGGAGCATGCCATGGGACATTGTGTTACGCCTGATGCGCAAGTATCTCACGACGATCCAGCCAGACAATCCATTTCTTGTTACGGCCACGGTCGAACAACAGTTTCAGAACGTCTGCAACATCCTACAGCAGACACAAGCAACCCAGGTGCAAGGCCAGTCGCCCGAGTCCGTCGCGACGATGCAGTCGATCGCGCCGAGCCACGACTTCTTGGTAGTATATCTTATACTAGCTATCTCTGTTACGCTTGGATCGGCGCATGAGGACGGCTACGAAGAACGGTGTGCAGCACTATCGATATCGCTCTTTGAAGAAGGTATCCAGCATATTTATGGCCTGCCCGTCTTCCCATCGGAGCTCGCGTGGCTGCAAACCATTCTCTTGGTGCTGCTATACGCAACGGTCTTTCCACGAGCTGCCAACGTTTGGGTTCTGTCAGGCGTCGCTGTGCGTTCTTGTCTGGAGCTGGGACTGCACCGTGAGCAACCCCATGCGGACTCTGTACCCTCCTCTTACCCAAACGAAGACGGTCTATCCCGGGACGAAGATGCAGATCTCCGCCGACGGGTATTCTGGGCAGCCTATTGCCTCGACCGGCCCATCTGCTCTGTGATGCAGCGGCCGCTGTCGACACCAGACACGGCCATAGACACACACCTACCGTTGTCATCTACGCTTCAGTCCGGGACGAATGACCCGTTTCTCGGCACCATTGCGTTTAACAAGATGCTGTCCGAGATCCTACACGTCCACTTTCAGAACGAGCCACTACCACCGCCAGCCACATCATGGGAAGGCTGGCTGGCCAATATGGAGAACCGCATCCAGACTTGGCACTCATCGTCGTCGTCATCGACATCGTCGTCTACTAGCAACGACTTCATGATGGCGCGCGGCCTCATGCTGCTGCATCGTCCCTCACCGCGCGTGCCCCTACCGTCACCCTTGTCATTACTCCGGGCCTTTGAAGCCGCGACCGCGGCAGAGCGGATCCACCGCGGCCACCTCAAGCATGGCGTCTTCCGCAGGCCTTGGCTGTCTGCCCACTACACGCTGGAGGCGGCGACAGTCGTGCTGTTCTGTCTCCGGCACGGCTATACTGCTATTGCGGAACGGTTCACACCAACGCAGATCTTCGACCGCTCCAAACAAATGACAGCCAACCTGCTGGCAATAGCGGCGCATGGCTGGCCCGAGGTCGGCATCTACGCCGGCGTCTACGAGCGGCTTCTCGGTCCCCTGCTAGAGCGAGTGTTTCTGCGTAGCCCTGCGCTCGACACCAACCGGTTTGGGCCCGCCGAAGATGCCGAGCTCATGCGTCTACTATACCCTGGCCCGGCACACCTTGATAGTCTGCGGTACGGCCTACGGCAAAAACAACCGGAGCCAAGCCCCAGTCAAGAGCTGAGTCCTTTTGACTTCAATCTGCTTCTGCTAGAAGACGAAATCTGGGAGCAGGCGGCTATGCTGGAAAAAGGAGCTATTGGAGGCAGCGCAGACGACTGGATGGCCCTGCAAAATATGGACTTTGGTATGACCTAGATGTGTCTGCATTGTCTACAGCATATTTAAATAAATTTTAATACAAATATGATTCGCTATTGATATATGTTCGGACTATACACTAGATTGGCCGGAGTCCACGGCCGAGGTATGTGCGCTCGCCAAACTCGCGCTCGGCCACCTGGAACAGAGGCAGGCCCATAAAGTAGCCAGCATCGCCGTGGCCGATCGCCTTCCATGTGCTCACACACTCGTCTATGCCAATTTTGACCAGGGGTTTGCCGGTGCCGGCCGACGACGCGTCTGCTGCAAGCTGCACCTGGCACAGCTTCTCCATGAGCACGAACCAGGCAATGGTGGCTTCGATGGTCGGGCCGGCCGTGAGCAGACCGTGGTTGCCCAAAAGAGCTGCCTTGCGCGGGCCAAGGTGCTTGGCGATGTCCTTGCCCTCGTCCGTCGCCAATACGAGACCGGCAAAGTTGCTATGAAGTTAGTATACGCATACTATACAGGTTTAACGTATGTAAGAGATGCAAACTATACTCACGGGTATACAACGTGATCCTCGTAAAAGACACAAAAGTCCTGGGTCAGCATGTCCAGCTCGCGGCCAGTGGCACACATTGCGCGACCATACAAACTGTGGCAGTGGGCAGCACACAGCACGTCGGGGCGTGCGGTGTGAATCTCGGCGTGGATAGCATACGCAGCTAGTTATTAGTACTGAACTCTCTTTCTCAGTTGAACTGTTTATATGGCATGAAGTAACCTACCATAGTTTAGCCGCAGGTTGTCACCACCCTCGACGACTTTGCCCTCGTGATTGACACGGATGAGATCGTCGTCGGTGATGAGGGAAAAGTGAAGGCCAAAGGGGTTGACCCAGAAGCTGGTCGGATCGACGGGGTCCCGAACAGTAATGTGGCCGGCAACGCCGTCGGCAAACCCATTGTTCGCAAAGATGCGGTAGGCAATTGCGAGCCGGTGCTTGAGAAACTTGCGCTCCTCATACTTGTCGGTAAAGACTGGCGGCAGGGTCTCCTCGTCGCGGACAAATGCCAGAGACGGGTCACCGGAGCGGTCCTTTCTAGGCACCACCGGCGCAGGCTCCGTTGCTGAGGGGGCCATTTTCGTGTCGGTGCAGTTGGGCTAACAATGTTTAAAAGTGAGAATATGAGCGAGACGGATGAGATATGAATTGTGCATTAGATGTGTATGAGATGCTGAATATAGACGACCCGTTATTGAATGTGAAATCGCGGCAGTGTAGCGGTAGAGCAACCTCTCATTTCTACGTATATAATCCGTATATAATCCATGCCCCTCCATATTACTCTGATATCCTGCTTACCCATCACTGCGACACACGACTACACTCTACCTCTACCTTGTGCGGTAGCAGTCCGCGGCTTATCAGTCCTTACGAGGCCCAGAAGCACGGAGGTACATGAGGGGGCCATAAGCAGGAGGGACAGCCGGAGCCGAGTCCGTCCTGGCTTAAATTCTTATCTCGTGAATGTGACAAGCTCCCAGTTGCGGGCATCTCCGTGGTACAAGGGTACAAATTCTGTTACACGACAAGGCAGACCCATATATGTATCGTGGCACATGAGCTAAGCCTGATTCGTATTGTCAGAATGTGTAAGTCGGACTTTGACCCCGACTGTGTGGGTTTGAGAGACGGTGCCAATAGCTGTCTTTGTTGATGTGAACCTCACCAGTTTAAAGAACAGGATACCATGGTCACATGAGTTTATGGCATTCCAGTCTTCTTAGGCATACAAACACGTTCCTTATACATCAGCAGGACTATAGTGCATCGCCCGACAACATGGCTTCCGATGCGACCGCCAGCGACGTTGTGCCGCAGCACTTTAGCATTGTTGCCCTCGAGACCATCTTCACCGGCCTGCCGCCGATTACCGTTCCAGCACCACACACCTTTACGTTGACCACCTATGAGCGCAGCACGGCGGCAGAGGTGGGCCCCCGTCTGCGCGATGCCGCGGCCGACATTGCCATTATCACCACAGTGCCGGTCCGAGGTGATGCTCTGGATCCGGCCAACACGCCCAAGCTGAAGCTGATCTCAGCCATTGCGTCTGGAACCGACACTATTGACCTGGCTGCCTGTACAAAACGCGGTATTCGCGTACTCAACAGCCCCGGCTGCAACATTGACGCCGTCGCCGAACATGCAGTCTCGCTCTACTTTGCCTGCCGCCGCCGCATCGTGCCTTCTATGACCGCTCTCCAGCGTGGTGACTGGCCTAAAAAGGGTACTCTCATGCACACAGCCATGACCGGCGGTAACGCTGCCGTGCGGCGGTGTGCGGCCGAAACAGTGGCACTAGTAGGGTATGGTGCCGTCGGCAAGCGCGTGGCTGAGCTGCTGCGCGCACTCGGGATGCACGTCCTGGTGACAGCAAGAAAGGGAACTATAGGCAGTTTGCCAGACGGCCGGGTGGCCTTTGAGGACGCTATCCGCCAAGCGACTGTTGTGGTGCTTTGCTGTCCACGCACACACGAGACTCTAAATCTACTGTCGACGCCGGAGTTCGATGTGATGCAGCCGGACTGCCTGGTGGTCAACGTGTCGCGTGGTGGTATCGTCAACGAGCAGGCTCTGCTGGAAGCGCTGCAGACGAGAAAAATTGGCGGTGCTGGCGTGGATGTATTTGGCGTTGAGCCAGCCGGGCCCGAGACGAGCCCGCTGCTGACGTCCGAGGTGGCTTTATCCGGTCTCAATCTGGTCGTGACGCCCCACACGGCCTGGGTGGCCGCACAAACGACGGCTAACAACCACCAGGTCCTGGTTGAGAACATCAACGGTTTTATCTCGGGAAGTGTGAACCCAGATAGGATAAGAGCTTAGATTCTTACGTTGTAGTTTAAACTCATCAGAGAACTGTCTCCATTCAATGCTACTATACATATGACATTTAAACCGGTATCTATGTGTGTTATTATGTCTATTTACAGCTTGCCGCTCTGGAAGGCAGATTGGGGTGTCTGGATGTTGGCCTGCACAACCATCTCGAGCGTGTCCGTCTTTGTGAGGCCGATCGCTTCGTTCTCGGTCTTTTCGTACAGCGTCTTACCCTCGGCCCAGATCCGCCGCAGTGTGAATATGGCCGACACAGGGTGCTCGGCAGCCCACGCGTCCTCCTCAATCTTCTTCAGTTCTTCCATGCTCGTGTATGATACCTTCCACTTTTTTCCCGTCTGCCGCTCATACTCGGCCAGCATCTCCTTTGGCGTGCAGGCGTAGGAGTGCACGCGCACCGCCTTGTTGTCGCTGGCTTCGGGGTGTCGGAGGACGCCCACCAACGCACGACCAACGTCGGCCACCGTCGTCATACCCACGGGCCCACCTCCGGAAGCATCACCGGCATCGCCTGCCAGGATGGCCTCATACTTGATGGTGTCGAAGTGGCCAGCACGCGGCTCGGCCTCGAAAAAACCGGCGTAGAGGTCGGCAAACGGGCCGCTGACCAAGTACGTGTACTTGAGGCGATTGACCTCGCCGCTCTTCTCAAGGTAGTTGCGGACCTTGAGTTTCTTCTGGTGTGGCTTTTCGGTCGCAGAGGAGGTGTCAAAAGCAATGTCGGTACCGTACTCGGAGGGGATGAAGCGGACGATGCTGGGGCTCTGTTCGGCCAGTTTGATGAGGTCGACCTGCTTGTCGATAGCAAATCGACCGACAGCCGAGACGATAGTGTCAAAGTCTGGGCTGTTAGCATAGGTTGTCTTTGATAAATCAATACAAGAACTTGCCTTTGAAGACCTCGAGGACCTGTATATCGTTGTAGAGATCACCAACACGGATGACACACCCCCGGGCCTTGAACGACTCGATCATGTCGTTCTTGGACTCGACCGTCGCCGGCGACGTGAAGATGCCAATGGTCTCGAACTCATCCTTGGCATTCAGCAGCGCGTCGAGGAGCACCTTGCCGATGACGCCGGTGGCGCCAATCACGAGGATTCTTTTGCTCAACGACATTTAAGTGTTTGGTGACTTTGACTGGTATATCGACTGTCTCGTTATTACTGGCAATGTTTACTCTGTCTTGTTTCGGTATTGTGATATCCGTCCCGGACCAGCATAATAACATACGACTTGTACGATAAGCCCATGTGTATATCCAGCTCATCGACCGTAAGTCTTTTAGCAAGGACATCAGCTATGTCTCTCAAATCCATCAATCTAGGCCCGGAGATGTGCGCTGGTAGAGGGATGTTGACGGCACATTGACAGCCGATGTGAAGTTGACAAAGAGGGTGGGGTGTCACCTCGACAAGCGCGCAACTCCGCTGACCAGCACCCTTCTCTATGGTTCTCTGCCTCTCCGTGTATACTCCTCTACAAGCATTGTTGGAGATATGTTTACACTCTAGCGATACTAGACCGAAGCTGTTACTTATATTGCACAGTAGCTTCCACTTTCTTGTGATCTTGTTTGATTTTACTCACGCCAAGACGACCAGCTTTTTCCATTCTCCGTTCATGCTGTACTCATCTTGTCCACTTCAACGTCATCTTTTCGAATCGAACACACCTTCTCCTTAACACAACTATCACCTACAATACGTCACAATGGGCAAGATTGTTGCTGCCGTCGGCCTATCCCACGCTCCGGGTATGTTTTCTGTCGCAACTTCAGCCCGTTACATAAACTTATATTAAGAGATAGGTGCCATTGGCTTTCCCGAAACCGCCAAGCCCGATGCCCGCAAGCGCACCGAGGATGCCACCCGCGCTCTCGGCAAGTCCCTGACAGATGCGAAGCCCGACGTTATCTTTGCTTTCCTCGACGACCACTTTGAAAACTTTTACCGCAACCACATGCCCACCATTGCTATCCCCGTGGCGGACTTCAACGAGGGTCCGGCCGACCAGTGGATGGAGCCGCTGCGCATTAAGGAGAAGACCCAGTTTCCCGGCAACCCCGTCGTCGCCGAGCACCTCATCAACTCGCTTGTCGACCAGGGTTTTGACGTATCCCGCACTGGCCCCATCGAGTACGGCAACAACCTGCTGATGCCCTGGGTCCTGATGGAGGCCGACCTGCCCGCACACACGGCCGTCGTGCCCATTTTCATCAACGTCTTCACACCGCCACTGATGAAGTACAGCCGCGCCTACGCGCTCGGCGAGGCGTGCCGCGTCGCTGCTGAGGCGCTGCCCGAGAGCACGCGTGTCGCATTCATGTGCACGGGTGGCCTGAGCCACTGGCCACCGTACTGGAGCCCCACGCAGGCGGGTGACCCTCCTGAGGATGACTTTCTGAAGCTGATGAAGGAGTACCAGACGGTGGGCAAGTCGGTGCTGAAGAAGTACCCCGACCTCTTTGTCAAGTTCGACGACTACGAGATTGAGATGGCGGCGAAGAACGAGTACCCGCTCAACAGCAAGCACCCGCTGGTGAACGCGGAGTGGGACCTTGAGTTTGCGACCAAGATGGCCGAGGGCGACACGGAGTGGCTGCGGGCGCTGACGTACGACGAGGTCGAGGAGAAAGCCGGCCACGGCGGCCACGAGGTGCTCAACTGGGTTGCTCTGAGCGGCGCGATGAAGGGCAGCAAGGCCAAGCTGCTGCTGTACGAGCCTGTCATTGAGTGGATCTGCGGCATGACCTACCTCGACTACAACATGGGCGACGATGCACCGCTCAACGGTGTCAACGGTACGAACGGCACCAACGGTGTCAGCCACTAATGGGTTTTGAATAGTTTCTTTTTGTAGTTCGTTTTTCTTGTGCATTTTTCTTGTGCAGCAACTCCTGTGTATATAGCTTGTGCTTGTGTCTCACAGGCTGGTGTTCGGTTACAATCTACGTCATCTGTTTTGAATACCTCTAAGCTATCCTTGTGCCTTGATGCTAGTTGTAGTGCTGGAACGTGTCAACTATCTCACGTGTTGTCTAGATTCTCTGTAGTTAGGTTGTAGCTCTCGTACTTATTGCAGTGTGAAGTCTACATTTAGCACTTTGGTTGAATTTCGGCGGCTTATTTAAATCATATTTTGGAGTAGCTTCAATTTATAAAAGAAAAAAAAAAAAAAAAACTCTTTTCTTTTCTTCCTTTTTTGAACTCATTCTCACGAATACAAGATATTATTCTAAAACACATCACGGATGTAGTGCACGATAAGCCGTATTCACACAGCTCTCGCTCTAGTCCAGATTAATTCATCAGCATCAATATCGGACTCTATCCCGACTCGACTCACAGACTAATACGGATATATGAACCCTACTTCCGTGCCGGCGGCATCTAGCCACGTTTACCAACCAATTAGTCGACTTCCCCCTCCAAGCTTCACCCTAGTTCGTGTCTTATCGCACGCAGCTAACGGCGACTATTGCTTGTCGAAAATAACAATGAATGGTAAACATACAACAACCAGCTGCTTATCCTCGTGGTCAACCGTTGACCTACATGCTATTGGTTGTTGTGGCCCTTGAGGACCCTTCATATCAAAACGGCCCTGTTACAAGAGGGCGCGCATGTCCGCACCACCCCTGGTGATGTCAGAGGCAGTCTCGCGTGCAAGTCACAGACATCCCATTTCTAGTGATTACCATTATCGACATCTCTGGATGATCCATCGTATGGGTCGATCTCCACATCCACAGACCCCCACACATCGACAACAGTATCGGTGACGAGGTGACGATACTTTGAGAACTTTGTGAAAGCGCATGAATCGTAATCGCACGATTTCAAGTACGCTTGCGTTGATGCCAATAGCCGGCTACATCGATAAGCTGCACATCCTAGTACCACACCACCTTATCACGATGCCATGAGCGCTCCGGCGCCTCTCGCGGGCGTGTCTCTTCAGGACACAGCCGCGTGCATACCCCAGGCGCAGGCCACAGCAGGACTGCCGCATACGCCGTCACAAAACCGGACTCAAACACAGTCTCAGACCCAGCCCGGGCCACAAACACCAAAGACAACACTTCAGCAGCTGCAGCAGCTTCTCCCGACATGCCAGCGCTGCCGCCGGCTCCGGCGCAAGTGCGACACACAGCTGCCCAACTGCCGGCCATGCCACCGCGCCGGCGTCGAGTGTTCCATCTTTGACCACGCCCTGAAGCAGACATTGCCGCGCGCATACGTGCAGTCTCTATTGACACGGGTCGAGCACTTGGAGGCCGTCAAGGCCAGCGGCGGCCGGGTGGTGCAGAGAGACGACCGCGTGCCGGGTTCTGTGACGGGTACTGCAGTTACTGCAGCTACGTCTACTATCCCTGCGAATATGTCCACAGAGCAGACACAGACATCCGCGGCTCCACAATCGTTGACAACAACAGAGACGGCCACGACAACGGCAACTACGCCCTCGTCAGCAACGACACTCGCCCAGCCGCAAGATGC
Source organism: Ophiostoma perfectum (assembly GCA_029298845.1). Classification (NCBI taxonomy): domain Eukaryota; kingdom Fungi; phylum Ascomycota; class Sordariomycetes; order Ophiostomatales; family Ophiostomataceae; genus Ophiostoma; species Ophiostoma perfectum. The sequence continues at coordinate 96,241 of JANSLV010000018.1, forward strand.
CCCGGGCCTCACAACATCATCCCCACCCCCATCTTCACACACACCATCCTATGACTTGGTCGTGCCGTCCACAGTGTCTGTGGGAAAGTCGCGGTACTGGGGTGCCTCGTCTGTCTTTGCTTTGATGGTGGAGATCCTGCAGCACGCGACAGCACGCGCCTATGTATCGCTGGAGGATATCGGTGCTGGCAGCAATGCACCCGGACATGGAAGTGCAGACCCGGGATCAAGGCCAGGAAGAGGAGGAGCATTTGGTGACGTACCGGGCATGGACCACGACGAGCAGCAGGCAGCCGCTCTGCACCACCACCACTACAATGCCAACAACCTCGTCGGCGACAACTCGGCATCTGCGGCGGCAGAAGCGGACATTCGCGCTCTTCTGCGGCTGTACCTGGCATCCTCAAATACGCTCTACGGATTCGTCGACCCTGAGCACGCGTTTGCCGACCTCGAAGTATACTTGACCATACGGCGACAGCGGCAGGGCGGGTCGTATGGCAACAACAACACAACAACACCAAACTCGGCATTTGGCAGTATGACGTCGCCACCAGCAGGCCAAGGTACAGGCCAAGGCCAAGGACAAGGACAAGGAGTAGGTACAGGCAATACCGGTAGTGTGCCGTCACCAACGACGACCTTTGGCCTTGGAGGCAGCGCAGGAGGCACCGGCGGTCCTGCGGCGCTTGGCGACCAGGCACACTCGTACTTTCGCATTGCCATGATGTGCGCGATTGCATGTGCCACCAAGGCCCGGTACCGGCCGCAGCGCACAGCCGAGAGCCTGGCATACTATGCCGACGCGCTGGCCTATGTCGAGGATGTCACGGCCGAGGTCTCGCCAGCGTCGCTGCAGGCGCTTTTGCTGCTGATTGTGTTCTGCCTGTTCTTCCCGCGCAAGGGTGACGTCTGGAAGCTGCTGGACTATGCGTGCCGGCTCGCGCTCGAGCTGGGCTACCACACCGAGATGGACGAGGGCGGCGGAGCAACAGCCGCGGCAGAGGCGGGCATTCCCGGGGCGGGGCCGACACGTGCAGCACCGAGCGGCGAGTCTGAGGCCGAGAAAAAGCTCCGACGGTCGACGTTTTGGGGCCTTTATGCGATCGAGCGCATTGTGGGTCAGCTCTTTGGGCGCGGCAGCGACCTGCCCGAGTCGATCATCACTGTGTCGTACCCGAGCGCTCTTGTGCCGGTCGATGCCGTGGAAGCGGCTGATGCAAGCAGCTCTACAACGACAGCGACAGCTACAGCTACGGCTACGGCTACCTCGCCAGCCGTGCCGCGTGCCGTCGACCGCAGCTCGATGCAGGCCATGATCATTGCACACCACTACCGGCTCGTATACCTGCGGTCGGAGATCTTTCGCACGCTGTACCTGCCTGCACGGCCCTGTCCTGGTGGCGATAGTGCCAGCGCCAACAGGATGGAAGCGCCCGACAGCCAGCTCGACTGGCTGCGTCGGCAGTACCAGACGCTGCATGCGTGGCGGCAAGAGCTGGCTGTGCCGGCAGGCGACGAGCGCGAGGGCGTGGCCACGCTGACGTGTGATGTCGGCTATGATGCGACGATGTGCTTCTTGTTCCAGCCTCTGCTTCTGCGCGCACTACGTGAGGGCCCAGACTCTCCGTCTCTGCCACCATCATCTTCGTCGTCGTCGCCGCTGCTGCCCGTCGCATCCGACGCATTCTACTCGTCCATCAGGCTCATCCGGACATACGAAAAGATCATCCGGGCGCCCGAGTCGTCGGAACTCGGCTCGTACCCGATTACGTTTATGAGTGCACACTACATCTACCTGGCATCGAGCACGCTGCTGGCGAACGCGCTGCTGCGTCTCGATGGAAGAGTCACTGTTCTGCCGCCGATGGGCGAGGATGCTGTCAACAGTGGTAGTGTCGGCAGTGCCGAGCTCGACTGGGGCGCGTATGTCGACATGTCGAGCTCGTGCCTGATCCTGCTGGCATGGTGCGGCGAGCGATGGCCGGGGATGCTGGGGATGTTGGGGGTATACCAGCGGCTCTTTGGGCGCACGATCCGGGAGCTGATTGGGAAGGGGATTGTCAGATGAGGATGCGTCTCTATTGAGTATGTCCAGCCGAGATGGAGGTGGTGATGAAGAAAAGACGATGGAGCTAGAGTAACCCACTGAATACCCCGGATGTTGTTGTTCTAATTTGATACTTCCCTGCATTCTGTAACTCCACACCGTAGCCATTCTAATGTGAGCTATCTCTATTACCAGTGCCGCTCTTATCTCGTGATCCTGTCGACGTATACAAAGACACCAAGCACTATCAATGTCGAGGCCGATGCAGGTCCGATGCCGTCTAATCCGCAAGCGGTAAGTCCAAGCGGGGCCGATAAGGCGAGAGGGGGCCATTGGAACAGCTGAGCGCCGATGGACTGGGACGACAACAACGAACCTGGACGCAGAACAAAAGTGCTGAAGAGCGAACCAAGCTCCCGCAGCTCTGATATCTTCTGCTCCAATGCAAATATACAAATACATGCTCGGCGGAGAACAGCGTATCTCGGGTGTCCGCTGGGAACTGTGCAGGCTGAAATAGGAAACCAACCTTTTGTTAATTAATTAATTGTTGCTTTAACTGGCGATTTTATTTAATACGCCCTACAGCACGAGGGGCACCGACGTGCGGAGTCGACTTGACTGAGACGACCAGACCGGATATCCCTTTCTCGGTTGCTGGCTTCTGGTTCTTTGCTTCTCTGCTTCCCTCTCTCCTCCTCATCACCATAACCACACATCACAATGGCATCTCGGAGGCTTCTTCACTCGGCCAAGGCCCTGTCCCTGTCGGCTGCGCGCCCGGCTGTGCGCCGTTCGGCCCCGGCATTCACGTCCGTGCGCGCCGTCTCGAGCTTCGTCGCCGGCGAGCCCGAGGCCCCCGTCATGAAGACCAGCCTGCCCGGCCCCGTGTCCAAGGGGAAGATTGCGTCGCTGGACAGCGTGTTTGACACGCGCAACATCAGCATCCTGACCGACTACAACAAGAGCGTGGGCAACTACATTGTCGACGCCGACGGCAACGTACTGCTGGACGCCTTTGCCCAGATCGCCTCCATCCCGCTCGGCTATGCCAACCCCGCGCTCATCGAGGTCGCCAAGACGCCCGCCATGATCAACGCCATTGTCAGCCGCCCCGCACTCGGCAACTTCCCGCCCGAGGACTGGGAGGAGGTCCTCAAGACCGGCCTGCTGCGCGCCAGCCCCAAGGGCCTCGACAAGGTGTTCACCGCCATGACCGGCTCCGACGCCAACGAGACTGCCTACAAGGCCGCGTTCATCTGGCGCCGCCAGCAGGAGCGCGGCGGCTACGACGTCGACTTTACCGCCGAGGAGATGGCGTCGTCGATGAACAACGAGGCCCCCGGTGCCGCCAACGGCCTGTCCATCCTGTCCTTCAAGGGCGGCTTCCACGGCCGCCTGTTTGGCTCGCTGTCCACGACGCGCTCCAAGCCCATCCACAAGCTGGACATTCCCGCGTTCGACTGGCCGCAGGCGTCGTTCCCGTCGCTGCGCTACCCCCTGGACCAGTTCGAGGCTGAGAACGCGGCGGCCGAGCAGGCGTGCCTCGCCGAGGTCGAGTCTCTGATCACGACGTACCACAACAAGCCGGCCGCCGTCGTCGTCGAGCCCATCCAGTCCGAGGGCGGCGACAACCACGCGAGCCCGGCGTTCTTCCGCGGCCTGCGCGCGCTGACCAAGAAGCACAACGTGCTGTTCATCGTCGACGAGGTGCAGACGGGTGTCGGTGCGACGGGCAAGTTCTGGGCGCACGACCACTGGGACCTCGAGACGCCGCCCGACATGGTGACGTTCTCCAAGAAGGCCCAGGCGGCGGGCTTCTACTACACGAACCCCGAGCTGCGGCCCAACAAGGCGTACCGCCAGTTCAACACCTGGATGGGCGACCCGGTGCGCGCGCTGCTCTTCAAGGGCATCTTCGAGGAGATTGAGAAGCACGACCTCGTCGCGCACACGGCGCGCGTCGGCGACTACCTCTTTGGCGAGATCGAGAAGACGCTGGCGCCCAAGTTCCCCGGCCAGTTTGAGAACCTGCGCGGCAAGAACATGGGCACGTTCCTTGCCTTTGACCACCCCAAGCGCGACGCCTTTGTAAAGCGCGTCAAGGAGCTGGGTGTCAACATTGGCGGCTCGGGCGAGGCTACGGTGCGTCTGCGGCCCATGCTCATCTTTGAGAAGGGGCACGCCGACATTCTGCTGGCGGCCCTCGAGAAGGCGGCCTCGGAGTAGAGTCTGGTAGATATGAGGTGTAAATAATACTTGGTTATATTACTTGATTTTGAATTTATGTGTGCAATTGTGTTTTGATCTGTTCTTTCGATAATCCGAATATGTCTACTGTTGTCTAATGCGTCCAGGCAGTTCCTTCGGGTGTACCTAGTTCAACCATCCTTTCTTTTGTTACTTTATGCTATTCTGCCTCCCTTCTTCTTTCTTTTTTTCCATTCTTTTCCATGCGTTTTTGTTTCTTTTTCTTTCTTTCTTCCTCTCTGTGTCCTCACTCTACATCCCTAATTTTCTTCGATCATAATTGCCAGCTATCGATTCGCCAACACCACCGAGCTGGCAACGCCGCTTCTCCATTGACTATCGACCATCACGCTTATTCCACTTGCTGCCTCCGGTCCGCTGCCGAGGCGATGCCCGTGTAAATCGGTTATCAACGAGGACAAGTCCGTAATAGGAAGGTAATCAAATATGGGGCCCCGGACCTGTTATCTAAAGCGAGTTTAGTGAGGGGTTCTGTTCCCAACGAGACGGGCTCCAGGCCAAAGGCAACTGGCAGCAAATGGCAGCGCACTGGCAACAACAAGCGGGCAGCGAGAGACGAACAGCTCAACAACTATGCAAGTCGTCCCGCCCGAGCTTGCGCATTTGCGTGTAAACGACCAACATCGTGAGCACACGGACATGGCCGCCACGGCCAAGCAGTAGTCCGTAGACAGCCTACATCCCGTCACAGAGAATGCGATAGAACAGTGACTCAAATCAATGACAATGGAAATGCAATGACCGCCAACCGAACATCAACAGGATCACACTTCGGTGGTACTGTCGAGCCCTCGTGGCCACGGCGTAGTCATGGGACGGATCCACTGTAGCACCTGGGGCCGTATCTCGTGGCTCTCATAGCTCACGAAGCCAGGCCAGGCCAAGCAAGGCCAAGCGAGGTCGCACACGGTGCTCGGGACCTATGCCGTTGATTAGATGACCCTGTAGAAAAACAAATCAATATTAACCGGCTGCCACGTCAATCAGGCGCACTCATCCTCCTCCTTTGGATTCCTGTCTTTCAAGTTTCTCTCCCCCATACTCACATCGCCACCATGTTCCAGAGAGTCGTCCAGAAGAGCGCTCGCTCGGCCGGCCGGCTGCAGCTGCAAGCACCGCGCTCCTCCCGCTCCTCCCGCACCCTCCACACCACGCCGCGCCGCTGCAACGCTTCGCTCAACTCCACGGCCACCTCCTTCATCCGCTCCCACGACAAGCTCGCGTCTGTCGAGAACACGCCCTACTTTATCGACAATGCCTTCAAGCAGTCTGCCGCCACCGGCGCCCAGCTCGTCGATGTCCACGACCCGGCCACCAACGAGCTCGTCACCCGCGTGCCCCAGATGACCCGCGACGAGCTCGAGGCCACCATTGCCTCTGCCGCCAAGGCCTACCCCGCCTGGAAGAACACCAGCATCATGGCGCGCCAGCAGATCATGTTCAAGTTTGTCGCGCTCATCCGCGAGAACTGGGACCGCCTCGCCTCCAGCATCGTGCTCGAGCAGGGCAAGACCTTTGCCGACGCCCGCGGCGACGTCCTGCGTGGTCTGCAGGTCGCCGAGGCGGCCTGCGGCGCTCCCGAGCTGCTCAAGGGCGAGGTCCTCGAGGTCGCCAAGGACATGGAGACGCGCTCGTACCGCGAGCCCCTCGGTGTCGTTGCCGCCATCTGCCCCTTCAACTTCCCCGCCATGATTCCCCTGTGGTCCATCCCCATTGCCTGCGTCACCGGCAACACGCTCGTGATCAAGCCTTCCGAGCGCGACCCCGGCGCCGCCCTGATCCTGGCTGAGCTGGCGCGCGAAGCCGGCCTGCCCGACGGCGTCCTCAACATTGTCCACGGCACCCACGACACCGTCAACTTTCTGCTCGAGCACGAGGACATCAAGGCCATCAGCTTCGTCGGCGGCAACAAGGCGGGTGAGTACATCTTCTCCAAGGGCTCGGCTCTTGGCAAGCGTGTGCAGGCCAACCTCGGCGCCAAGAACCACGCTGTCGCGCTGCCTGACTGCGACAAGAACCACTTTATCAACAGCGTCATCGGCGCCGCGTTCGGCGCTGCCGGCCAGCGCTGCATGGCTCTGAGTGTCGTCGTTCTCGTCGGCGAGACCCAGTCCTGGCTGCCCGAGCTTGTTGAGGCCTCCAAGAAGCTCTCTGTCAACGGTGGCTTCATCGAGGGCTCCGACCTCGGCCCCGTCATCACCCCCCACAGCAAGGCCCGCATCGAGTCGCTCATCCAGAGCGCCGCCGACGAGGGTGCCACAATTGCCCTCGACGGCCGTGGCTTCAAGCCCGCCGACCCCGCATTTGCCGCCGGTAACTGGGTCGCGCCCACGATCATCAGCGACGTCAAGACCGACATGACCTGCTACACCGAGGAGATTTTCGGCCCCGTCCTTGTCTGCGTGCAGGCCGATTCCCTTGACGAGGCTGTTGAGCTGATCAACCGCAACCCCTACGGCAACGGTACCGCCGTCTTCACCCGCTCCGGCGCCGCCGCTGAGCGCTTCCGCCGCACCATTGAGGCCGGCCAGGTCGGTATCAACGTGCCCATCCCTGTGCCATTGCCCATGTTCTCCTTCACGGGCAACAAGAAGTCGGTGGCTGCCGGTGGTGCCAGCACCTTCTACGGTCGCCCCGGCATCAACTTCTACACTCAGCAGAAGACCGTCACGGCGCTGTGGAAGTCGGAGGATGTCGTTGCCAAGAAGGCCGACGTGTCTATGCCGACGCAGTCGTAATGGAAGGAGCTATTCAGTTCAAAATTGGTATATAGAGGGTATGTGTCAAAATAAAAGGCCGAAAAGCCAGACCAAAAATGTTCCAAACTCCAAAACAAACACAAATCCCGAAAAATATGAAGTAGTAGTGATAACAAACACCAATGGGACCAAGAAGAAATGAAACACATTATTCCACGCCTTCTGCGAGACAAAGTCGTAGTGCCGGCGAAGGCCTGGCGCCCGCTCTATACACTGCGTCAATCGTGTTAGCCATGTGGTTGAGAAAATCTGAGGAGAAATGAGGCTAGAGACACTTGACACCAACTTTATGATGTGCAACCACGTATCAATGCGGATAAGAGCTTCCATGCTGACATCACGACAGGAAGCTTCCATCATAAGCACGTCAAATGCCCTAGTCTGTCAGTATCTTCAAGTAGAATATAAGCTGAAGCATACGTGCCAATGATATGCGAGTGCTTGCAGAGCAATGGAGCATTGCTAATCATCCTTGCGAGTGAGTTCTTGCTACATTGCAGAGAGATCCTAAAATCGAGGCCCTCGGTCTAGATTATTCGTGCTAGTCCCCCCCCATGTTGGAAGCTTCCAACTGGTGTATGGCGATGTATCAGTATGCCCGATAACCTCGTTGGAAGAAAAAAAAAGACTTCGCCGTGAGATGCATTGACATTTTGGCATATGTCGAGCTAGAAGTCAGCCAGGGAAATGGCTGGATAGTAGGCATTAAAGAGGAAAACTTACATCCTCGATCATATGGAAAGCCTATGCAATGTCTGTATGAAATAGACAAGAGAATTGCAGAATAAAAGCAATGGGACAAAGACATAAAAGAAAAGAGTGCCTTACCATGCCGGCGTAGTTCCATGCTTTGCTGTTGTTTCCGAGAGCAAGAGCGCGTTGGGACAACAGAAAAGGGCCCTGGGCCGTCGTGGTCTTGGACTGACCTTCCATCTCTTTTGCCAAGTACTCTTTGGCGAGACGCTCAAATAATTCACCCTGTGCCCTTTTCTGGTTCGTATCCAAACCGTCGTCCATAGCTGTGGCCGACACGTAGATGGACATGAGCCTATAATGCCTGTAGCTGCCTCGGTGCGTGCTGTAGCTGCTGCACTTCTCCTTGACGCGGCCCTGCTTTCCGCTGCTTCTGTCCTCATAGCCACGCCTGGCTCGCTGCACAAGCTCGTCAGCCCCAAGTACACCACATTGCCGTCATCGTCGACGGCCAGCTTATATAGTGGATGATCAGTCTCCAGGTCAGGCCCAGCCTTCTGCCTCACATGTGCATCCGTGCAAGTGGTGGTAACGGGGCTGTTGGTGGTTGGGGCCACATAGCTATCGCCGATGTGCTCGCTCGGGTCAGCTGCACCTGCGCTTCGCCGGCCCTCTATCTGTTCCATACGCTGCTCCATCTGCAGCATCCGCTCGGTCACTTGTGCGTTTGTGAGTGGCACGACACTGTTCATCGACAGCGGCACCACAGCAACGCCGGACTCTGCTACTGGCGCATCGTCAGGGCTCACCTCATTAACGCGCTCCTCCAGGACCCGTCGCCGTTGTAGGGTCAGCCTCACAGCCCAGAGCTATAAGCCCATTTGGTAAATACGAAAACTGGCATTTCGCTTCAGCATCCGCACATCCACGGCAGATCGGCCGTCGTCCGTCACAATGGATGTCTTTCTCTCAGCAGCTCTTCGACAGTCAGTAACTTGGTGCAGTGCATTATGCCATCTCATCGTCTCGAACCACTAAATACACATGCCAGTGATGATGCTCGTTTTCTCTTCTGGGGTGGCATTTTGACTGCATGTGCCGTCGAACTTATTAGCCGGTTGGTGTGACTTCTTGACATCCAAGAACGAGTGTCGACACATGTAATAAGCTGGGGGTGTAAGAACGCGTCTGCCATTGGCGCAATTTCCCACGGTTTTAGCCCAGGTCTTTTCCCTATTCGGGCGACTATTTATTTATTCCGGTCTATATGCACTATCTAAATAGCTATCACCAGTACTTGCTTAAGTGATGCGTATGTAAGACGCGTAGTGTAAATAGTAGTATCATATGCCAGTTGTTTTCCTTCTTTTCTTTTTCCGTCATCATTGTTTTGTTTCGTGCTATTTGTTTGATAATTATGTTTAAGCAATGAGTGTATCTGCATATTAAAGGCTGAATATCATATTTGATTAAGGTTTCCCCATGATGCTTGGTATATTTGAAAAATAATCGGATTTGTTCCAAACAAAAACTAATAGAAAAAATAAAAGTAAAGAAAAATAAAAGTAAAGAAAAAGAGAGAAAAATGAAAGAGATGAAAAACAAAAGAAAACCGCACAATAACTATTCTGACTCAAAATGATCACCAGATCATACTAGATAACGCAAAGCTGGCAATGAAAATACAGTTCTTGTAGTAATTGCTATGTTCATAAAGAAACGACTACTTAAATGACCAGCGAGGGAACCTCAAAGTAATAGTGCCTTAGCGTTTCAAGCATCTTTCTCACCCTCCTTGCCCTTGGCTTTCTCGTCTCCTTTAGAGGACTTCTTCTTGGACGCGGCATCGCCATCAGTCTTCACCTCGTCGCCGTTTCCCTTCTTCTGGGTCTTCTCCTTGCCCTCGGCATCCCCTTCCTTGGTGTCCTTGTCGTCCGACGCAGGCTTCTCGCCTTCGTCCTTCTTCTCCTCGTCCGGCTTCTCTTCCTTTTCCTTTCCGCTCTTCTCTGCGCTCTTGCCGTCCTTCTTCTCAGCCCTCTTCACCTTTTCCTCTTCCTTCTTCTTCTTCTCCTCTTCTGCCTTGATCCTCTCCTTCTCCTTCTTCTCTAGCCGGGCCCATTTGGCCGAGTAGTTCTCCTCGGTGGGGCCGCGCTGGTGCATGCCGCTCTCCAGACGCTGGTTCATGTTCTCTCCGGCGTCGTCAATCTTGGCTCTGAAGAGAAGGCTGACGAGGATGGCACTGCCCACCACTGCTGTGAGGACAAATCGGTAGGTTGAGTACCACTGAGGAGCCCAGCCCAGCTTCGTAGCCCGGCTGTCGGCGAAGAAGAGCATCGTGAAGGCGAGGAACTGCCCGGTCAGCGCAAAGTGGACGGGCAGGAAGAGTGTCGGCCACGCCACTGCGGGTGCGAGAATTCCCATGGCATAGCGGAACCGAGTGCGATCGGGTTCCGGTGTCTTCTCCATGAGTTCCATTCCCTAGCTAGTTAGTCAACTGAACGAGCTCGATTCGAAGCAGACGCTGTACTTACCCAGTGAACGGCACCCAGGAAGGAGATGATCACGGCACCATAGCCTAGCTGGACCGGTTCCAGCATCTGCAGCCACTGCTGTGCCGTCTCCTGGCTGATCATGAAGCTGTTTGTGATGGGGGATGTCGATGGTGATCCGCTGCGCAGGATCCAGCCGAGATAGACCGTGGAGATGGAGGTCATGAAATATGGAATTGTGCCGCTCAGGCCGAGGGCGTAAGCCTCCCGAGGCACAGCCGTGAGGGCAATTGCATCCTTGACAGCATGCTGGCCAACGTATTAGTATGCCGCATACACAGCAATGTCACGATCCATCTTCGAACTTACCACATCTTTTGCGAGGGCTTCCGAGACGGGTGGCAGCTCTTCCGTGTTCTGGCTGTGCTCAATTATGTGGCGCACCGATGAGTCGGCTGTGACCTCGTTCGGCCGAGGCTCGAGCTTCTGCTTGCCCACCTCCTTCTCATGCTCACGATCGATCTCGTATTTCACCGGAGGCCGTGATTTACTCGAGTATGCCACAGCAATTGGTTTCGACAGAAGGGTCCGAGACGACGCGATGCCACTGTGAGGCCTCGCGTAGAACGTAGAGGTTGTCGTTGAGAAGTGTGTCCTGTCACTGGACGAAGAAAATGCCCGAGCTGCCCACGATCCTCCTGCTCTAGAGCTGGCCCAGGATCTGGAAGCAGGAGCTCTCAGTGGAGCTAGCGCGCGGAAGGACGCTTGATGCATCATGTCGGAGCTTTGCTGTAGAGCTGAAAATGCGAAGATATGATAATAAAAAAGTGTGCCGTTTAGGATAACAATAGTAATTTAGCTATGCGTCTTCAAAGTTGAGTGAACAAGTCCAAGTTCACAGAGGAGAGACGCGGCCATTGCAGCCCATTTGAAGGTCTCAATGTGCAGAGATGATGTCAAAGAACATCTCGATCCTGCTCCAACGAGCCGATCAACGTCATAGCTATGTTCGTGCCTTTAGTCATCGTAACGCATCACAATTGCGTCGAATGCACCTTCCCAGGCCGTTTATGGGCGCCTTCCCTTTGTGTTCTGTAATACGTGCTGTTTTACTTCTGATGTCTGGAAGCTGTGTTGCTGGTGACGTAATTAGAGACATTGTACCTCGAGCATACGGCTCACATGCAAAAGATACTTGTCCCACATGGCTGGTTCTTTCGCACCTGCCTGGCCCATCCGAGCTAGCTGCAACTTTCAGGAATCGGCGAATCAGCGCACTGGCACGACCCCACTATCTCTCCGCCCTCACCAAGTCTCCCCATTCTTTGGAGTTGAGGAAGGTACGACCGCCATCGCTCCGCCACACGTCACCAATCGACTGCGAGCAAGGCACGGCAGGAAAGAACGACATTCCACAGGAAAGAGCCCAACGACCCAACGCTGTTCCTGGGTAGCTCCTTCCACATCAACATAGATCATCCTGAGCGTTCCTTCCGTCTACGCCTGTGCCTGACATCGACCCAACGTCTGCATTTTGCACCCAAACTACCGACCTTCTCTGGCCTCAAGCTGGCCTCTACAAAATCCAACTCTCGTTACGCGGACACACGCCTTCCCACGAGCTAACGTGTTTACGACCCTGGTTTCATCGACACACACAAGCATCGTGTCCCCAATGACGAAAGAAACCGCCCATTAACCCTACACGTACCGACTCTTGTCTGTCCCGACCTTTATTCCCTCCCTTGCATAGTTTGCCTTCCGCCGTCCCCGGCCCCGCGCGGTAGACAGCGCCCCGTACCGTCGCCACCATGTTGGAAGGTCTTGTTGCCGGGTTGCTTAACCGCTTCCTGGGCATGTACGTCAAGAACTTTGACCCAACCCAGCTCAAGGTCGGCATCTGGTCCGGTGACGTCAAGCTCCGGGATCTCGAGCTCCGCAGAGAAGCTCTGGACCAGCTGAAGCTCCCCATCAACGTCGTTGAAGGCCATCTCGGCCAACTCACACTCACAATCCCGTGGTCCAACCTCAGCGGTGCACCCGTCAAGATCTTTATCGAGGATGTCTTCTTGCTGGCATCGCCCAAGGAGGAGGCTGCATACAATGAGGAGGAGGAGGAGCGCCGCAAGCAGCGGCTCAAGATGGAGAAGCTCGACTCGGCGGAGCTGCTCAAGGAACAGTCCAAAGAGGGCCTGAGCCAAGAAGAGCAGAAGAAGAGCCAGAGCTTCACGCAGAGCCTCGTCACCAAGATTGTCGACAACCTTCAGATCTCCGTCAAGAACATCCACATCCGCTACGAAGACTCCATCTCCGCACCAGGTCACCCCTTCGCCCTCGGCATCACCCTGGAAGAATTCAGCGCCGTCAGCACGGACGATGGCTGGCGTCCGGCTTTCATCCAGGCCGTCTTCAAGTCTACACACAAACTTGTCACGCTCGGTGCGCTAGCCGTCTACTGGAATACTGACACCAAACTCCTTGGGTCGGGCCGCGAGGCACCTGCCGATCCCGACCATGAAACCTCACACGACGAAATCCTCAAACGATTCAAGGAGATGATCACAAAAGCAGATGGCGAAGAAGACGCTCCAGGTACAAAGTCCATCGACGAGGACGCAGAAGAGGACGAGGATGACGCCGACCTCAAAGCCTTCAAGAACCACCAGTTCATCCTGAAGCCGGTCAACGGACAGGCCAAGGTAGAGCTGGACAAGACTGGCGACATCCGCGCGCCAAAGTTCAAGGCCAACCTCATCTTCGACGAGATTGGTGTGGTGCTCGACGACCAGCAATACCGCGATGCCCTCATGATGATCGACCTCTTCCACTACTTTATCCGTCACCAAGAATACAAAAAGTACCAGCCCAAGGGTGTCCGCCCCAAGGAGGACCCACGAGCCTGGCTGAAGTTCGCCGGTGATGCTGTCCTCAGCAAGATACACGAGCGGAATCGGAGATGGACCTGGGGCTACTTCCGCGAGCGCCGTGACGACCGTCGGCGCTACATTGAGCTGTTCAAGAAGAAGAAGCAGAACCAGGTTCTGACACCCGAGGAGAACGACGACATCACAAAGCTGGAGTGGAAACTTGGCTACGAGGATCTGCGCTTCTGGCGCTCGCTGGCGCGTAACCAACTCAAGAAGGAGAACGCAGCCGCGCTCAAGCCAAAACCAGACCAGCAGCAGGAGCAGCAACCGCAAGGCTGGCTCGCCTGGGCCTGGGGCTCGAAACCTGCTGCTGAGCAACCTGCCAACGAGTCGGACGAGGAAAATACACAAATCACCGAGGAGCAGCGCCAAGAGCTCTACGAGGCCATCGACTGGAACGAGAAGGCTGCACTGGCAGACGAAGTGGACATACCAAGAGAAGCCATTAAGCTACAGGTCGAGGCGTCACTGAGCACAGGAAGCTTTACCCTAAAGCAGAACCCACATGGCACAGCAAGCACCGACCTTTTGAGCTTGCATTTCGATGTCTTCCGTGCCAAGGCCTTGCAGAGACCCGACTCCATGATGCTGGACCTCAGTCTGGGCGGTCTTCGTGTCAACGACGGCACAACACCCGAGAGCTTGTTCACCGAGATTGTCCGCGTCAAGGATGCACCTGGTGCCATGAGCATTAAGAAGAAGCGTCTCTCCATCAACGACTTGAAGACAAATAGTGCTGCATCAACTGACGAGGCCTTCTTCTGGTTCCAGGTGGAACAGAATCCCTTGGATGGACAGGGAGATATTGCTGTGCGTGCCAAGCTCAAGCCACTCGAGATTGTCTGGAACCCCAATTTCGTCATTGGCGTATGGACCTTCTTCAAGCCGCCAGAGAGACACATGGAGTCCATCACGGCCCTCATGGAGACGGCTGGAGCGACTGTGGAGGGTCTTCGTGAGCAGACCCGCGCCGGTCTCAACTTTGCACTCGAGGAGCACAAGACCATCAACGCCAAGCTCGACCTACAGGCGCCTCTCATCATTGTTCCGCAAAGCATCACCACCCGCAAGTCCACCTGTCTGATTCTGGACGCCGGTCACATTAGCGTGAGCAGCGAGCTCGCCGACAAGACCACCATCAAGGAGGTCAAGTCAAAAGACGCGCGCGAATTTACAGCCGCCGATTTTAAGAGACTAGAGTCGCTCATGTACGACCGCTTCATCGTGAAACTCACATCGACGCAGCTGCTGATCGGCCCGTCCATCGAGGATACCAAAGCCCAGCTTGTGAACAAGAACGAAACACTGCATCTGCACATTGTCGAGAAGATCAACGTCGACTTCATTGTCGAGATCTCAATTCTTCCCAAGGCACCGAATCTCACCCGCATGAAGATGTCTGGCCACATGCCCACACTCCACGCTGCGGTCTCCGACTTAAAGTACAAAAATCTGATGAAGATCATTGAAGTCGCTATTCCCAGATTTGGCGACGACGAGCTTGAGACACTGCCCCCGAACAGCCCAGGCAAGGGGTCTAGGAAAAACTCTTCTTCAAAACCCAACCGGCCACGCCTCCTCAGTTCCGCTTCAGCATCGTCCAGTCACAGAAAGAGCGGCCAGCGTCGGGCGTCGCAGCTTCTGTCTCTCACCATTCCCGAAGAGACAGCCATCATTCTGGAGGATGATCACGATGACGACGAAGACAGCTTCCAGGACGCTGACAGCGGTGGCCTGACCAGTGAGCAGCGTCGGATGCAGCAGAAGACATTCCAGTTCAAGTTCTCCGTTGACGAGCTTCGTGGTTCGCTTTACCGAAGCGATGCTGATGGCTCACGGCCGGATGCACTGCTTGTCGAGCTGGTCGCACAGACTTTTGATCTCGACTTTTACCTGCGGCCATACGACATGGTCGCCGAGGTGTCCCTGGGCTCGGTCATTGTGGATGATTTCGTTTCCAACCCGCCGGACGAGTTCAAGTCCATCGTGTCGTCTGGCGACATTGAGGATCGCGAGCAGCAGCGTGCTCTTGTGCATGTCAAGTTTGTACGCGTCAAGAAGGAGTCACCCGAGTTTATGCCGGTATATGAAGGCATCGAGACAAATGTCAATGTCGCCATCTCGACTATCAACATCATCGTGACGCGCAAGACCCTTCTCACACTGCTTGACTTTGTCCTTGTCACATTTACAAACCCTGCACCCCCAAACGAGCTGGCCCAGGTCAGCAATGTTGACGGTGCCAACGACCCAAGCATCCTTGTAACGGAAGACGATACCGACCACGCCGACGAAAACAGATCGCCAGGGTCCCCGATAGGATCCGAGCTTGACAACAATCCGAACGCTGCCGGTGCCATTCGGGTCAAGGTCGACCTCAAGAGTATCCGCCTGATTCTGAACAACGATGGTATCCGCCTAGCGACACTCGCCTTCAACCATGCCGACGTCGGTGTATTCCTTCTCGCCGGCAGCATGCGCGTGTCGACAAGACTCGGTAACCTGAGCCTCACAGACGACGTTAACCTCGGCGTGCCTGCAGACTCGTCCCTTCGTCAGCTCATCACCATTCAAGGCGATGACCTTGCCGACTTCCGCTACGAGACGTTCGATACTAAGAACACAAAATCCTACCCCGGATACGACTCATCAATCTTCCTTCGCGCTGGATCGATCAAGATGAACTTCATGGAGGAGCCCTTCCGCAAGATCATCGACTTTTTGGTGAAGTTCGGCAAAATGCAGGCTATTTACAACGCTGCGCGCCAAGCGGCAGCAAACCAGGCAAACCAGCTCCAGCAAAACAACAACCGCATCAAATTTGACGTCGTCGTCAACACGCCCATTGTCGTATTCCCACGCGTGGTTGTTCCTGGCCGGCCGAAGCGTGACCTCTTGACCGCCTACCTCGGTGAGATCTACGCCCAGAACAAGTTCTCTCCTCTTGACGACTCCAAGGATGCCGAGATTGCCATGAAGCTGTCCGCCGGCATCCGGAACATTCGCCTGACGTCCCTGCTGCACTACCCCGACGAGCGGTCTGAGGAACTGGAGCTTATCGACCATGTTGACTTGGCCTTCCAGGTCACGCACGCCGAGCATAAGCCACACCTGAAGCGTCCTGATACCGAAATCGTCGGCCACATGACGGACTTCAATCTGCGCCTCACCCAGTACCAGCTGCAGTTCCTCCTGGAGATCAGCAGGTCAGTCCCAGCAGCTTTTGCGTCTGACGACAGCGACCACCAACGCGCTCTGGAGGACGTTGAGCGGAGTGTCGATGACCGCACCCTCCAGCGTGCCCGGTCTGGGATCGGTCTCCAGGCTGATGGAACAGCTGCGGTTGACCTTGGACCGGAGCTGGGATCCACAGCAGAGACGTGGACGAAGCTGGACCTCGTGTTCAATATCAAGACCATTGGTCTCGAGTTGATTAACGCACCTGAAGATCGACCTGTCGGAAACCTGGATCTCGCGAGCTTGTCCCGCTTCTCACTTGACGATAGTAAACTCAAGCTGAGAATGCAGGCCAACGGCTCTCTTGAGGCCGAGTTTGTTATCTCATCCTTTACCATCCATGACAGCCGGCCTGGTGAGACGAACAAGTACCGACGGATCATGTCCTCGTCGAACAAGAGCGCCCAACAGTTCATGGCCAGTATCACCATGACCGGTGGCCAAGAACGCAGCATTATTGCTATAGTGGCCATCGACAGCCCGCGTGTCATCTTCGCTCTCGACTACATTTTTGCGATCCAGCGGTTCATTTCTGTCGGCATGAGTGTCGATGACACTCCGACCGTGTCGGAGGAGCTGGCTAGTCCAACCGAGACGCCTGACGAGTCTGATGTCGAATCCCTGCGTGTCACATTTACTGGACAGAACTCTGGTAGACAGACGGGCAGAAGCAGTACCGATAATGGCGATGATTCTCAGCGGCCGTCGATTCAAGGCCTGCCTGGCCAATCGGGCAGTCTTGTGCCAGTGGGAGAATCCGGCAAGGCTGCAGAGCCCGAAAGAGCGACAAGCATTGCCTTCCGCGTCAACATTGTGGACGCCCAGGTCATCCTGATCGCCAACCCCCTTACTACGTCATCCGAGGCCATTGTACTGGGCACAAAGCAGGTCCTCCTTTCACACCAGCATGCCACGACCTTCCAGGTCTCAGAGGTTGGCATGTTCCTGTGCCGGATGGATCGCTTCGAGGACTCCCGTCTCCGTATCATTGATGATTTCTCCATCCAACTGTCCGTTGACGGCTCCAAACCAGATCTGACCAGTATCAACATCGATGTGGAGCCGCTCGTCCTGCGCCTGTCGCTGCGGGACATTCTGCTTGTCCTCCAAATCGTGAGCAAGGCATCGGAGCTTTCTGGCAACGATGATAACACCACCAAGAAAGCCAAGCCATCCGTCGCTGAAGAGAAGGCCAAGCAGCTGCGCCAGGCTGGTATCAAGCAGCGCACTGCTAGTGGTCGCGGTCAGACAACAGTCGCTACTGGCGCAGGGTCATCGACCAAGGCTGCGCTCACTACCCTGAGCCGCAGCCGTGCGTTGAGTGGTGGAAGCACCATGCGTGACAAAGGCAAACGGCCATTACAGATTGACGGCGGCAACGATGACCCGTCACAGGATGTGGCTACACCACCAAAGCACGAGTCGCTCCATGCGACCATTGATGGCGTCCGCGTCGTACTGATTGGCGATCTTCACGAACTTCCTATCCTCGACCTCAGCATCAAGAAGTTTACGGTGGCTGCCGAAGACTGGTCGAGTAACCTCCGGGCCGACACTCTGATCGAGCTATACACCAACGTCTACAACTTCGCCAAGTCGGCCTGGGAGCCTTTGGTTGAGCCTTGGGAGGTCTCGATTGGCATCGGTCGCGAGAAGGATACCGGTGTGTTTTCGTTCGACGTGGCCTCGAAGAAGACCTTTGACATCACTGTCACGTCATCCTCGATTGCTCTCGCATCCAAATCTGCTGCCTTTTTGATGCAGACTCCCCAAGATGTACTAGGCAAGGCTCGCGGCACCGAGGCACCCTACCGTATCCGGAACTACACCGGCTTCGGCATTGTAGTCACCTCGCGCAGTACACTGGCTAACGAGGAGATCACGGTGCGCCTCGAAGACGGTGATGAGGCACCCTGGAGCTTCGAGCAGTGGGAAAAAATGCGTGAAAACCTGATTGCCGAGTCGCAGTCGCAGAATGTGCAGGTCTTGCTTGAGAGCTCCGGTTTCGACCCAGTCAAGAGCATTCGCCTCAACAGAGAAGGCCAGTTTATTTTCGGCCTACGCCCCAAGAGCAACCAGGTTCTTCACCGGCTGTTGGTTGACGTGAAGCTTGGTGATGACAATGTCAAGTATGTGACGTTCCGCAGTCCTCTAGTCGTGGAGAACGAGACGCAGTTGCCGGTCGAGATTGGTGTCTACGACGCCCGCGAAGGCCATCTCCTCAAGATTGAAAAGATCGCACCCGGCGAGTCTCGCCCTGCCCCCGTTGGTGCCGTCTATCTCAAGAGCCTTGTTGTGCGCCCCGACTCCGGCTTCGGATACGACTGGTCCACGGAGACGCTGTGGTGGCGTGACCTCTTGAAGCGGCCGACGCGGACCATGGTCTGCAAGGGCGAACACGGCGACTCGTTCTTCTTCCAGGTCAATGCCAACTTTGACAAGGGCAACCCTCTCGTCCAGAACTACCCCTACATGAGGATTAAGCTTTCTGCCCCCGTTGTCCTCGAGAACCTGCTGCCCTACGATTTCAAGTACCGCATCTATGACAAGAACACGAAGCGCGACTGGACCAACTTCTTGCGCAAAGGCGGTGTCAGTCCCGTGCATGTGACGGAGCTGTCCCACCTCTTGCTGCTGAGCATTGACATGCAAGACACAATGTTCAAGGCGAGCGAATTTGCGATCATCAACTCTGGCAACTCGGAGGACTTCCACAAGGAGACAGTCTTGGTATGCAAGGATGATGCCGGCCTCAACCTCCACCTGCGCTTGCACTACTACAGGATCCCCGATGCCGGCGGTGCATTCAAGGTCACTGTCTACAGCCCCTATGTGATCTTGAACAAGACGGGCCTGGAGATTGACGTGCGATCCAAGGGCTTCATGCAACAGGCCCGGGCAGCAGCTGGTCAAATGCTCATCGACCGTCCAGGAGACGGCAACGACCACGCGCGGGCACTGCCGTTCATGTTCTCATACGCTACCGAAGACAACCGGAACCGTGCACTGCTCCGTGTCGGTGACTCTGAGTGGAGCAAGCCCCAGAGTTTCGACGCCATCGGTAGCTCGTCTGAGGTAGTGCTGCAGTCGACGCGCACGCGCAACACGGAGATCCACATTGGCATTACCGTTGAGCCCGGTGAGGGCAAGTACAAGATGTCAAAGGTAGTGACACTTGCGCCGCGGTTCGTCATCAAGAACCACATCGACGAAGCCATCGACATTCGCGAGCCCAGCTCGTCTAATGTCATGCCCATCAAGGCGGGTGCACTGCAGCCACTGCACTTTTTGCAAAAGAGCCCATCGAAGCAGCTCTGCTTGTCGTACCCCGGTGTCAATAGCCAGTGGTCGTCACCGTTCAACATTTCCGACCTGGGCACGGCTTACATCAAGCTCACGAAGCCGGGTCAGAGACAGAAGCTGGTGCGCACCGAGATCCTCATGGAGGGCGCGACCATTTTCCTGAATCTAAGCATGGAGACGCGCAACTGGCCGTACTCGATGCGCAACGAGAGCGACACTGAGTTCACGTTCTACCAGGCCAACCCCAACGTCGACGAGGATGGTGTCGAGGACCGTTCTGGCTGGCGGCCGATCCGGTACCGTCTGCCCCCACGCAGCATCATGCCTTACGCATGGGACTTCCCTGCGGCCAAAGCGCGTGAGGTGGTGATCAATGCTTTTGGCAAGGAGCGGCATGTGAAGCTGGCCGAGATTGGTAACCAGCTGCCTATGAAGTTTGTTGGTATGAACGGCCAGGCCAAGATCATTGATATCAATGTCACTGCCGACGGCCCAACACAGACAATGATCTTGACCAACTTCCGCTCCTCGCAGAGCCTGTACCGGCAGCGCAGCCAAGTCTCTTCCCACAGCCTCAGTCGCACCAACACCGGCGCTAGCATCTCTACGAGTGATGGAGACCGCAGCAGGACGAGCTTTGAGGCCAAGGAGCAGGAAACGGGCGTCACGTTCCGTGCTCAGCTGCGCCTAGCAGGCATCGGCGTCTCTCTGATCAACTCGCACCTGAAAGAGCTTGCCTACATTACACTTCGTGATGCGTCGCTGCGCTACACCGACTCGGCGCAGTACCAGACAGTGAGCATGGCCGTCAAGTGGATCCAGGTCGACAACCAGCTGTACGGTGGCATTTTCCCCATGATTCTGTATCCCAGCGTGGTCCCAAAGCGCGCCGGCGAGGTCGATGCCCACCCCTCACTGCACATCATGGCCACACGAGTCAAGGACGACTCCTATGGTGTCGAGTACATCAAGTACGCCACAATTCTGCTCCAGGAAATGACTCTTGATCTGGACGAGGACTTTGTGTTTGCGGTGCTCGACTTTTCCAAGGTACCCGGTGCGTCGTGGGTATCAGAGGAGGTCGAGGGCCAGCTGTGCGACGAGAGTCTCGGTATTCCAGAGCCCAAGGCACAGCAGTCGGGTCGCGACATCTACTTTGAGCTGCTCAACATCCAGCCCATGCAGCTTAATATTTCGTTTGTGCGGACGGAGCGTGTCAATGTGGAGGACAAGACATCGTCGCGCAACCCGCTGATGTTCTTCTTCAACATCATCACGATGGCCATTGGCAACGTCAACGATGCGCCTGTGCGGCTGAACGCGCTGATGCTCGAGAACGTACGGGTGTCCATCCCCGTGCTCACACAGAACATCTCCAATCACTACAGCCAAGAGGCTCTGTACCAAATCCACAAGATCTTGGGCTCGGCCGATTTCCTGGGCAACCCGGTCGGCCTGTTCAACAACATCTCGTCAGGCATCACAGACATTTTCTACGAGCCGTACCAGGGTCTGATCATGTCAGACCGGCCTGAAGATCTGGGCATTGGTCTCGCGCGCGGCGCTGCTTCGTTCATGAAGAAGTCGGTGTACGGTGTCAGCGACTCGGTGTCCAAGTTTACGGGGGCCATGTCCAAGGGCCTGGCGGCAGCAACACTTGACAAGCAGTTCCAAGACCGGCGGCGCATTACGCGTGCACGCAACCGGCCGAAGCATGCGTTGTACGGTGTCACTGCCGGTGCCAACTCGTTCATCACATCGTTGGCGTCGGGCGTCGGCGGCCTCGCTCGCAAGCCACTCGAGGGTGCCGAGCAGGAAGGGGCCCTGGGCTTCTTCAAGGGCATTGGCAAAGGCGTGATTGGTGTTGCGACGAAGCCCGTTATCGGCGTGCTCGACCTGGCCAGCAATGTGTCGGAGGGCATCCGCAACACGACGACCGTGTTCGACGGGTCGGAGCTGGACCGCGTGCGCCTCACACGATTCGTGCCTGCGGACGGCATTGTGCGGCCGTACAGCCAGCGCGAGGCCCTAGGCCAGTTCTGGCTGAAGCAGGTAGACAACGGCAAGTACTTTGACGAGGTGTACATTGGCCACGTGGAGCTGCCGCAGGAGGACATGGTGGTGATTGTGACATACGCGCGGATCCTGAACATCCGGTCGCGCAAGCTCACGGCCGAGTGGGACGCGCCGCTACGGGATATCCAGGGCATTGCCAAGGAGCGCACGGGCATCAGCATTACACTGCGCGGCAACATGAACGGGCCGTTTATTCCGGTGGCGGAGGAGAGCGGGCGGGCATTCCTGTACCGCATGGTGGCGGTCGCCGTCGAGGAGTTCAACCGGCGGTCACGTGGAGAGTAGGGTAAGAGGACAAGTCGCAATGGCACGAGATGGCATGAATGTACGGCCGAGGTGCAAGCTTTTAATTTTGTATTTTCTTCTTCTTTTTCGCTTTTTCAATATTTCAGCATGTTGTCTCTATTTTAGTTTATTATTTTGTAATTATACACGACTCATAAACGAAAATACAATAAAAGTATCTTTTTTAATAGCACTGTCTAGCAGCCCGTCTGTTTCTTACGCTGTCCCATGTGCATGATATAGTGCTGGTTCAGCCAGATGTGTCTGGCTCGACACTCTCCTGGTCGACTCTCTCCTTGAGACTATAAATGTTAGCGACACAAAGTTGTTACGACAAGAGAGAATAGGACCCGTACTTTTTCTGGTTCTGCTGCCACTGCAGGATGAAGACGCCAATGACACCGATACCGCCAAACAGAATGAGAATCTGGTAGCCGTACTTGTAGTGCGGCGCATCCTGGGTCGGGAAGAGGACGAGGGGGATGAAGATCTGCAAGGCATAGGTGAAGATGTTGCCGACGGCGACGAGCAGCTGGCGCAGGTTGGCGCTGTGGCCGTTGAGCTCGTTGCCCCAGCTGATGACGATGGGCTGCGACGCAGAGTTGACATAGGCGAGGTAGTTGGCGAACATGATGGTCCAGTTGGGGATCTTCCAGACCGACAGCAAGACATTGGACACGAAGAGGATGGCCTGGAGCGCGAGCAGCGCGGCAAGGCGGTGGCCCGTGCGGTCCACAAAGATGCCAAAGACGAACGCGGCGACGATGCTGATGGCATTGCCGGCGGTGGGCAGCACATTGACTTGGGGCACAGAGTAGCCGGCCGACTTCAGCCAGAGGTTGAAGTAGTTGGTGCCGCTGCCGGCCATGGCGACAAAGGTGTAGGCCAGGATGAACGTCCAGAGGCGCCAGTCGCCAAAGACGCTGCGGATCTCGAGCAGCGTGAGCTTGCGGGGCTTGCCGCGGCCGATCTTCTCGATGCGCCGGACGCCGTACTCCTTGTCGTCGTTGCGCCAGTAGAACGCGCGCGTCGTGTGCGGCAAGTCGGGGATGGCAAAGAAGCCCCAGATGGCAATGGGGATGGAGATGATGCCGTCCATGATAAAGAGCCAGCGCCAGCCCGCGAGGCCGTGCACGCCGTTCATGCTCTTGTAGAGGCCGGCCTGGAGGTAGCCGCTAAACATGCTGGCGATGGCGCTCGTCTGCTCGAAGATGGCCATGCGCTTCGTGAGCTCCTTGGGCCCGTACCAGCCGCCGAGCAGGGCGGCATAGCCGGGGAACGCACAAGCCTCGAAGAGACCGACAAAGAAGCGCAGAACATAGAGCTGGCGCACATCCTTGACGGCGGCCATGGCCATGACCAAAACAGACCAGGCGATCTCGCAGGCCGGGATCCAGATGGACGGGCGGATGTACTCGAGCTGGATCATCTGCGAGGGAATGGTGCCGACGATAATGCCAACGCTGAACCACGTCGTGATCCAGTTGCGCTCGTTTCCATAAAGTTCGAGCTGTCTGTCAGTTGGGGCCTGTCATAGCAGATGGAAGTGAAGAGAGAAGACAGAAAGAGAGCAGCAAGGCTGAGACAGAGGAAGAGAGACGTACATCTTGCTTCATGCCGCTGACATAAGCATTACTATAGTTTCCCTGGTCGAGGTACTTGATAAAATAGCCAAGGCAGATGTAAGAAAACAAGAAAGTGTCGAGCTTCTGAACATAGCGGCGGTTGCGCGCGTCGCCCTCCACCGAATCCCAGACGAGGCCGACAATCGAGCGCCACCAGGAGGACTTGCGCGGCGGTTCGGGCTCGTCGCGGTCCTGCACGTCAGTGTTCCCAGTGTGGCCGGCGAGTGTCGAGGGGGGCGACGAGTCTCCATCAGCATCAATCTCTGCAATGTCGACCTGCTTTGCAGGCTTGTCGCCCAGGCTGTCACCAGCTGGAAAGGTGCTTGATGAGGCCATGTCGATACCGGTGTCGATTCGGGCGTTTGGCACAGAGACTTGATAGTAAACAATGCCGATGCTCCAAGAAAGCTTGTCGAGAGCATTTACTATTTATTTATCTGGGCTGGACCTGGATGGACGTACAAGGCCCAGCCAGCTATCTTGTCGCCATCCAGCCCCGTACGCTCGTTATGCCCGATATCACCAGATGGGTGCGTACGCCACAGCCGGGCCTACATGTCATATTCCGGGCCTGTCATGGATCTTGGCTGTACTGTTATTTGTTTCTATCCTTGCATGTATGGATGTCTGTCTCCGCTAACCTTTTCAGGGTGTATTTATAATGCAGCAGCACGATGCAAAGGTAGACGATGCCGAATTTGGAAATTATCACGGACAATTTTCCGGCATCTACCAACAAAGCACTTGGGAAAAAGCCTAGGATGTCTGTAGACGTCTTGTATCAGTGTCTCTGAGACGAAGATAAGCCCCACGGCCGTTTCCCGCATTTGGATTGTCCACAGACGACGGGTAGGGGACGGGTAGATGGCAGGCAAACGGTGCAAGCCGATATGCGCGTTGCGCGATTCGCCATCCGCACTTCAAGCCTCGCCATGCCGGGTTTAAGAAGTGAGAGAGCAACCAGCAAGGAAGAGAACTGAAATATGAACTGTATAAAGGACTGACTGTGGCTAGAGTGACACTGTGTGCAAGGTGGTTGAATGCTGCCTCCTGAGTGGACCGCGGCACGAGCACGCAAGGCTGCCGTCACTTATAGCTTCGATCTCGTGATTAGCAACACGACACAAGCCTGCAGACACCACCTTGATAACAACTGGATATCAGGCAGACTGTTCCCATCTTGGAAATACCGGACATTGAGTCCGACGCTTGTTTCTTTTGTGTTCTGACATATGTTTTATTCTTTCTGTCTTTCTCGATAGGCTCTGATCTTCGAATGGGAATAACGATACTGAGGATGCACCCATACCAAGCGAGCCAAGGCATGCCTGTCGTCAGACACGCATCAGAGCTCGTCATCTACCACTAGATACTATTTATCATTACTCGCTTGATTTGTCCTCAGATTACCCGCGTCTTTGGATAAGATGGGTGCTGGGATCGGGAGGATGCCAGCTAGTCGAGGATATCGGAATCAGAACGATGTCGGAGCATCTGGGCAGATAGGCCTTGACTTGTATAGATAAGTAGAGCAAGACTCCCGGTAGTATTCTAGACAGCCAAGCGTCAAAAGCACCTATCAAAACAAGCACAAAATGGCCACTCGCACACAGACACAGAACCAGCTGCCGGCTGTTGCGACAGACGAGCTTGTGCAGGCGGCTGCCGAGACGTCAGTTGACTACAAGGCCGGCGAGCAATACAAGTACAAGTCCTACCTGCCGCACTACACGCTCGGCCGCCAGCTACCACTGGAGGAGTTTGTCCATGAAGACGTCGGTCTCCGCGCCGACAAGGGCAAGAAGGAGATCCTCGGCAGCGGCGCCACGCTGCACGAGATCACGCCGGCAATTGGCACCGAGGTGCGCGGCGGTGCCCAGCTGAGCGAGTTCACGCCTGCACAGCTGGACGAGCTGGCGCTCTTGGCTGCCGAGCGCGGTGTTGTCGTGTTCCGGGACCAGGACTTTGCCGATATTGGCCCCGAGCGGCAGCTCAAGTACGGCCAGCACTTTGGCCGCCTGCATGTGCACCAGATGGGCGGGCACGTCAAGGACTACCCGCAGCTACTCCCAGTCTACCGTGACTTTGTGTAAGCTCTTCTAATCTCTTTTATGAAGACGTGTGGGTGACCAATACTAACTGACGAGGGCGGGCGCTGTCGATAACGAGATCAAGGACAATATTAGCAGCATTAAGTGGCACTCGGACATGAGCTACGAAATGTAAGTCGAGGTGGAGGAAGATGAAATGCGAAAAGAAAAGAGAGATAATAGATAACAGAAAAGAGAGACGGCGAAGAAAACTAACAAAAGCATAGTAATGGCATGGGGACGACTACATTCTTGGGCCTGGATGTGCCGCCGTCGGGCGGTGACACGCTCTACCTGTCGACGACGGCCGCCTACAATGCGCTGTCGCCCAGCTTCCGCGAGTTTCTGCACGACAAGCACGCTTCGCACTCGGGCTTCTCGCAGGCCGCCGTCCACGACCACCGCGACCGCTACATCCGCGAGCCCATCGAAACGGTGCACCCCGTCGTGCGCACGCACCCCGTCACGGGTACCAAGTCGCTGTATGTGAACCGCCTGTACACGCGCAAGATCCAGGGCTTCAAGGCCGAGGAGAGCGACACGATCCTCAACTTCCTGTACAACCACATTGAGCACGGCCAGGACTGGCACATCCGCATCCACTGGACGCCGGGCACCGTCGTGGTCTACGACAACCGCAACACGCAGCACTCGGCGCTGCGTGACTTTAATGTGCAGGAGGGCGTCACGCGTCGCCACATGCTGCGCATCACACCCCAGGGCGAGCGGCCCTACTTTGACAATGGCAAGACGGGGGATGCCGCTGCTGCAGTTGTCGAGGAGAAGACGAAGACGGTAGCTATTAATGAGTAGGGCACGTTTTAGATAGAAACAAGAACAATAATCGATATAACATGTGCTGAGAATAGTAAAGTAACTTTTCCAGTGTGATAAAACGCAAGAATCATAAGAACACTTAAAAGGACATCTATCGTGAGATTATAAGGTGTCACAGCGGAGAATGCCCCTATAGGAGTCAACCTCTACGAGATATCACTTGTAGTATTGCACCGGATGTATTTATTATTTTTATTAGAATATGATAAACAAAATAGCTACGAGGCTGCCTAAGGCGCCGAGCTATAGGCCTGTGGCCATAAAGGTAAAGGAGTGACTAAAATACCAAAGAACTAAATAACACTTGAACAAAACAAACAAACAGGATAGGAGAACAACGG
Source organism: Ophiostoma perfectum (assembly GCA_029298845.1). NCBI lineage: Eukaryota > Fungi > Ascomycota > Sordariomycetes > Ophiostomatales > Ophiostomataceae > Ophiostoma > Ophiostoma perfectum. Next base: position 123,224 of record JANSLV010000018.1, read on the forward strand.
GACAGAACTAAAAGTAAATAACTCCAAACAAAATCCAGGACAAAAAGGACAGCATTAGCCAGTTACAGCTAACGTGGCGTGCTACCTTTGTGTCGGTGGCGGCTTTGCTGCACTGACAAAGCAGTGCGGTGGCCGCCAAAAGAACCCTCGGGGTTCGTCGCCTCGCGGAGAGGACTTATTGCTCGTAGGGAGCCTTCGCCGCAGGGGCGGGGGCTGTCTGGGACTTTGTCCACTGAGCAGCGAGCTTGTCAGCGCCACCAAAGACGCACTCCGGCTCGTAGGCGCCGTTGGTGGCCTGGCTGATGATGGCACCAACGTTGCAGGTGTTGCGGTTGGCGCCCTTAAGCGGCAGGTTGGACCGCTTCTTGTCCTTGATGACAAAGCTCAGGTGGGCGTTGCCCTGGTTGTCGTAGACGGCGACGAATTCCTTGGGGTGGCACTTGCGGAGAGCGTCAAAGTAGTAGCGGCCGGGGCGGTTGGGGCTCTCGCCGTGCTCTTCGGCGTGGCTGAGGCCGTTGGCAATCCGCATACTGTAGAGATCACCCTTGTTAGGGCCAGCGGGATCGGGGCGCTTCACACAGGCCCCCTGGCCAGCAGCCTCTGCAGATGCAAAGAGCAGAGCCAGCAGACCCAGGATGACGAGCCACCTGAGGCACGTGGACCGGAATGTGGAAGCCATTCTGATGGAAGAAGTGATGAGAGTATAAGTGGTGAGAGTATAAGTGGTGAGAACTGAAGTGGTGAGAATAGAGTTGAAAGAGTTGAAAGAGTTGAAAGAGTTGAAAGAGTTGAAAGAGTTGAAAGAGTTGAAAGAGTTGAAAGAGTTGAAAGAGTTGAAAGAGTTGAAAGAGTTGAGAGAGGGTTGAGAGGAAAAGGAAGAAGGGAGAGGACGAGGAGAAATGGGAGAGGCCGTGTTCACATTATATCGGGCTCTCTCTCACATGCAGTCGCAGTACCTTTTCAGACCAAAAGTCTACTATCTCGAGTGTACTAGACTAGAAGACTTTCCACGCTCGCCTCCCGGCCTCCGTAGTAGACATGTCGTTGACGATGCGTGAAGTCTACTAACAAAAAGGCCCGCTTGTTGTGCTGTATTGGGCAAGAAGTGGGCCAGTGCTCGTGTAAGTCGGGCTTATGTAATCTCTCGACGCCTCGCGCTCATCACGACCAGCATACAGCACGCAGGCCATAGAAGTACCCACGAGTCTACTAGTTGCTAGTAGACTCTGGTGAGTTCAGTCGCACTTCGATTCCTTTCAAACGGGTTCAAATAAAGGTACTGTCAAGTCTACTAACCTCCTAGCCCCGTCTTACTCCGTCCACTTCTGTCTCTCTTTCTAATTTATACGAATTTTCAGTGTCTTTCTATCTCTTGTTGTCAGTCTTTTGTTGTCTCGGCAGGTATCAAGTCAGTCATATCCTGCTTTCATGTTACTCGTCAGCAACTTATACGTATTTGTGCTATATTGTTTTCGTATTATTTAAACAGACAATAATCGGCGTACCATCTTCAGGAGCCGCTGACATAGCTACAATATTGACCGAATCTCCTAGCAGTATGCCTCGGCTACGGTGAGTGCTCAACAGAAACTCCCTCTTTGTTAGTAGAGCTGGTCCGGCCAAGGTCACGCTCATGCGTTGCTGAAGCGTCGCCACCCTCGTCCATATGCTTGACCTCCTGCATGGCATCGGCCAGAAGCGTCGTCTCGTAGGACTTGAACTTCCAGGCAGGTACACGCTTCGCAAACAGCTCGTCAATCTCCTCGAGCGAGCGGCCTTTAAGCTCCGGGATGCAAAGGTAAAAGAACACGAAGCAGATAAAGTTGGAGCCTGCCCAGATGTAGCCGTATTTAGCGCCCTATCCGTTAGTAGACTGCACTCTATAAAATTTACAACGGCTTCTTGTGATGATGAAAGCGACATACCCAGTTCATGTTGCTTGGGTTGATAAAGTATGGCGAACAGAAGCCGGTGAGCCATGCCAGGAAGTAGCCGAGGCTGATGGCCGAGCCGACAGACCACGAGCGCAGGCGTGTGCTGACAAGCTCGGTCGCCACGGGATAGCTGGCGTCGCCAACAAAGGCGTTGTAGCAGAACAGGTAGAGCGCGATGAACGCAATCAGACAGTTGCGTGCGGCAATCGTGCCATCGGCCACCGTGGCAGCCACCGCCATGCCCAGCATGCAGCAGCCCTGCGTCACCGCGCCGATCATCAGGATACCGCGGCGGCCTGTGAGGTGGCGCATAGCGTACATGCCGACATTGACACCGACAAAGCCAATGCACGTGTTCATGACGCTGTACTGGAAGGCCTCGTCCACCGTGAGGCCAGACACGGTCATGAAATATGTCGCGTAAGATATGAGAAACCAGCTGCCAGCGCCAGTCTGCGATGCAATCACGCCGTAGCAGAGTAGCGTGCGCCGCAGCTCCGTGCCGCGGTACATGTCAATGGGGCCGACCGACCGTGCGATGCGCCTCTCCTCTTCGATGCCGCGCACCATCTCGACCCACTCGAGCTCGATCTGCTCGCGCGAGATGGCCGAGCCGCGCAGCGCCTCGAGCGCCGTGCGCGCCTCCGCCTCGCGGCCCTTGTACATGAGGTAGCGTGGCGACTCAGGCACGAAAATCAGACCGATAGCCAGCAGGGCTGGAACAATGAAGAGAGTGCCAATGGGGATCTGGTATGATGCTTTATCCAGTCGGTTCCGTACGGCGTTGGCGACGACGTATCCGAGGATGCTGCCGATGTTGACCCATTCGGAAAAGAGAGCCACCATGACGGCGCGCAGGTGGGCCGGTGAGGCTTCGGCCGTGTAGATATTGGAAAACGTGACCAGGAAGCCGTTTCCGATGCCCAGGACCAGACGCCCGAGGTAGACAACGCCCTTGTCTTCCGTTGCGATCTGGATCGCACAGCCCGCGGCGGTCAAGAGGCACGCGAGCCACAGGGCCGGCTTGCGTCCGAAAAAGTGTGCAAAGCCGCCCGCCACGAGCGACGACAGGAAGGCGCCGAGTGTCAAGAGCGATCCGATGAGCTGCTGGAACACGCTGTCAATGGCGTAGCCGCCAGCCGCAGTCGGGTCGGGGCTGCCGTACACTTTGAGGAATCCGGGCATGGCCTGCAGGCTGCTGAGGACGGCCGAGTCGAGGCCATACTGCATGTTGGCGATGGCGACGACGGCACAGATCGTCAGGCACTTACGGTTGGCCCAGAGGGAGGTTTCGATGTGGCCAGACATTGTGTCAGTATAGGTGTCGGGCTGGTGTAGGATGATGGCCTACGAGATACACGCTCGGGCGATGGCCGGGCATAGTTATATATGAACTTATTCTGATCTTCAGATATTCATACAACCATATTTTCATGCAGTCATTCAGTCACATATTCTACGCTGCATGTCTACCAATATCCAAGATAGTCAAAGGGCCGATGTGATCATCTTGTCCAACCGCCACGTCTTTGTCTCATCAAAGCAGACAACAGCACACTGCCGCCCCCTCACCATCGGCACCATACGCGCCTCTCGTTTTCCTTGTTTTGCGCTTTTTGAATACTGCTTCCAGGCCTACTTTGTTGTTGCGCATTGCATATCTGTGCCAATGGACGGGCTGGGATCCATTGATCTACACACCACCCGTGTCGTGTCGTCTCTGTAATCAAACTCCGTCGCATCGCTCTTCATCACTTTGTTCCACTGCCCGGCTGAACTCGTTCTCTCCTAGTCTGCCTGGTCTTACCCCGTGTTTTGACTAGATGTCGACACATCTGAATGAAAGCGGAAAGGACTTGCACAGTCTAGTTTACCGGGGTTAAGAGCAATCTGGGGAAGAGTGCGGAGAAGACAAGGCAAGCCACACACGATACAACTCCCCGCATACAAGCGACGCGGACCACGGCAGTTGTCGAGGATAGCCTACATGGCCGTGCTTTGTGCAGGCTGCAGAAATCAGACTGCAGACCACAGACTGCCGAGTACAGACTGCAGACTGCAGAAAGACCAGAGGCGGGAGACAGCTGGCAGGCTCGTAAATGCAGATGCGCAGACGACGTAATGTAGCATCCATCCAGGCTGCCCGACCAGATCACCATTCTATTGCTTCCGATCGGCAGCGGCACGCCGACGCCAGCTTTGTCTCTGGTCACGGCCATGACAGTGTGGTCTCACCCATCCCCTTGTTACCAGTATCGTCGCGTCTTGCTAGTGCAGTTCGCTTTTCTTTACGTCTGTCTCCGATCCCACACCTGCCGTCAAGAACCCGCGCAAGTCGCCCCATCTCCATCAACGGCTCCATACGGAGCACCGAGCAATGGTGAGATGGCCGAGTTGGTTATGGCGTAGGATTAAGGTTCCTATGGAGCAATCCGCGTGGGTTCAAGTCCCACTCTCATCATCATTCTTTTTTTGGATTTTCTTCGAAATGTTTTGTTTACATTTTCGTTGTCTTTTTGGTTTTTGATTTAGGGCTGCATCTTTTTTTGTCTTACGTAATCGCCCACCGTGATATTAGAACCGATGGCCTGAATTTGTCATGTCACATTGCGTTGGATACTGAGATCAATGGGCAAGTATTACAAGGCTTGTCAAAGTGATGGTATTACAGAAATGCAGCTTTAAGGAGGAAAAGAAGGGATGTCCAATGGCATAATGGAGTCTTGATTTTTTTTAATTCTTTATTCTCACGGTTCGTATATCTTTTATAATTCATATTTTTAATATTGATCTGTTTCTTCTTGTTGTCAGACTAACTTAATATTACTATTGTTTTTGTTTCTGAAATATCGAATCTCGTTACATCCTACAAGGGTTTAACAAAGCTCTGAAATTGTAATATCATCAGCACTATATTATCAACACTTCCATAATATCAAACCCAGTCAACGTCAATACAATATAATATAAACATAACTAACCCGAGATGCAAACCGAGTGACACCGATCGAGTACATGAAATGGCCAACAAGATACTACAGAATAAAGAGTAGGCAACAGACAACAGACAACAGACAACAGGCCGCAGACAACAGACAGTAGACAGTAGACGACACGAGCACATAAACAAACACAACCATAGAGGTATGCCCTCACAAGAACAAAACAGTAGCCAGCATCAATATGCATCCATTACCCATTCCACGTCATGCTCCCAAACCAAAAAAAGGACATCAAGGACCATCTACAGCACAACCTCGTCCTCATCGGGGTCCTCGAGGCTCGTGCGCCGTGTTGCTTCCGTCACGCACGCAACGCGGTGCCCGTCTTCGCCCAAAACTTCGAGCTCGTCGTCGTCTTGGGCGCTGGTGGACGGCGCTGTCTTGGCCGAGGACTCGGCATTCGTAGTGGCAGCCGTCGCTCCGCTGATAGCAGAGCCAAACCCGCTGTTGGCAGGCGGCGACGTGGACCCGGCGCCGAGGAAGCCCAGGCGCCAGAGGCTGCCGCCAGCTGTGGCCGTAGTGCCAGAGAGACCAGTCGATGACGACGACGGCGTTGCCGGGTGCAGGGCTAGCGGCTTGAACAGAATGGTATCGCGGTCGCGGTCAAACAGCAGGCCGCCGCTGTTGCGTTTTGGGTTGCCAGTCGTTGTCCCACCAGCAGCGCCGGCGTCGCCCGACGCGCCGTCCTTGGAGGACTCGGGCATGGCAAAGTCGCCAAACTCTTCGTCATCCTCGTCGTCCACGTCGTCCACATCGTCCACGTCGTCTACATCATCGAGACCCGCTTCAGAGTGGTGCTTCTTCTCGCTGCGACCGACATCGTCGCCCCCGGAAGAGTTGCCATCGCTGCTGTCGCGGCCGTCGCCAAACTTCTCCTGGTCGAAAGCGCCCGCGCCCGCACCCGCCACGGTGGTGTCGCCGCCCGCGTTGTTGTTGTTGCGGTCGCGACGCACCATGTTCCGCCACCAGCCGCCACGGTTCCAGCCCAGACCCACACGGCCAACATCACTGCTGCCCAGACCAGTGTCTTCGTCATCGTCGTCATCATCGTCGTCGTCATCGTCGCCGTCAATGTCGTCGTCCTCGTCGTCTGCAAAGGGGTTGCGCAGAGGCTGCGGGTCGCTGCCCTCGTGCGTGCTAGACAGCGACTTGGTGCCCGGGCCAGCAAGGAGAGAGGCGCTGCCCACATCCCCATCGGCATCGGCACCGTCACCCGTATCGCCCTCTTGTGCCGTGTTCTTGTCGTCCTCCAGCTCGGCCGCGGACTCTGCATTGCGCTTGTTCATAGCTAGTCTTGCGGCAAGCAGCTGGCGTGCGCGTGATGGAGGGATGTTGAGTGGCGGAGGCGGCGGCGGCGGCGGGATAGCCGGCGGCAGTAGAGAGTTCGATGAGTTCAAGGGATCAGTGTAAGCACGGAACTATGGCAGAAGTTAGCGACGCCCCAAATCACTTTTTCACATGTGGACATGTTCCTTTGGCCAGCGACGGGCAGTTTCCAAGAGCATAACAGGTTATCCAGAAGAGAAGCGAGTCCATTTGTAGTCGTCGTCATGCCGTCATGTCGTTATGGGTGTCCGCGGAGGTAGTGTTGATAGAGGACCAAGTGACAAAAAAGAGACCAAGAGACCAAGAGACCAAAAACAAAGACCAAAACCACTCGTGTCCGTAGTCGATGCGGAGAGATGACGATATAAGAAGCCCGATTCCGCAAGTCTAACCATACAGAATAATTCAACCCAGACGCCATTCCTTTATTCGAATCCTTGATAAGCAAACACTTCCTCGTCTAGACATCACGGCGCGTCCGCATCGGGCCCGCCGAAGTGATGAGTGACATTCGTTTCCCACCTCTTGAAACGCTGCGACGCTTCCGCCCCCCTATTGGGCGATTCTAGCCTCCCTACCGTTTCGTCCTCGGCGTCGTGCACATCGGCATAGCCGTCTGCCTTATCCAGTGTTTCGACATGCACGCCCTCGGACAAGCCACTCGGCTCTCGAGGCCCTGGCGTAGCTTCTCCATCTTCTCCATTGCCATAGCTCTCTCTAGTGTCCTCGGTGTGTATAACGATGTCGTCGTCACTGTCGTAGCTCGCGTCAAAGTCGTAGTCCGCAATGTCGCCGCCCGTCGGATCCGTCCTGCTGTTCTCAAAGACAGGATACTGGTCGTACGTGCCCACGCGATGTCTTGGAAACTCGTCATACCACTGGCCATCACCATCGCCGTTCCTATCGTATGTGCTACTAACCTCGTTGTTGATGTCTTCATCGTTGTCGTCACCATCATCGTCCTCCTCGTCACTCGAGCTGTGGAAGCCCGATGAGATGCCAGCACTAATGGAGAATGGCCCATCATTACTGCCCTGCTGATCGAGACCACCGTGTAGGTCAAGGCCACCGTTAAGGCCTGCCTCGGCCAGAGCATTCGACCCGCCCGAGGATGCGGACATGCTCAGCGACGAGCCGAGACCCGCAGCTGCTAGACCAGACGCTGCTGCATGGTTGCCCATGGACGCCTCAGGACGAACACCACCGAGCGTTGCGTTGTCGCGCTCCCGTGTCTCGGTGAGAGTGCCATCAATGTAGTTCGTCCAGTCCGGCGACAGAATCTTTGTCACAACGGTTTCCGACAGCAGCTCCGCGGGGTGCCGCTCCGTGAACTTGACCACCTCCTCGGCGATCAGGGTGAGATGGCCCATGTAGCCCATGCGCATCTTGGTAGCGGCTTGCGACTGGTCAGACACAGCCTGGCCGTTGACAATTTGAGTCGTAATGTCGGCAGACTCGAAGAGGGAGATTGCCAGGTGCGGGTTGAAGCCCCGGTCCATGGGTCCGTTAAATACCTGCTGTACCACGTCATACACGACATTGTGCAGGAAGTTGTTCCACGGGTAGGAGAAGAAGAAGGACAGGATTGTGGGCACGACACGGTGGTCGACAAACTGCATCTTGAGATAGTCGCCCACAACGGGATCCGAGGCAGGCACCTCTGTCGTCTCATCTGCTGGTGCGCCGCTCTCTGAAGGCTGGTGTGTGACAATGATCGAGGCATCACCAAACTCAGTCTCGTTTTCGGCCTCTGTCGAAGCCTCCTGTGCCGCTGGAATTTCCAGCTGAGCAGCACCGTCATCTTGTTTGGGGGTCACAGCCAGCACAGCAAGCGCGTCGGTAGTAGCTTCGAGAGGACCTTCTGCAGTCTCGGGCTGTGGCTCCTGTACCGCAACCTTTGGCACCTCATCATCAGCCTTCTTGGTGTCTTCTGCCGTAGTGTTCAATGCCTCGGCGGCAACGGGTTCCTTGGTCGTAGACTCCTCCTTGGCGGGTGTCTCGGTGGCCTGCTCATCTGTGGCTGATGATAAAGCAATCTCGGGTGGTGGGCTGGGTGTCCGTCTGCCAAGCGAGTCTGCCAAGCTGGAAATGGTCGGCGTGAAGAGGATAGAAGAATCAGAATCATCTCCCTTAAGATCAGGGACCATTCTCTTTGCCTCGTCGCCGAGTGCGGGCTCGGTGGCCTCTGTCACAAAGTCATCAGACCCATCGATCGGATCGTCCCTGTGCGCTCCGGCGCCCTGTCCAAGGAATAGTGGTGGTACTTCCATCTTGGTGTCGGATTCGTCGGTGGCCATGCTCTTCTTCTTGGTGGGCGACAGAGGTGCGACAATCAGGTCGGGGTCGTCAAACTGGTGATCCAAATCATCAAGAACATTGTCATCGTGGGTCTTGAGGCGCGGAGAGCTGAGCGGCTCATCGACAAAATCATCCTCGTCTTTGTCCATAAAGGACTGCGACGGCTGGGGTTGGTTGGGCAGCTGCTGTTCCTCGCCCAGTCCAGCTGAATGTGTCACCTCCTCAAAGCCATCGTCGTCAGTAGCGGTGGCATTTGTGACTTCCAGCCGGCGGCCCTCGTCCGAAGGCGAAGCGTGCGTCAGGCCCATCGTGAGCATATCGGTATTATTAGGCGAAGCCTCCTCGCCCCTATTAGGAGTAAGCTTTCCCTCCGCCCGAAGACGTTTACGCTGTACGTCGCGTACGGCAATAAGCTCTTCTGAGCCAACCTCGTTTAGCAGACCCATGTTTGAGCAGTGCAGCAACTCCGCCATCAGCTCGCACGTCTTGAAGCGGTCGAAGCCAAGAGGCTCAATCTTGCCACCAAACGTAGAGTTGAGGCGCGATTTTTGTGCAGGAGCATTGTTCATCAGGTGCATGAAGTCGGGCACACTCTGGGCGAACATGCGAAGAAGAGTGCCGAGGTAGATGGGGTCGCGGCTGGATGGGATAGAGTTGGCTTCGGTGCCGACGTCGGGGTCGTAGTCGGAGTTGTTCTTTCTGATGACCTCGATGACAATGCCAACACCCACAGTAAGGGCGTTGCCGCCTTTTAGCATGTAGCTGATCAGCTCGTCGATGCATGGGTGGGACACAAGCTGCCGTGTGAGTTCGTTTGGGCCGATGCATGTTTGCTCGTGCTGTGTGGCGTTGGCAGAGACGGTGATGATGGCTTTGATAAAGTCGCCGGCTGATGTTTGGGTCGCCCAGCTGTTCTCGGGGCTCAGGAAGGAGAGGAGGGTCGGCATGATGTCCTGGGTATAAAGCCACTGGACGAGGAAGAAGAGTTAGTCTTTCTGTTGTAAAACGGGAGGCACGGAAATATGTTTACCTCGACAATGCCCTGGTAAGCCTCCGGCCGGTCCAGGGTGATGATCTTGAGCAGCAGGTCCATAACCATGGGACAATCGACGTGGCGAAGCATGTCCTGTACGGCGTTGTCGGCAATTTTGAGGAACTCGACCATGTCCTCGACCTTGCGGTCAAACAGGGACTCGTTGACTTTCGTAAAGTAGCTAGCCTGGAGGGGGTCCAGTGGTGCTGGCCGCTTGAGGAACTCCCAGAACTTGTACAGTTGCGGCCGGTTCGATGGATCCATTATTGTCTCGCAGATGGCCCAGTTGTCGGACGAGAGAATCTCGCACGATACATAGGCGTACCTGGTGCGCTTCTTCTCGGCCTCGTCCTCGTCGTCAGCAATGCCATCGGTGGCAGATGATGACGCACGCGACCGGCCAAAGGCCAACGCCCGGGGGCGGCCCCGCTCTGCCTCGTCATCTACCGGCACCGGCTCATCTTCCTTCTCCTCCTTTGGGGCCTCGGGGTCGACCTCTACCTTGGCCGCAACAACAAAGTCGAGAAGTCGATTGACGATATCCGGCTGGCGAATATACTCGAGGAGCTTTGTGTTGTGCGCTTTGAGGTCGCCGATGAGCTCGCTCTCCTCTAGCAGCTCCTCGAGGGTGAAATCGGGGCGGTCAAGGATGGCATCGACCGGGGACACATTGGCGTAACCGCCAAATTTCCAAAACATTGTGACTCGGATGTGTTGTGCACGATCTTTCGCGCCTCAGTGTCGGTCCTGCTGACTCGAACACTGTGCGAAGAAGACCGACGGTGGTATCGACGTTACTGAATCGAGGGCAACTGGGTATGCTGCCGGGTGATGATTTGAGGGAGGAGTATCGGTGGGTATCAGATAGCGGAAGAGAACAAAGAAACCGTACTCGATATAAACTGCCGGGTAGCTGCAGCAAACACGCCCTGGAGAACGCGTAGAAGAATGTGCAGCCCTAAACAAGTCTCCGTCTATCGATGAAGTCGTCAATGCAATGGTGAAAAATATATGGTCGTCGTGGGTATATCAACAGTCTAGCATAAAGCTGTGCGCGGAGTTTAGGTTAGCGATAAGTACGAATGAGACAAGATTGTAAGCCTAGACAGTCCCGTGCTATCAGAGTCCCGGAGATGGTGCTGACGGCAGCTTTGCGCGGTAAAGTGAGCTCCTCGGCGTGCGGCTGATTCGATGCCGTGAGCCCGGGAAGTTGTGGTATTGCAGCCTAGCCAGGGTCTGGATAGCCCAGGCGTTCGGCCAGACTGTTGTTCGTGGTAAAGCGCCGCAGACGCTCGACTCCCATGTGCATCCGAATATGATTGCGCTTTCGGGTTCGTCGATGCCGAACGTTTGGTATCGAGACGGAGGTGGCGTAGTCCAAGGGATGATCGGCCGGCGCGGGTCAGTGCGCAATTTCGTAGGTCTTCAGGAGTCCAAGGCATAGGAGGTGGATTCGAAAGCTGAATTGCGGCCGATAGTTCTGCAAAGTGCGCAGCGAGATCGAGGACACCCGGCAGACTGAGGCTTCCCGGTGCGGGCGATAAAGTAACAAGGCTTGTCGCGGGGGAACGCCGCCGGAGGTGGGCAGATCGTCACGAGCCCAGGTCGCAGAGGAGGGGTATCGACGTCATTCGCAGGTAAGCCGACAGAGGGCCGTCGAACAACCCGTACAAGGTTTTACAGCACGGCTCCGGGACTCGAGATGCGGAGAGCACCAGGATGCAAAAATATGACGAGATTCGCCAGAGGGGGGAACAACTCACAGGAAATGCCAATCAGGTGCAGCTGTGAGACGGCACAGGGGCAGTGATTAAGAAAAGAGAAAAGGAGTGACGATAAGAAGACAAATGAAAGCGACTATGGAAAGATAAGAGCAGTAGTTGATACAAATACACGATATGTCGCTGTCGTCGTGGTGAGGAGGAGGGGTGTTGGTGTGTGTGGATGAACGACGATGTGGATTTTGTGCTGTCGTTGCGTGTTCGCAAAAAAAGGACGACTGCTTGAGACGATGGTGAGGAGCAGGGAAAGTGACGGAAGGGACGACGGGCGGGCGCTGGTTGGACAGAGCCGTCTTGGTCTCACAAGCAGCAGGAGGTCGCGTCGCCCCTTCCCCTCACAGGTGCTGAACCCTAAACTTAATCAAAGTTTAAATACAAAAATAGCACACAGACGCTGTATCCTGCCGTGCCTGCCATCTTATCGCGCACCAGGCAGGCACGGCGGCGTATTACGCCAGCGGCGGGCTGAAATGTGGAAAGAAGACCCAGGGCGCCTTCCTTGTTTAGCGCTGTCCAGGCGGGGAGGGGGTTTCTCCAGGCTTGTTTGGGGTGAGATACGGAGGAAAGAGCGACCGGGGATTGGACAATAAGGGGAGAAGGCGCCAAGGCCAGCCCAAGCTCTGGGAGACGACGGGTGGAGACGGGCCAGGCCAGCACGCGGCACGACCTCGTGGGCAAGAAACAGAGCTCGGGTCCATCTCGGCCACGGGATTGCACTGTGCAGTGTGGGCGTGTATCCTACGTGCCGACGAGAGCGTTCAGTCGCATAGTTCGCCCAAATGTATCAAAACCCATCCAGAATTCGACAGGCTGAATTTGCATGCATCTTCTTGCTGTATTGAGACTGCGAGTCTTCGTACACGTGCATGAACGCCGTTATGTGATACTACTTGGAATACGTATGACGACGTCGCGGTTACAGTGCATGTAACTTATCGGCACTGTATGACACGCAGCTGCACCGGCACCGACACCTTTACTGATAAACAGGATAGACTATGCCTGATGCCACCCATCCGTATCTTCACGGGCTGATGAGATCAGCCGTTGAGCCTTTAGGAACACTGCTGCAGACACAGCAGGCGGGGACTCTGCTCGCTGACAGCTGGACAGCCCGCGCTGTCGTCTGTACTCGCAAGGCCGTCAAGCTGGCTGATTAGCTCCTAGGCCCTTTTGGCGCGACTCTTCTATGACATATGCTGCAGCAGGTTATGCATCCTTGCCCTGCTGCCCTGCTGCCCTGCTGCCCCCTGCCCCGGAGGCACACGTCAATCATGCTGCCCAACCTTGCCCACATGCTGGACACGCACAGATGCTTTCTGCCCGACGAACACTCCCTGACAAATCCCTCGTGCACATCATGGATCATTTCTACAGAGGAGGCACCCCGTCTCATTATTTGTGGGCGTTTACGTTATTCCACTTGATGTCCATGCATGCACATAGGGCAAAACTTCTACTTCAATACTATCGGTCACGTGACACGTCTATACAGACCTCTTCTGTTCACATACTGCGTCTTGGCTCACGAGTATATTATACTACTGATCGGAAGCTACTTTGTGATTGCTGACACATTATCGTTCTTTATTAATATCTCATCCGAAGTCGACGTTGCCGCAACGCAAGTTACAAATACACGCCCAAGTCAGTCCGGGACAATCTAGACGTCAAGTCTGGTATCATCCCATGCAGGAGTGCTACTCAAATTCGCTGAAATCGATATCGTAATGACGGCGTAGCAGATAAGTCCTATATCCCTGGCAGCTAGTATAGGAGAAGAAAGAGAACCCAAAAATTACAATCTCACAGGCTTCACAACCGCAGCTCACAAATGGACCACGACTGGTGCTCGGAGATCTGGCCTTCCATCCGCACCAAGGCCTATCATCAGTGCAGCATTAACAAGCCGCGTGCGTTTGACCTTCTTGTGTGGTGGCAACCACCCGAACAACTTGTCCCACAAAAGCCAGCCTAGCAGAGCGGCAACGCCCAACAGACCGCGGTCTCCCAGCTCGATGGCGCTGTACGCGGCTTCGGCATGGCTGTGAATCATATCTTCTTGGCCATAGCCGCCGTGAATGTGGCCAAAGACTGCTAGTGCAGGCTGTGCCCTCCGGATCTCACGCAGCAGCTGGGGGCATCCCTTGCCACCCATATCGCAGTACCCCTTGGGCGGTCCGTGGGCCATTACGATATCCGTATTATCGGGTATGCGGTCAGCCCACACACGTTCCCGGACAGGTGGGTACTGAAACGCAAAGACGCCGCATTGCTCGGTCCAGGGCGCACCGTATATTCGGAGTGTGCGAGCTTCTGGGATAATAGTGGGAGATAATGATGCTGGTGATGCTGGTGATGCTGGTGATACTGGCGCCGGGACGGGCAATTCCAGGGTCACAGACCGATCATTGAGATAGATCAAGTCCCCCCATTCAAGATCTGCAAGTGAGGTACCATCACCGCATGAATCGTCTGGAATCCGGTCGGGATGGCGCTCGGCAAACGTACAGTCGAGCAATAAATCGTGGTTGCCTCCGATAACTACCTTGTGCCGATGTGGCAGGCTCTGAAGCCAGGCCAATTGCGCTTGTATCTCGGCAAACGACCCGCCGTTGGTGAGGTCGCCGGTATGGAGCAGAACATCTCCATCCGGAACCTGGGGCTGCACGTTGTGCGTGTCCGAGATGCACACGATAGAGAGGGGTTGTATTCGCGATAGTCCGGCCTGCGCTTGCGGAGCCGAGAGAACGTGTTGCTTTCTCTTGCTGTACAGCCAACGAGCCAAAACCGGTGCAGGGTCACGCCAAAATGCCTGCCACGCTGTTGGCTGTGCCTTTTGCCAGGTCGGGAGTTTGACAGCAGAGGTTGGGGCCATGCTTGCCGATTCGTGTTTTATCCGCCCGTATCAACGAAGATGTTAGAGAAATAATTCAAGGGGAGGGGGGAAAATCCAACGCGAGTCCAGGCGCGAGCTTAATATGCTGGGCCCGGCGGCTAGCACCGCTAACAAGGCACTGACTGTCTTTTGCACATTTGCAGTATTGCGCCGAGTTAGTCCAGTCGTATCGTATCGTACATCCGTCGTCTGAAGCCCGACGCTCGAGGTATAGATTAACTTTAGCTTAAATGTATATTTCATATTATCCGTGAGAGGGAAGCTCCAAGAAAGCTCATCTTACATCATTACACCCTTCTCAGGGCGATGGTGATGGGAATTACAGGCGCGGCCCCACTGTCTTTACCGTGAGCTAGCTGAAACAAGTAATGTGCTGATAGTATTAGAAGGCAGTCTAGCAAACAAAACAGACATCACCACGTCCTGTACCGCCATGCGCCCAAGTATCTTTGCGTTTCTTGTCATTTTACATTAAGCTTCAGCCTTCTATTCGGATTTTTGCATCGACCTTTCGTTGTAGTGTACCAAACCTCTCAGTGGTCATCCTAATCAACACAGCCATCCTTGCTACGGACTTTTTCTTTCCTAAGAACACTGGTATATACCGGCATCATACGGAGTATAACGTTCGGACTCTATTTTGACCTGGCTGCCTACCACAGTCGCATCGTACCGCTCCTGCAATTGCGAGTGAGCGACGTCCACCAATACATCGCCCGTGCCTAATAGCCTATATTGCATTTGTTTAAAGGGGCCTGTTCGTCGAGTCAAACGAAAGATAAACGGCACACTATAAAGGCAGCTATCCCTCCGTGACTTTGCGGCTTGGTGTTACGATTACAGCCCCCACGGCAAAAGCGAAAGCCTAAAGGAGAAACGGTCAAGAACGGCAGTACAACGCACCATGGAAGGAAGGTACATCCAACATGTATCAGGAAAGGGAAACAACCAATCAGCACCAACTGAGGCAACATCAGCCAAAGAGACTGTGGTTGTTCTGAGGTTCGTCACCAACTGAGGCAGCATCAGCCAGGAAGACTGAGGTTGGTCTGAGGTTCGTCACCAACTGAGGCAGCATCAGCCAGGAAGACTGAGGTTGGTCTAAGGTTTATCGTGTATATAAGACGGAGGCTTCTCCCAGATTATTAAATAAAAGACTCAGTCGTTACCGCTTGTCTAAAATACGAACCTATATGAACTTATGTTCCCGTGGCCCTCATTGCCTATAAAGCATAAGCATTATTATTATCTACTACACCTATTCAGAGACTGCTGGTATTGTTTGCCTTGCACTACCTCGAGCCTTATTTCAAGAACATAAACATCCCCTAGCCTGATCAACTAGCAGAGACATCTTCCCGAGAAGTGCCTTTGTAACACTTGGCCTGGTATCGTAGTATTTTTACTTTGAGAGAAACCCTTTTGTGATGACGACCTCGACCGGCGAGAAGGGCTTTTGCATGCAATGCGGTCATTTCATGAACGGCCACACGGCTGCTCGAGATTCCAAGTGTAAAAAATGTAAAAACCGAATCATCATCTGCCAGACCAATTCCCACGGCACCGGCAACGATACACTCGGCTACCGTATTTGTTTCCTGCCATGCCACTGCGGTGCCGAATATTATCCGGCCAAGGCCCGGGCCGCTACCTTTCTACAGCCGCACGAATATCAGGTGCATCATCCGGGATATCGACCTCTGGAGAACGAGTCAATCGATACCTACAATTATGAGGAAGATAGCACGGTTGTGAGTGATAGTTTTGTTAGCGGTTCAGGAGCCACAGCATCTGAGCGTGCCGGCAACAGCGTGAGTTTCTGCACCTGTCGATCTAAATGTCAGGCTTTCTTCTTTCTCGAGTCCACCTGCTAACTCCCCGCAATTGATTCTCACTCAGGAAGCAATGCAGGCTCATCACAAACATCCGTCAGACTCGTCCGACGATCCGATTGCGATTCTTGATACCACTGCTCTGCTTACGATGTCTGAACACAAAGGGAAAGCAAAACAAGGAGGCCAAAATGTGGTGCAGCATGACCGCAGCTTCTCCCACGAATCCATCGACCCGATCTCGCTGGAGGCGGTGCACAATTCGGTGTCAGGTCTGACCAGCTTGATGGCTGTGGCCAGTCTCGGGGACAGCACAGGCGAAGGTGGCCCGGCAACTCAAGTGTATCCCGACAGCAGAGAGGGTGATGCATTGGCGGACGGCCTGCTATATGTGGAGGCCGATAACGACGGGGAGCACATCCGATTCAGACTTGCTAGCGGTGAAAAGTGCAAGACGAGGCTAGAAAGCTGGGAGGAGTGTATCACGGAAGAAGGCACCTATTTCCTATACACATCCAATTCAGGGTGGCGGGTCTGGACGGACGATATCACGGGTCATCATGTGAAGTCGGGCAGCAAGGGCAAAGACAAAGGGCGCAAGGGGAGGCATGGAGGAAGCAAAGGGAAAAAATAGATCGCGTAATTCAAAAGCACCACCCGATTTAGCTTGTTTGAATATCAGTTCTTGCATTTTCAGTCAAAGACCCCCCATCCGCGTAGCCACTTGTGTGACCGGATTCCGTTCAGAACAGCCAAGCTCATGTCTTGTTCGCCCCGCATATCCGCCATGCAAAAGCTGACCATCCGCAACGTCGCTTCCATTGACGGCTCGAGCTTGACGACTGCGTTTCCGGATGCTGCCGCGGCGCCGATGTGTCTTTTCGGGGCTGTGCCGAGAGGCGTGCTAAGAACGTCGGGCACGTTCTGGACGGCTCTGCCGGTGTCGGCCCGGAAGCCGCGCTCTTCGCTTCGTATGGCTTTGTCTTTTACCTTGATCCACCATACCCACGTGACGTACTGACGTTGGCACCCGTGCTCGATCCATGGCCAGATGTCCAGCTCGATGAATTCTTTGCGGACATCGCCAAAGGGACGCCAAGCCAGCGGGATCGAGAACACTTGGAGGTTAAAATTCAGCCGGTGCCATAAGAGGTCCGCCCGCGCGACCGGCTGTGACGGGTCCTTGTACGGGTGCGGCGGTGGTGCGTGTGTACAGGCATGCCGGACGCCAGTCCAGGCGAACGCGGTGATGCTAGGCGTGGCCAGCGACCCATGTCCTTCCTGCTCCTCCAGCATCTCTAAATACCGCGTCACCCGCTCGAGAATGCGTTGGTTACCAAGCAGATAGATACCAAGCCACCAAAGAGCAACCCGCGGCCGGCGCAGGGCAAATATCTGCACCAGTTTCATAACGTTGCACGATGCCAGAGTCGGGCGCAGGGCATCCAGAGTGCCGGCCAGCCAGGGGCTGACCAGGTTCGCATCAATGTCGGGCTGCCAAAAGATACTCCAGACGATGGATGCCACCGGCCGCGGGCTGATGCTGAGTGTCATGAAATAGTTCAAATCAGTGACATAGCGTTTGATGGACGTTACCGGCCCCTCGTCTATGCAGAGCTTGCGTCTCCGCAGCCGCGGTACTGGAAACAGGGGTTGCAATTTGTATAGTCGATAAAATGGGAGCGTGAGCGCGGCCATGAATGCCGCGGTGATGGGCGAAATCGTCACCGTATCGTTTGGCTCATCTACCTCATTTAGACCATAGAGGGCACAAAATTCGGCAAGGAGGATCGAAGCGCTTGCCGACGTCGGTGGCGAGGTCTCTTGGACGTTGGCGTTGGCGGTCACGGCAAAGACAACATCGCCCGCACAAAGCGATGCCCATGGCGGCACCATGCGGGCCCGCTTCGCTCGCCAGCCAAGCTGTGGCGACAGCAACGCACACAGCCATCGGACAAGCTGCGACGAGACGCCGTCGCCGGTTAGGTTCAGGACTAACCGGCCCTGCTGTCGCAAGCGTGCTGCTTCCGTAGCGTTATGCGGCTGCAGAGCATCCTGTGTGTACACAACAGGCCGACGCTGGATTTCCAGGAGACGCACGGACAAAATGTACGCCCAGCCAAGAGTCAGGATCAGATGGCCACGCGATCGGACAGCCTGTACGTCCGATGGAAGTGCAGCCGAGGTGCGGCATGCTATGGCGCCCTCGTACCACAAGACAAGTTCCTCGCGCTGACCAGCAACGGTTTGCAGGTCAATAGCATTGTCCTCTGTTGGCCCAGGACCTTGTGTTGCTGCCTGCTCGTGTCCGGGATCCGATACGTGCCATATCGGATGCCCAGCCAGGAGATGCTCCGACGGCAGCCAACTAGGCAATGGCGGTACATCTTGCAGTAAGATGTACGGGTCGTTGAGATAGCGGGGGAAGGAACACGGTGGCAGCGCCTCGGCCTCGCAGACAAAGTACTGCCAGCTCGCACGCGCTTCGCGGAAAACGCGGTCAATGGCGGCAGGCGTAGGGATCAGCGGGTCGCCTTCGGCCCCGATCAGCTCAGCGGGCAGCGAGGACAGGTCAGAGCCGACCTCCTCAACGCCGTAGTCGTACGCAAAGTCAAACTTGTCCTCGGCCGTCTTGGTCGGCGCCTCGCTCGACTTGTCGCCGTCGGCCTTGAGGACAAACTCACCGGTGCGGGCCCAGTGCGCAATCTGACAGCCGCCCATTGCGTGGTGTTTTATATAACTGCCAGCGTTCGCTAGACAGGACCGTTGGCACTGCCAGAGGCGTGGGCATTCTTGGAGCGGTGGCAGACGGCGTGAGTTTGCACTGTGCAAGCTGAAGCGTGTGGCGTGTCTGGGCAGTTATAACAGTACTGCAAAACTGCAGGTACGTGTCGAATAATCCGTCGGCTAACAGTGAGCGTGCATTGTGTTGTAAGTCTAGGAATTCTCTAGAAATCTATCAAAGCTCCCTTGACCCTTGAGCCCCTGAGCCCTTGACGGTCACATGAGTTGTTGTGTGACCCGCACTCCGTCTCAAGTATCTATTCGCACTATCGCTGTGATTACTAAGTCAGGCTTGTGATTGAAATTATACTGGTCTTGATAGTAGCCTAGTTTAAAGAAGGACTACACTGTTAGGCTTATCAAGAGCCAGCCGTGCAAATAGGCTGTTTTAGCAAGACAAGCCTCACGACATTTGGTTTTCGAGATCGAGCGAAACGACCTTCAGTCGCGCTGTTATTCATTTTCTTAATTTAATTGGCAGCATCTTTTTTTTGGTAAAGGCTTGCTAGGACTTGTTCGGATCCATATCAACATCACTGCCATTGATACTGAAACGATCCTTCGGCCCCCAATTCCTCCCGTGAGCGGCTATATTAGCGAACCTATGCATACTTGGAGCTCAAGGGGTCATGAACTACGTCGTGCATGTACTCCAAGAAACACGAAGCCGTATTCAGGCCCGTTGAGGCCGGCCTTCGTGGCGGCACTCCCCTCTCATGTAAGCAGAGCAGCGCTGCGGCCTCTTGTCATGCTATGAGTTGTTGTGTCATGCTAGAAGAGGCAAAGAGAGACCTGAAGTTGGGCCTTAGCAGTCCAATGTTGCATGGATCCAACTTGGCAAGGCACGGAAGTACCGAAAGAGTAACCGTTTCCCTGATTCGGAACAATGAATTTTGTACCAGAGCGTGTGATTATATCGTTGCATGCTCATGGCTGACGGTGATTATCTGCTGTCTTCAAAGCAGGCGTCGATTACACAAGCAAGCCCTGCACCAAGAGCTCGGTTGTGCCCTGCTGTTGCTGTCTTATATACCTGTTTTGATTCGTTTGTTTTATTCTTATCAGAGGCCCATTTGTGAGGCCAACCAGGATGCACATTGTGCGTGAGGCCAACTGGGATACAAATTGTGTCTCAGGCCTGCCAGTTATATCCAGCCGCCGAACATTACTCAGCCCCCATCACGTGGAGTTTTGGCATATATTAAAACGCAGCAGTCGTTGAAGTGCTTTTCCGTGCTCCGTTGAAGACAACATCCATTTATTTCTCTTTCACACACTTCTCGTCCAAATATCATACGAAAAACATAACCAGATTAACAAACACTGAAGCCATGGCTCACGTCCATATCCAGTCACAGGAATCTCGAGACCTGCTGGACATCATCGACAGCCTCCGTTCTCAAGGGCTCGGTGGCTATGTCAACCTTCCCCAGATCATCGTCTGCGGTGACCAGTCGTCTGGCAAGAGCTCTGTCCTAGAGGCCATCTCGGGTCTCTCGTTTCCCACCAAAGACAACCTCTGCACTCGCTTTGCTACCGAGCTGATCCTGCGCCGCGACCCCGTCGTCAAAGTCGATGTGTCGATATTGCCCCATCATAGTCGCACGGAAGCCGAAAAGGCCAAGCTGGCCAGCTTCACGGCCAAGCTTGATCCCGACAACTTTGATATCGGTCCTGTGATTGAGAATGCCAAGATTGCCATGGGTCTTGACGACGGTCTTCCCAACGGGACTGTCAATGGTTTGGATGTCGCTATCGAAAGTGGAAAGCGGTTCAGCGACGACGTGCTCCGGATCCAGCTCTCGGGTCCGACTCAGCCACATCTGACCCTGGTCGATCTGCCTGGCCTTTTCCAGGCTGGAAACTCGGAGCAGTCGACAGAGGAAGCCCCTATTGTCGAAAAGCTCGTTCTCGATTACATGGAGAGCAGCCGCAGCATCATCCTGGCTGCCGTTTCTGCAGCCACCGATTTTGCCAACCAGAGCGTCACGCGGCATTCTCGGCGGGTTGACCCGCATGGGCTGCGCACCGTTGGTCTCATCACGAAGCCCGACAGACTGGATGAGGGGTCGGATACGGAGCGAAGCTACGTCAAGACAGCACTAAACGAGGACGTGGTGCTGAAGCTGGGCTGGCATGTACTCAAGAACCGCGAATTCAAGCAGCGCCATTTTTCGTCGGCCGAGCGCAACGCCAACGAACGGGAATTTTTCGAAAAGCCGGGCAGCGTGTGGGCCGCCGTGGACCCCACGTGTCTTGGTATCGACAACTTGCGCGACCGCCTCAGCTCGATTCTCCGAGACCAGATAGTGCAGCAGCTGCCTTCGCTCATTGGTGAAATTGAGGCGAAGTTGGCAGACTGCACACAGAGGCTAGAGAAGCTGGGTACGTCTCGGTTAACGGCACTGGAGCAGCGGCAGTACCTTTCGCGCGTCAGCAGCAAGTTCACCCGCCTCATGAAGGATGCTGTTGACGGAAACTACACTGACGCCAGCTTTTTCGGAAGTGTAGTTGTGTCCACGGCAGCAAAGACACCACATGAACTTTCAGAGGATGATTGTAATGACGACGACGAGCCAACCTACGCAGAAGAGGAGTTAGTCTACGCAGAACAGGAGTCGATTGATGGAGCATACCAGCGCCGTCTCCGTGCCGTTGTGCAGAATCATCTCACGGTCTTCCGTAAAACTCTTCACGACAAAGGACACACTCGGAAAATCACGGATTTTGCGACTAAAAATCTGGCCACGACCTCTCTTGGTCCATTGCCCATTACCCGAGACGCATATATCGGCGAGGTCAAGACCATCATCTCCAAATCTCGGGGCCGGGAGCTGCCGGGACTATTCAACCCCCTAGTGATTAGTGATCTTTTCCGGGAGCAGAGCAAGAAGTGGGCGGAACTGACAGAAGGCTGTGTTGCGACTGTGCTCGGTGCATCGTTTGCAACCATAAGGGCCGCCCTCAATGCCTCAGCAGTCGCAGATATAGTTGACATGGTCTTCAACCTCTATATCAATCCTGCCATGGAAAAGCTCAAGTTGGACATGAAGCGCAACGCGCTGATGCTCAACAATCCGCAAACGGACGGCCACCCGATCACGTACAACCACTACTTGACAGAGAATGTCCAAAAGGCGCGCAATGACCGACTCTTGAAACGCACAGAAAGCCCGACCACGGACATTAGTCAAACCGACCGCTATTATTCTGCTGAGGAAATTCGGGTCTTGATCAAGAGTGCAGTAGATGCAGTAAATGAGCCCGACATGGAAAAGGTGGCGGCGTCGGACGCAATCGACTATATGGAGGCCTATTACAAGGTAAGTGAATATGACTAGCGATTACGCCTCGTCTCTTTGAAACATGCCGTCTAACAAGCTACAGGTCGCCCTCAAGCGCTACACCGACGACGTTGCTATTCTTGTGGTCGAGCAGGGTTTGATCAGCAAGCTTCCGGGGCTGTTCACGCCGGACATGATCTACGACATCACGGACGAGGATGTGGCACGGATTGCAAAAGAATCCGAGGCGTCTGTGGTAGAGAGGCAGCGCCTAACGGCCAAGAGTGAACTGTTTCGGAAGGGCATCCAGGACCTCAGCCGTGTCAACATGCACAACTTTGCCTCACACGCCGAGTGAGGCACTGTTTATACAACCAATTGGATTCATATGCCTAGAGTCTGAAATCAAGCTTGCTCTATAAATCAATAGTTTAATAAGTCTAATTCGTGTTTACTCAAGGTTTAGTCATTTTCACAACCCGTGTAGAATCATGGTTCAATGAGGCTGTCAGCATCACGTGCAATTGTCACGATGCTTTCCAAGAACTCGGTTATATAGTAGAGTTGATCTTGATCGGTAGATCTACATTAGTAAATGTCTAATCCATGAGACCAGGTTGATATAAGGTTAGGCGAGTGTAAACCATGTGACTAGCTACATCATGTGCTTGCTTTGCGGTTAAATTTGTCATGCCACCATACTTGCGCTGGCATCACACCACTCCGATCTCCAGCTATATACACCCGCTATATAAGCACCGCTTGTCCTGAACACGGGTACAATCGGTCCATCATGTACTGAAATCAAAACAATCAATACCAATATAAACATCCACTCGACATGAAGACACCAACAAACAGCGACGGCTTGCCGAGCACGACCAGCAACAGTGCATCGGGCAACTTCCTTGTCAGCGCCGTAGCCGCACTCGCACCACTTGCAGTCGGCGCTGTGTATCCGCCAGACGCAAGGAATCATCCAGAGGCAAAGAC
Organism: Ophiostoma perfectum; assembly: GCA_029298845.1. Lineage (NCBI taxonomy): Eukaryota > Fungi > Ascomycota > Sordariomycetes > Ophiostomatales > Ophiostomataceae > Ophiostoma > Ophiostoma perfectum. The sequence continues at coordinate 146,390 of JANSLV010000018.1, forward strand.
AGAGACTTCCGGGGTTTCGAAGCTCTCACCGACGTCGGCTGAGGACTCTGCACCGCCAAGCGGAGAGCACTCTCACCAGGGCTGGCTCGCGCACGCGCTGCACCATCATCCGCACCACCACACCGTCGTGAATCACGAATCAGGAGGTGCAATCTGATCTCCCGCTTCTTTCTTACCTCTTCTTATACTTTCTCATGTTTTTTTGTGGTATCAATTCGTCATTTTTCAAATAAAACCAACAGTATCAATGACCCAAATACTCGACCGCTTAGCCGTTTTGCCACAGTTACATCGTCGTACTCGTATATTATATTGCTTTTTTGAGCCGCGTATCAGTGAATACCGTCAGCGCTGCCGTGATACTGGACACCCGTCGACACTGCACACCGTTGGTTTGCAACAGTCTGCCGTATCAAGGACAGACCAAGACGGACTCTACTCGAACCACGGGCTGTGTCGCGGACGAGATGGGCCGACTGTCTGACACATGACGGCAGATTGCAACGCCGCACGTTGTACGGCGTATCATGTGCATTATCGGATGCTTCCTTTTGGTTGTGCATAATGCTGGATGCTTCCTTTTCTGCTTTCTTTTCCTACTTTCTTTTGTTTGTCTTCCCCCACATTTCCGACGCACGAGGCATATTCAGGAAGAGAAAGATGAAGACGAAAGATAAAGGATGAAAGATGAACAACCAGGCTCCGGATAAGCAGGGCCAGACCCAGAGTATTGCCTGCCCTCCCCCCCCCCCTTGATGCTGTTGCTATTGGTGCTTGCATATCTGCAACTCATCACAAGACATGTCATTTTCTTTTCTCGGGTTCTCTGGTTCTCTTGGTCTCTTGTCTTTGCTTCGCTTCATTCGCTCATTCGCTTTTATTGCCTAAAGCAGATGTACGTGTTAAGAAGGCAAGCCTCCTCCCATGTGTATCATAGTCAATGTTTTCCCCCTCCTTTCTCAGGCTCGCCTCGTTTTTTCACCAACCCCCACGTTTATGTCTCTATTCATGTCTCCCAACGGCACCCAACGGAACCCAACGGCACACACGTCGCAAGCCAGACGCAAACGCAGACGCAAACGTAGACACAGAGTCAGGTGCATGAGAACAACAACCAACAGACAGGTGCATAAAGTATGATGTACGCTTACTCTTCAGCTCCGTACCGGACATGGCTAAGCCGGAGTGGGATTCAGAAGAGATGTATGAGATAAAAGCATCACGGTATCATCCGCAGTATGATATTGCTTCCCCAGAAATGGCTCGCTTGCTGACTCCGGTGCCAATATAGGAGGATGTCGTATCTCGCGTAGCTCGCTTCACAAGTGTTGCAAGTGTTACATGCGGTTGTCGGTCATATATGATATCTTATATGTATATCATTGTATCATTGTATCTTGTATCATTGTATCATTGCATTATTGTTATCAATCATTGTCAATCACTGGCAATCATTGTCGATTCACTGTCTTCACGTTTGAGCGTATCTACCTCGCTTCATTTTATCTTGGTCGAGAGTAGTCATGTTACTTTGCCCAGCCGAGTGCAGATCAAGGTAATTCGTTTCTGTTCGTTCTATTTAATTGTTAGTGTTCGTTGTCCTTCTCAATTCGTACTTATCTTCCTCAGTCACCGCTCCTATATTCTCCGCTTCCTAGTCTTAGTAGAGAGTGCATATAGAATAAGACAAGAGACCCCAAACTCCGTCGACCCGTAGCCATGCTCCTGGGAAGAGCAAGAGCACAGAGGCAAAGCAGGAAACGTCAAAAGAACAAAGAACAAAAGTGAACATGAAAAAGAAAAAGAAAAGGCGAGGGGTCGAAACAGGGAGCGGCTCCGTACTCCATAGACCCTCTAGCCCTCGCAGCCGGGACGGGATTTATTGGCTAGACAGGGAGGGTGATTCTTTCGCGGCCAGTCAGGTAGTTTCGTCAGAGGCATGTTTCTCGTCTCTCATCTCGTCTTTCGTAGTTTTGTAATTTTCACGTAGTTTTCAAGGCAAAGTGACCTGTCAGATACTCAGGTGAGCTGAAGTCTTGCTCAAACCAAGTTTGGTGTTAAGACAGCAAGAGGAGAAAGGAAAAAGGAGAAAGGAGAGAGGAGAAAGGGAGAGGAAAAAGGGAAAGGAGAAAGTACCAAGGAGAGGCGCGGACCCTTACGGAGTACTAGAATGAAAAGTGTAATTTACCAAGAAACCAATGGTTCCCGCACTACGACAGACGGGCCGCCCCTTCGTATCCTCCCCGAGTCCTCATCGGCCTAGCATGGAATCATACCGAGTATGTAATCAAAATAAACGGAGTAGGAGACGAGAAGCCACGCGCAAGAAGGCCCCCATTTAGGCATAGCAGCAGCCCCGTGGCAATGGGCGTCACCGTCTTTGTCAGATGCATCATACATTGGGCAAGCTGCGGCATATCATGCGTTTGTCAGATCTTGTCGCGTCCCTGTTCTGTCATTTCCGAGTTTCCATCCGTCTTCATCGCTCGGCTCGACGTCGTACTGCCATACTCAACCACATACAACGAGGAGGGGAGAGATTAGCGAGTATTTCAAACCAACAACAGGAGTGATAGTGATGAGTGATCAATGGTAGTATGGCAGTATGGCAAAATGGCAAAAATGATAGCCTGATAGAATGATAGAACTGCCATCTTCAGAGCCAACGGCAAAAGGAATGCCCAGACGCGGGATCGAACCGCGGACCTCCTGCTTACTAGGCAGGCGCAGCTACCACTGTGCTACCCGGGCTTGCGTTTGCTGATGTATGAGGTTTGCGGGTCACGGCCGGGGTTTAATACATCACTCGGCCAGGGCGTCCTAGACAGATTGCAGGACAGACGTTAGAGACAGACGACAGACGACAGACGACAGCTAGGAAAATATTCAATGACAAGAACAGCCCGCACCCAGAGACCATGGTGTCGGGTCCGTGGAATTGGGAAATAAGAAATGGGAAATGAAAGATGGATGTATCTTATTTTACATTGCTGAAATGCAACGAGTCAATGCGATGCACTGAATCAGGCCTATCACTCGCCCAACCGATAACGAGCTAATACCGCGTGAGCGTAGTTGCGGAAGTTGTGACAGTCAGCTCGACAGATGCAGGGAAACCCGAAGCCAGGAAGTTCAGGAAGCCAGGGCCAGAGCGAGAGTTGCAATCGGGCAACAGACGAATACCCCATAGAGGCACGGGAATGCACGGGACGGTGCACGTTGCAAGTGCATGCATGACTCCGTAGTAGAGTGAAGAGCTGTACTTAGTTAGATGTAGAGTTGGTAGTGGTTTGTGTCGCCCTTCTTCTTTTTTCAGGCGTATCTTTCTCTTTATCTTTTCTTTTTATATTCTCCATTTCCCTCATATTCTTCTTCTTTTCAGGTCGCCGACCATTCTCTGCTAGGCTCGTTTGGTTCTAACTGTTTTACAGTAAACCAGTGAGGTGGTGGCAGATCAGCGGAATCTATCCTCACTCGCCATACTAGCCTGAGGTTGTGTTGCATTCTGTGCCGTCTGGCTTGGCTACTTTGAGCGCGTGTACGAGTAGGTCTAGAGTAACTAAATCAAAAGATCAGAGAAATGATCGAGATCAAAGCGAAAGCTAAAATCAGAAAGTTGGAAATCAAAGAGATTTTATAATATTTGATCATATGAAAGAAATCAAATTCTAGAAACCAAGCAAAATACAAAAAGTACAGTATACAATATACAATATACAAACCAGGTAATAACGGCAATATGTCCCATCAAATACGTCGGGCATTGACTGCCACCCGAGGCTGAGGCAGAGTTGGAGGTGGTCGTCGATGTGTTCAGAGGTAGGGATGGAGCAGAAGGAAGAAGGTTCGGAAGTGGTCGTCTCGGTTGTGTCTACACTCTGGTCGGAGTGTGAATCTGGAAAACAGCTTGAAAATGGTAAATATTTGGAGAATGAATATTGGCGACAGGTGATTTGGAATAGCCCTTGTCTCTGGGTATGAAAGTGGATGGGAAGATGCAGGTTTGCGTTGTCGAAGATGGGCAAAGATAGATGAAATATGAGTTAAGACGAGAATCTGATGCACAAATAAAAACAAAACAAAGACAAGCCGCAGCAGCAGTAGCAGCAGCAATGGCAGTAACGACAGCACAAGCAAGCGAGCTTGGTGTTGCTTCGCCATGCACGATGCAGTTGACGGGTTTGACTGCTTTGGCCTCAAACGTCTACTTTAACATCGACGGTCACGGTATGGCCCGTAGCCCGCGCGGCCCGCTGTCTTTCTTCTTTCTTTCATCTTCGTTTCTTTCTTCTTCTTTGTCCTGGCCCGGCTGCGGTGTGATGATACACCTTCTTCTACTTGTGTCGACAACGCCGGTGCCGCATATTAGCCCATTCTCTAGCTGCACGTGGGTTCTCTTTTGTTTCCTTTTGATTTTCCTTTGTATTTTCATCTTTTCTTTTCTTTTCCTCTTGTTTCACATTTTCTTTTCTTTCTTTTCTCTCTCGTTTCTCTCTCTTTTCTTTTCTCTCTCGTCTCTCTCTCTTTTCTTTTTCTCTCTTCCGCCTCACCTCTACTAGCACGCTCGGCTCGATCTTTAATCACTCCGTAGACCGCTGTTTCTTCTCTCTATCCCACTCCTTGGCAGAGATAGTCCCTCATCTTCTCATCTCCTACTCGTAATCTCTTCGACTTGCTCTCTCCATGTCTAGCCTCACTTGTTCATTTACTTAGCACTCATTTCCATCTCCACATCTTCACCCAACACCCCTGTACACTCCCAAGCATGCTGTCTCCTCGGTTCTGCAAGTCTTCTGTCACGTCTTCGCCCACTCCGTGCTACTCCGTATCTGTATTATCCACCGATATCCGACACCTTATTTCTCAGCCAGGCTGGTCAGGGTGCAGTTCTGCTGTCGTTGTTGCCAGTCTGTCTGCCCCTGCTCTTCTGCTCTGCAAACACTGCTGTTATTTGATGAAGTTGATTTACTCGTATAAACCGGGTATGACTCTTGATTAGATCCCATTAGCTCATCGTGACTTGCAGCAGCCTGCAAAATGCATTTGTTACCGCTGCTGTAGTGATTGCCTTCCTTTCCTTCTTTTAGTGTGTACATAGTCGTCTGAAAAAGAAAGAAAGATATAAAGAAACGAATGAAGGAGACAACGGTTGATGCAAATGCACATATGTACTCGTACTCCATACTCCGTACCCAACTGAAAGGATCGCGTGGACATGCAGAATGCTAGGTCTAGACGCCTTCGGTATTTGTCTTTTATTCTTTTTCTTTTTTATATTTTATCATTGTATTATCATTTTATGTTCTTCCTACTATATTTGTTTTGAATTATTATGGATTGTCGTTATTCTTCTATTTTTCATGCCCATCCATCTTTTACCACTGGCCCATCGTCTCTCTCGTCTTTCACTTCTCTTTTCTAATTTCTATTTTTTCTTATCTCCTTCTTCTTTCCTTTTATCCCTTTTCTTTTTATTTACTCTCTTCCAATTATTTCCTTTCTTTCTTTTCTCTATTTTCTCTCTTTTCCCCCTTCATCTGTTCCCAAGTGCTTGCCTTAAAATACTTCTCTACACCCTTTTTACACATCTCCATCTATCATTTATCATTTATCATACTCCTCCCTTGCAAATATCAGTCGAATCCCGAAGCACGCATGCCTATCCAGCTGCCTGCACACACGCCTGCACCCACCTGCACACCCCTCTCTAGGCCGCACTCCGTACTACCGGGACACTCTTCACTTCCTTGTACCTTGTACCGCCTCTCTCTACAAGTACCTTTCGTCTCCATCTCATCCATGTCTCCAGTCTCTTTTCAGTTTATGTTTCTGTTGTCCGTTTCTTCTCTCTCTTTTATCTATCTCGTCACTCTACAGAATATATAAGTAACCCTCCCAGTTCATCGACATCTTAACCTTCTCATTTGTTCTCATCTCCCCATTTCATCCATCCTGCCACCGCCTGCCACCATCTTCATTGCCGTCTCCCACTCTCACTCTTGCAACTGCCGGCTCACCGTCTCACTGCTCACTGTCTCATCTACCGCCTGTCCATCGTCACCCAGATCTCGATCTCATAGTCACTGCTCGTCGTCATCCAGTCGAGCTATCAACCGCTTTCCACCATATCTTTGTGCATCGACTCGCCTAGTCGAGATCTTTTCACTCTCGCTCTCACCGTCCTCGCGCGTCCTCGCCTCTCGGCCACTCCGTTTATCATTTTCGAGACTCACTCTCTCATCGCTTTCTACTCTACTCATCACTCGCTCCGCTCGCTTCTACTCACCGCTCGTTCGTCACCATGTGCGAATTTACCCAGCGAGAATACAGCTGCGGCCACTTCCGGTTCATTGCCGCGCGCTGGTGCAATCAATATAAAGTCACCCATCGACGATGCCAACCCGACGTCACCCACTTTGAATTCAGACAGCACGAGATCTGTGGCGTCTGCCAGCCATACGAGATGCCGCCGTGGTTTCACTCTGTCAAGGTTGCGGCCATTGCAAGGCCGTCCAAGTCAACACCCACAGCACAGTCCATGTCGACATCGCCATCCATGTCGACACCACCATCCTTGTCAACACTGCCAGCACCAATGGCAGCACCGTCAAAGACCGCTGCGTACCCGGCCCGTCCATCGTCGTGCTCACGCAGACGGCGGTCGCTCGGGAACGCGTCACCCAAATCACCAAAGACGGTAAAGACTGCAAAGGCGAAGCCGTCACGGCCGCCGATTCCACTCTTCTCGTCGACTACAGCACTCAAGAGCCACCGTGCAGTGTAGTCCCTACTCTCTGTTTCTCTTATTTTCCCTTTCTCTCTATTTTTATGCATATCGACATTGTCCGGGCGTTTATAGAATGTAACTCAAAGCCTGGGATTAGTTTTGTTTTGTTTTGGGGGTTGGGTTTGGGTTGGCTCTGTTTTTGCTTCTTCTCATTATATCTTTGTCGGATGGCAGATGGCGCACGGTGGACTTTCTTTTGGACTCTTATTGGATTCTTCTATTACTTACATCAGCCTCATCCTGTATTTACAAGCGAGCGCATTACGGCTGGATGTCTCTCATCTTTTGTTGGGATCTTTTGTCTCTAGTATCTTACATACACACACATATATATGCATGATAGTGTTATTTATCTCTATCCGTAATGCAAATACATATTCAGTTGCTGAATGCTGGCCGAGAACCCTGTATGGTATGTGTGCATCAAGCAGTGAATGGGAGGGAGACCAAGCCAAGCAAGAAGCCAGAAGAGAAAGAGGAGAATACGAGGTGACCAACAGTCAAGCCAATATCAGACCTTGTCCACCAACAGTCCAATCAGCACAACGAGCTGCACGGTTCTCTGCCCTTGTTGTACGAATGCCTTGGTCTCAACGAGCACGGCATGTTTCAGAGCAGATGCGATGGCTATGGAAGATTCGCAATATTTATCTGACGTTGTAGTGCTGTCGTATTCGAAGAATCAAAGAAGTAAAGAAGTAAATAGTGAAAGGAGTGAAGAATAGAAGAAAGACAGGCTGTCATAAATCACATAAATATAGTTTAAGCACTGATCTGTAGGGACAACACCCGTTGCAACGCTGGGACCAGAGAGACGCAGCGCGGGAAATAGAATAAAGACGCCTTGGGGAGCATCATGCGCAGCAGACTCAAACGCCGCCGGCCGGTGGAGAAGGCCGTTGATCAAGGTAACCTCGGTGAGAAAAAAGACGAAAAAGGCGGAAAAGGTAAGATACGTAGTCAATCAAACAAGAAGAAACAATCACAATCATACTCGTATGCTTACAATCTCACAATACGACTATCCACTTTCTCGTCAGGTGACGAGCAGCTCCTGTGTCTGAGCACGGTTGGATGTTGGCCGGTTGGCTGGTTGGATATGGACAGACATGAGAGCAAGAAGAGCAGGAAGAGCGAGGAAGACGAGATAGAGACTGATAGAAGGTACAGCCAGGGTTGTCCGTAGGATCATCCTCTATCTGGGACTATCTCGAGAGGGGGATGTATGTACGGTGTATGTACTCGTAGACCGGGTGGCATTGACTACTGTTGATGGCATGGCTTCAACACAGCGTTGATCATGTATTACTCCGTTACTGAGAAAAGAGAACTTGAAAGGAGGAAGAGCAAGAAAGCAAAACGACGCCCAACCACCCTTGGCTGCAAATCTCATTCACAAGACGTACACCGTGCACGTCTACAAGGATAGTGAGCCGGTTTAGGACTCAAACACCGCCGTTGGTTGCCACACGCTAGCTATCTGTTTGTCAAAGTGTAAGGAGGGTGAGGGTCGAGAGAGGGTCGAGAGGGTCGAGAGGATGCGGTGGGGGTGGCCGTTGCACCGTTATGTTAAGCACGCATCGTTCACGGTCGGATTCACGGATGAGTGTCTCAGCGTTGGTCTGTCCTGATTACGAGGATGGTCTCTGTGTTTTCTTCTCTCCTTCTTTCTTTTTCGTTGGCCTTTCTCTTCTGTCTTCTGTTCTGTTCTTTTCCCTTGCCTTCTTCTTCGTTCTCTCTCTTTCTTTTTTCCTTCTCTTCTTTCCATCTCTGTCTCTCTTTCTCTGCTTTAAAACATAACGAATCCCCACCTACGATCACCCACACTGCATCAAGCAGCTTTAATCTGAAAGCGTAACGGTTTCTCTGCACGGCCTGCCTCATACGGACGCTTGATGGCTATTTCTGCAAAGCCCGCGTGGAAAAGTGCGCTACTGCACGACGACAAGACGGGCATGGTCTGTTTTGACACCAGGGGTTGGATACTACCAGGACAGGGGCTGTTGAAGATTCGAAGAGAACGGCGAGCAGATACGGACCAAACACCGCGAGTACGGAGTATAGAATGCTGTAGAAGAAACGAGTAATAAGTAGACTGTGCAAGCTACGCCCTAAGAGGCACACCTCGGCCATGGCGAGATCGCCTGGATCCCTAATAGGGGCTGTGAAATGACCGTTGACAGTGAACGTTGTCTGACGAGGCGTGGCCGTTGACTGGCCCAGTGTATGATTATTACCGGGTTCTACCGGTGTCAAATAGACAAATGCATCTATGCTTGCCTTGTATGCTTATGCGTCTAGGGGTGGCGATAGGCATACATACGTCTTGTCTTCGTTTTCTGTTGACCTCGCTGGGCAAGGGCATCATCATTACGCACTCTACCATGGCCTATCGTAATCACAACAGACACGCTCGCATCCTGGAGACCGGCGAGCTTTGCACTGCATGGGTCCTGGGAGTATGAAGTAATTACGACGTATGTTCCATTTGCAAGCTGGCCCCTGCTCTTTATTATTCTATTATTATTTGTGTTGTTTTACTGGAGTCTATGGAACTACTCCGTGGATTCTATGGAGTCGGAGTCGGGTGCCATTTTCATCCTCATAGCCCTGACACAAAGTGGCCTCATGCTTTGAAAAGTGTAAATAATAATACTGCACTTTAGGGAGTAGCTGCGCTCGGTTGATGTGAGGGCTCTACCTTGGACTCGGGACGCAGCCCTCCAGCAGGATTTAAGAGTATCACTTGTCATATTTTGTCATGTCCGTCCTGCCCTTGTCCTTGTCCTGTCTTGTCTTGTATTGTCCTTTTCTGCCCTGCCCTTGTCGTCTTCGTTTCGTCTCTTTGTTTTATGCCGTTGTTCCACCTCGGTCTAAGCTTCGTGCGGGTAATACTGGCTGCTCTCATGTATGCCTACAGACGAGACAGAGTACGAATACTTTCATAGATTCAATACCCGTTTGGGACCGTGCCGGGAGTAAGTACGAGGTACAGGGGATAAATTACGCACCCTTACCTGTAATCAACCAAGTCACTACCAGTTCCACTTTAGCCAGATTTAGTTAGCGTTATACACCAAATTCGTCGGCTACAATAGAAATACATAGAATGCTTCTATCTCTCCTTAATATAGCCTCCTTCTGCGTCTATCACCGCCTGCATTTTTCTTGGTAAATCAGCGATTAAATCCTCCCAAATGCCCTCATTTAATTGATCCCAAGCATCTATCACCCACTGCCGTAGTACAGCCATAGTAGGCTTCCTCCCGTCGTTTTCATCGAACTTCCTATCAATCATCCTCTTCATCGCTAGCCAGCACTTTTCTATAGGATTTAGATCAGGGCTGCATGGCGGCCACGTTAGTACTGGAACTCCCCGAGAACTTAAGTCTGCCCGCGTCCCGTGGGCAGCATGCGACGAGGCGTTGTCTTGCATGAAAACGAAAGAAGCATCCGGATGTTGTCGTCGAAGGAGCTGCAAATGGCTGTCGATAAAGGGGACGACGTGCTCGCGGTACGACACCTCTCGGATAGTCCCCCAGCTCTTTTCCCAGAAAATGCCCGGCCCTTTACCGCCTAATCCCGATAAACACCCCTAAAACATCCAGCCGCCAGGGCGACTATGCCTCTCCACGATACACGTTTGCTCCAACTCTTCATCTGCGCGCCGCGTAACAAATGTTTTATGGCATTTGTCGCCCAAAACCCACGTCTCGTCCGACCAAATAACCTGCCTCCATTGATCCACCGTCTAGTCTTTATAATTAAGAGCATACTGCAATCGTCGTTGGCGGGCGCGTTGGGAGAGAGGAGGTCGGACAAGGGCAACGTATCGGTGATATCCAAGACGCCTGAGAGTCGACCGAATCGCGTACGGGCCGTGCCGTTGATCGAAAAGAGATTTTGAGAGCTCCTTATAACTCATACGGCGATTACGTACAGAGGCTGAGATAAATGCAATCAACTCTTGCTCTTCATCGGCTGTAAAAGACGGTGGACGGCCAGGACGATGGCAGTATTCGGGATTTCGGATAGCTCGTTTTACTTGCGATAGACTAAAGCCTGTCTGGCGACTAATCGCTGGCTTCGAAAGCCCTCCTTCGAATAGAGTGCGTACGCGAGTATATTCGTCGAGAGTGAGTTGGCGTGGCATTTTGGTGATGATTTTGGTGGTGTTTTAGTGATGATTTTGGTGGTGTTTTAGTGGTGTTTTAGTGGTGTTGAATGAGTTAGTAATAAAGAGTGAAGAAAAAGGAGGTAGAAGGGAAAAAAGCAGAAGTACCTTCGTGGTTCTCCTTTCTACCATACTATACGGTTTTCGGTATCCCCTTAACCGCCAAAATATTACGTTTTTTGTGGACACTGATTTGATTGGCCAAAACCCTTGCACTCGATCCATAAATACATAAAGCTACATACAAACACTACCGAAACAAAAGTACCCCGCGATTAATGCCCCACGACATCGCCGTTTACATCACGATGCCATTCATCCCAACACTTTCTTTTTGAATTATCGTATAAGGCGACGGCGCACTCCTGACATCCCGTTTGTATAGAGTACTTCTGTTTTAGCCCTCTTGACAGCTGTATTTTATGTAGCAGTACATTGCGCTTTTTGGAGGAGCAATAAGCATAATAACCACGTTTTCGTAGGCGTAATTTGGTGTGTTTCTGTTGATTTGGCTGTAGATTTGGGAGCGAAAATAAAATATCACTAGCGACGGCGCTGTTTTTGTTCTGGAGAGTAACTTTTTTGCCGAATCGAGTAAATATTTCGGAAAAGAGCTTTTTTCTGAAGTCGGATTGATTTTCGTAAGGTGTGGGAGATGTATTTCGTTATAGGAGAAAAGTATTCGTAATGGCCACCTTTAAGAGAAAAAAGTAAAGAAGTGCTTGTTGCCCGCTACGACGTATCCTTTTTTTCGCTTGAAATGGCGCCCGTAGTTGATCCCCTATATCTACGCTATTTATATGGTGGTTATATGAGTCGATGATTTGTGGTATCTCGAGGATTTTCGTAAATGCGCCTTAAAAGGGTACTCGTAATGTTCTTGCTAATGTTAACGTAATTACAGGACGTTTTCGCATTTTATCCACTAGATTTTCCTACCCGTCGAATGCGGTGCTTAGAAGAAGCATAAAGGTATTATTTTTAAAGCTAAATTGCATTACTTCGTTAGATTTATGCTTTTTAGTATAGATAGTACCTTAGGGCACTATGTTTTTAAATTTATCTTTTACTCGTAAAGTAGAGAGTTGTCGACTATCGATACGGCCTATACGCGCCGTCCTAATGGCTAAAATATCGTTTTATCGTAAGAAATTAAATAGTTTAAGAGTAGAGAAGAGATTATTTATAAAATAGTGATATCTATATATAAGAGAGGGCGGAGAGGGTAGTTTTATTAAAAGATTTGTTACGACAGCTTGCGTAGGGGCGAGGGCAGGATATTACGTAACATTTAACGAAACTAGCCCTTTTTTTTTTAAATGGAAAAACTAAGAGAAAAAATAACTAGCGTTTATAAGCACTTATACCTTATATCCGACGGGTATAAGTTTACTTAATAAATTAACGGTATCGTGACTCTTGCCTATAAATCGCACCATAGCCTCGTTAACGTTAATATTAAATACGGGCTTTTATAAATTTTTATATGTTTTTTAAATATAGTTGCTTTAATTTTCGACCTTTTAAAATACCGACGAATTACTAACATCCTCTATAATATCCCATATATAGAAGCGGTAGTAAAGTTGATTAAAGCGGTGTCGGGAAAGAAAGCGGGATATTAAATGTATCGCCGTTAAGGAAGATGTATCCCAGTACTCGTTAATAAAAGGGAGTTATACGTAATTCATATATATTAAAGTTCCGAAAAAGACGTAGATTTCGTCTCTAAATGTCGGCTTCCACGAATTATGCATAAAATAGCGTTGTCGTGGTCCTTCTGTATAATTTAGTAGCCGTAAAAAGCGGTCGTTAATAAAAATCACCCATTCTTCTACCAATTCAGTAGGGTAAAACTTCTAGAAGATACCGAATAAATTAAAGGGCAGATCCGGGGCAATTCTCCGATTAAATGGAAGCTTAGGGACTTTTCGAAAAGGAGGGGGATTCAATAAACGTCGTATATCAGGCGTCGGGATGGATTTAAGAGGAGAAGAGAGAGGCTCGATGCATTGTTTTTTTACTATACGTAGTGTTTTCGCTGTACGTAGTGTTTTTACTGGTGTTTTTACGGTATTCGGGACATCAATAACATCGGGATTTTCGTACAATTCGCCCTCTTAAACGGAGGCATCGCCTGATTTTTTCCGCTTTTTTCCAGCCATTTTGACGGCAGTCGGCTTGTCTGGAATTCATCTACATCTATTATTCGTCTACGGAGGCGATGCACAGACAAAAGCCCACCTATTTACTATGAGGGGCGCGTCGCGATAATCCGCGGACCCCTGCCATGTCATGTACCGTCATGTCAACAAAGCCCCACAAAAAATGTAATATTTTGGCGGTTAAGGGGATAGTATAGAATAATACCCATAAAAGTGACTTGTGGTAAAGATGACAGGGGTACGTTATATACGCCTGCGACCTCGTATATTTAGATTGACAGCAGAGGACCAGAGCATGGGTTGCAAAAGAGCCAGGGATCCCATGAATACGATCAAATGCCGACGCATGTCACTGCTGCCACGCTCCCGTGTATCATCAGGCCCAAGGAGCAGACCTGCTGGTCATCTCTTACTGTTACGAATATGTGCTTGGCAACGGCTTGGAATTCCAGAATGCTTGGACTTTGGAACAACCAGGCAAAGACAAAGGCGAAGTAGATGATATGGATGAGAGGTAATTGTGCTGTTTGTTTATCTGAGGCTGATGCCTTTGCTTGTAGTGCTTTATAATTGTGATTCTGTGATATGGTCGGTATATCTGATATGAACACGACCTGGCGAAGACGATGTATCTAAATAATATATTTTTGAAATGTTGTTTGATTTCTTTGAATAATGTTATTTTAATTATTTGATTTATTAATTCTCAAAGAAAATCTGGGAGATACACCCTCAAGCAAACAACATCTAAAATAGGAGAACTGAATCGCCCACCTCAAGGATAATCTTTTAAAAAAATATCAGATAACACGGTTGAAACCATACTGATTCTTTGTTCATGTCTCGCCTTGTAAGCGAAGGACGGGCAGACCCGAGCGGCAGTCTTTAAAGTGGGTCTCGGCGTCTCGGTCTCCAGATTTTTTAAGCTCCCGGCGTCGGCCTAGCCTTAGCTGGAGCTGGAGCTGGAGCTGGAGCTGTGCATGTGTGAGCCCGTGATTCACCAGACACCAACATGGAGGCACACAAGCAGGCCGTGGCAACCATTGCCTCGGCAGTGCGCCAGTATTTTGCCCGCCGCGAGCCTTACCGCATCTTCCACGGCTCCACCAACTCGACGCGGCCGCGCACACACAACCGCGCCGTCGACATCAGCGCGCTCGGCCATGTGCTGTCCGTCGACGCCCAGAAAAAGACGTGCTTGGTCGAGCCCAATGTGCCCATGGACCGGCTCGTAGCTGCGACGCTGCCGCACGGCCTCGTGCCGCCCGTTGTCATGGAGTTCCCCGGCATCACGGCTGGCGGCGGCTATGCGGGCACGGCCGGCGAGAGCAGCTCGTTCCGGCACGGCTTCTTCGACGAGACGATCAACAGGGTCGAGATGGTGCTGGCCAACGGCGATGTCGTCGAGGCGACGCCGCAGCCAGACGACACAAGGCGCGACCTGTTCCGGGGTGCCGCCGGAGCCCTGGGCACGCTGGGCATCACGACGCTGATGGAGCTGCAGCTGGTGCCAGCGCGCAAGTACGTCAAGACGACGTACCACCGGCGCAGCAGTGTGGGCGCGACCGTGCGCTTGATCAAAGAGCTGGCCGATGCCAAGACGCAGAGAGCCGACTATGTGGACGGCATTGTGTTTTCCAAGGACCACGGCGTCGTGGTGACGGGCGAGATGACAGACGAGAAGCCGGCGGACGCGGCGGTGCAGACGTTCAGCCACGCGCGCGACCCGTGGTTCTACCTGCACGTGCAGGACAAGACCAAGACCGAGGCCGGCACAGACACCGTGACCGAGTACATCCCGCTGGCCGAGTATCTGTTCCGCTACGACCGCGGCGGGTTCTGGGTCGCGCGGTCGGCCTTTGCGTACTTCCCGTTCCCCTTCAACCGGTGGACGCGCTGGTTCCTGGACGACTTTTGCAAGACGCGCATGCTCTACAAGGCGCTGCACGCGTCGGGCCAGTCGTCGACGTACATTGTGCAGGACCTGGCGCTGCCGTATGCGTCGGCCGAGGCGTTTGTCGACTACACGGCCGAGACGTTTGGCATCTGGCCGCTGTGGCTGTGTCCGCTGAAGCCGGCCGCGAAGCCGACGTTCCACCCGCACGCCACGGGGCCGCACGAGAGCGACGCGGCCGAAAAGCAGATGCTGAACATTGGCCTCTGGGGCCAGGGCCCGGCGTCGGTGGCCGCGTGCGTGGAGCTGAACAAGGACCTCGAGCACAAGCTGGCCAGCGACTTTGGCGGCATGAAGTGGTTCTATGCGCACGCGTACTACGAGCACGACGCATTCTGGCGCATCTACGACCGGCCGGCGTACGAGGCGCTGCGGCTCAAGTACAATGCGACGACGCTGCCGTCGGTCTACGACAAGATCAAGGTGAACACGGACAAGGCGGCCATGGCCAGGACGTTCAAGACGACGTGGCCGTTTGCGGCCTTCTTCGGTCTGCAGCACGCGATTGCCAGCAAGGCATACCTGCCGCGCACGCCGCCATGGAGGAAGTAGGCTTATTGCTTTCTGCTGATTACTTATTATGTATTATATTATATCATATTATATATTATTCTATATGAACTGTGACAAACTAAAAAGGGTATCGAAAACGGGCAAACTACTCCTCGCGATGCCGCATGCGCCGCCGCTTGATGCGGCCGTATCGTGACCACGATGCCGGGCGTTTGTCGTTTGTGTTTGTGTGTGAAGAGAAGTCGTTGTTTCTGAGCTGATCAACGTGGGCACGTGCTTCGTCGCACAGGTCGGCTGTGGCAATACTGTCGTTGAGTAGATCAAGACATGCTCGCGGGGCTATTCATTAGTCAGATTATACGACTCATCACATAAAAAAAGATAAAGAGAAAGCAAAAGAGGACGCACGAATGGCCATGGTGTCGTCCTGTAGAGCGGCACTCATGCGTGCCGAGTTGTAGCAGTGATACTGGCGCTGGAGGGCGAGCATGCGGTGCCAGAGAAGGGTGTCGTTTGTAGCAAGGCCGTCGGCCGCGTGGGCAGACAAGGCCGAAGACGTCGACACAAACGAGTCACCGTCGCTGTCGGAGAGCGAGGCCGTCGATGCTCTCGACGATCTGGACGACCGCGAGAAGGAGCGGCGGAAAAGCATCTTAGTGTCGAGGGTAAGGTTGGAGGGTGGATGAGTGAAAAGAGAAGAGTGGTCAAAGACGCAGAGCAGACGGCGTCAACTTAATGTCTCTATATACGATACGTATATATTCGGCGCAGAGTCGTAGGCAGATAAGACTGAGACAACGGCTGCGCGTGACCCGGGTATACCGTCTGTTGATTGTGCAGTCGTGTTTGTGGCTGACTTGTGTTGGTTGTCGACCGTTGAGTGTTGATAGACACCCGTTACTAGCGTGTGCAGAGGTCGGCGGTTGGGTTATTTATGTACAAGACAAAGGATCTGAATCAACATGAGGTGACCTGAGAATACGTCACGCTGAAAGAGAAGAAGCGATCGATGCAAGGGATCAGGGTGCGATGGAGTCTCGGGAGTATGGGGGCGTATAAGAGGGCGAGAAGAAGAAAGTCAAGTAATAGATTTAGATATAAATAGAGAAAGAGAGAGTGAGAGAGAAGAAGAGGAGGAGACAGAAAAATAGGAAGAGAAGAGCGGTTTGTCTATATAGATAGCCCACGAAGGGCGAGTGCAGACGAGATGCATAAAGATCTGCTTTCCATTTTAGTTGTTTTTGTTTTATTTTTGTTTTGAAAGTTTCATCCTTTTTTTACTTGATTACTGCCGGTTCATACCCGATGCCGGGCACACGAATGACAAGCAGTCAGGCAGTATACGGCGCCACATATCTGGGATCGAGTGACGTGGGTGCCGCTGCCACTGGACTGGTCTAGGCTCTGTGTCAGTAAGCAGCCAGAGAAGTAAGCATAGAGTGCATGCGGCTACACAGGCGATGACGACGAGCGTGTGGTGTTGTGGTGTTGTGTTGTTGTGCTGGTGCGAGTGGCTGTCGAGGGAATGCACACGGACAACACGGGCAGGGCGGCAGCGCAGGGCGGACAGGTCGGATCGTAGAAATAGAATTTTACTCGATAAAAAACAGAAATAGAAGCTGAAACCGAAACCGAAGAGACGAGCAGCTGGACGGAAATCCCGGGTCCGCAGGGCTGCTGTCGGTCTCCTGATCTTCACCTTGCGCGTACTAAGCATTGAACAAGTGCCGGCGGTGAGCCCTGGATTCCGAGGCAATGAAAGAGACAGAGAACAAGGGACTGGCAGAGGGAACAGGGCGGTCTCGATTGTTTTCTTTTTTTCTCTCTTTTCTTTTCTTTTTTCTGTCCTCTTTCACTAGTTCGGCACATCACCTCTTCAAGATCGACAGCCACGTCTGGCATGATCAGCTGCCGAAATAGGAGAGCGTCTTCACCAGGAGCGTCGTCTGGCAGTCGAATCATACGCACGACCATCGAGTTGGCACCTCGGGCGACAACCCAACTATGAAGAGACAACAAACTAGCGATAAAATGTCACATCGGCAGTGAAACCCGTGCATGCACTACTGCAGCTATGCGCTGAGAGGAAATAGACTCGTATCGTAGCCGTCGTTGCCCTGCGGCTGTCGGCGGAGTGCAAGGGCTGTGGCTTTTTGGCTTTTTGGCTTTCTGGCTTTCTGGCTTTTTTATGTTATGAGACGTATTCCAAACGTAGTCGGAGATTTATTCAAAGTCAAAGAGGCAGATGACCAAGTCCGAGCGAACCGCATTCCCTCTCTCGCGCTCTAGATTAAGCATGTATGCTCGCTCGTACGGGTGCGCCACAAACGACGAGCGACAGGTGAATACGACGCAGAGGTCAAGTGCCGGGTCACACCACCAGGAAATGGAATAAGTATGATTGCGATAGAGAGTATCTCAATAAAAGCAAAGATGGTAAGATACCAGTGGTGGCTGCCTGCCATCGAGCCGTCGTCACAGACTCTTGCATAAGGTGGTGGAGTGATGTGCAGTGCAGGCGATCATCCTTCTTTTGATTCTTGTTCCCAGAATAGAATAGACCAAGTAGGCCTGGCTGGCCATACGGCGAGCACGCAACCAAGGGTCGTCTTGTGCGCATAAGCTTAAACGAAGCCTTAAGTTTACAGTCAGCCGATAGATACAAAGGTTTGGACGCGATGTTGAGTTAAAGGAATTCGGTTGATGATAGCTACCAAAGCCCAGCCTCGCCTTGGAGATTGGACCTCGGACGTTGCCATCACCAACTGCTATTGCTCTAGTCCTCAAGACAAGCCAGCGCCTTGCTGTGATGTCACCATCGATCACCGGAGTCCGACAGCGTGAGACTGGTCCAGTTGACACTGGTCTTAGATTCATATCGAGACGTCTAATCTACTCCCGGATTACGCAAGGTCATCGAGAAGGGCCGGAGCAGGGTCGACGGTCGACTACAGGTTCCGGTTGCTTGGCCCTGCTTCTAGGATGCTGTCTTACTCTGCTTCTAGGATGCTGTCTTACTCTGTGCTACACACTTTCGTTCTTGACGTGATCTAGCTTGTCTGTTTTGATCCACGTAGTCTGTTGGTCTAGCCGTTCGTCTTTCTCTCGTCTTTCGCCTAGCCAGCCGACCAACATCCGTGACAGTACTTATTCGGGAGCTAATGTTTAGTAGGCAGACCAGCCACATCGTGTATATCAAGCATGGGATCACATCAATAAAGTGTGTAGTTGGCCTTGTATCGAGTTGTTTCGCGTTTGAATATGCACGTAAGCGATTGAATATCGAGGTTTCGCATTGCAGTATGTAGGTAACCAAGTGTGTACGAGGTTCGCACCCGTATGTATAACCAAACGCCAAAGCTATCCCGGCCCTCTGCCTTTGGAAGAGGGACCACATGTAAATCAGGGAACAGCAGAAAGAAATTGAAGAACAAAAAAAGGAATAGACATGAGAACAAAAACAACGGAAGCAGTCTATGCAGTGCGACGCATGCCGGCGCCGGCACAGGATGGTATATGATGGCGGTCGTGATAATAGTAAGCAAACGCCAATATGCAGTCGTTGATGCAGTCGTACGTGGATATGCGTGATGTATGTGTGATGGGTAATGTGCGATGTTGTATGTGTATGTGTGATGAGTATGCAGAGATAGTGTTGATGCAGAGATGTGAAAAGCCATCGGGCTTGTCTTCAATCAACAATCAACAACTGGCCACCAGTCACAGCTACATAAGGTGAGCTGCCCAACAATCGATGCATGCGCTGGTGTTGTTGTTGCTGGCTGTGTGCCACTGGCTGGTGCTGGCATGGACAACAAAACGGGCGTCGATGCATGCGCAAAGCAGCCTAATGTGGCGCCGGCCGGCTGCAGGCTGCAGGCGGCTGCATGCGTAGCGGCTGCGCAGCGAGCATAGTGAGCAGTGAGCACAACGAGCACAGTGGCCAGGGTGAGCACGGCGCGTTGGCGCATGGCGTCGCGCAGAGTCGAGTTGTCGTGTAATGCGTCGAAACACGTAAGCAGGCTTCGGCCTTTGGGCTTTAGTGCTGGGCACGGTCTCGCCGGCGGCCGCGGTCTTCCTCTTCTGTGGACGCGGTCGAGCTGCACGGCGACGGCGCGCCGTCTTCGTTGTCGCCATCGCCAGAAGGGACACTGCAGCGGCGGTCCTCTTCGTACCAGGTGGACAGCGGCTTGCCGCCAAACATGAGGTCGTCGTCTTCGATGATGGTGATGTTGACCCAGGCAGATGCGTCTTCGGACGATGATGAGGACGCGGTCGATGAAGTGGATGTCGTCGACGACACGGAGTCGTTGTGCTGGTGCGAGTAAGACATGTTGATGAGTTGGATGGTGAGTTGGAGAGGATGAAGAAGCTTGATGTACGAGTCGATGAGAGTTGATGAGAGTATATATCAGCCGGCTGATAGAGTAACCAAGAAGAGTAACCAAGAGTAACCAAGTAGCCAAGTAACCAAGTAACCAAGTAACCAAGTAACCAAAAGTATGCTGATGTGTTGGCGGTGCGTGATGACAAGTGTCGCTGCCTTGTTTTCAAGACCGGAGAGAGACAGATGCAGATGGAGAGACAGAAGAGGCAGAGATGGACAAGATCAAGAGGAAGACAAGGAAGAGGAAGAGGGCAAGCGAAGATATGGCGACGGAGAGTAGAGACAGGAGAGCCGGAGAGCAGGCAGACAACGGGGCTGGAGCTGAAGGAGCGAGCTGTCGCAGCGACCTGCAGGAGCTTGTTGTGGAATGGCCCTGCTGGAGCTTGTTGTGACCTTGTTGTCCGTGTTTGAGAGTGCTGGCGGACGGGTGATTGGTGGAGACGGGAGGGGACCAATGGGTGGGTCTGTCAAGGAGTGGAGGTGATGTGGTCCGTGTTAGTGGTCGGTCGCGGGGTAGACTTAGGGAGTAGTGCAGTGGTGCAGTGGTGCAGTAGGCAGTGGTAGGCAGTAGTAGTAGGTGGCAGGCGGCAGGCAATATGTGGGTGGTAGATAGCGAGATAGAGCTGTAGGCAGCCAACGGATCACATGTGTCGGATCGAGTCTGGCGATTGCTGATGCGACGAGTCGAGATGATGGAGGAGATGGAGGAGATGTTGCGAGGTATTAATATTAATAGAAGTAGAAGCAGATGGCGACGTTGAGGGTGCGTGTGGCAGTGAATCGCGTCGGCTGCAGCATGTAAACGCGGTGATTCAGGTGGTCGGCCGGACGGACTCGGTAGTGAATGGCCAAGTCAGGCGATGTGCTTGTGTTTGTTTGATGTCTTTTATTTTCTGTCTGCTGTCTATTGTTGTCTGCTGTCTGTTGTCTGCTGTCTGGCTGACTGTTCGAGCCGAGATGTACACTACCAAGATGGATGAAGAGACGACGAAAGCAAACCGGGGACCAGTGTATATAAGTACAGGCAATAGAAAACAGCAAAGAATAATCAATAAAGAAAACAATAAAGAAAACAATAAAGAAAAGAAAGAGAACAGGAAACAAGAAAGAAGACTATCTGATCGATCGGCCAAATGCCGCTGGGCGTGGCAAACATAACAGGGAAGCTGCATCATAGTAAGTTGAATATCCATATGATACGGCATAAATAGCATTAAAGAATACGAGTAGAAGAACATCTTATCTTACACACGAATAAGCATACATCTCGTATGTCGTACCCGTCTGCTCGTACTCACTCGTATCTCACTCGTATCTCACATCATAAGGGTACAGGCACTAGAATACAGCGGGCTAAAGGGAGGCTTGGCCCCGGGCCAGTGTGGCGACTTGGGAAGTGCTAGCACGGTTTGGTCCATTTAGCTCTGATTACAGCACAAGGCGTTAGTTTTCCGTGCTTTCCTCGTGGCTGGAAGGCGACTTCCGTTTAGTGCTTCAATAGCTAGCGGGTCGTCTGAACAAAGGACGGATGAAAGAATGAATGCGGGAGACAAAGAAAGAAGGGAACGGAGAAGAGAGGGACGAGGAGGAGAGGAGGAGAAGAGGAGGAGAAGAGAAGAAGGAAAAGGAAAAAGAAAGGGGAAAAGAAAGCGGAAAAGAAAAGGAAAAGGAAAAGAAAAAGGAAAAGAAAAAGGAAAAGGAAAAGGAAAAAGGAAGCAGAGAAGAAAAAGAAAAAGAAAAGAGAAGAAAGAAACGGCAAGAGCGAGACAGGACAAGGACAAATAGAGGGAAAGAGCAGCAAGGAAAGATAAACTCGGAAAGCGCGATACGCGAAAGAGAAGCAATAGGAAAGAGCGGCGCAGGATGCGAGAAACCGGCAAGAGCGATACACGAACGAGAAGCAATAGGAAAGAGCGACAGAAACGACACGCAAGATCGAAGAGCGAGATCGTCCGTATACGTGAGACATCGAATCAACTAATATCGGTCTTTCCTGATCTGGATCTATGAGGAACAGCATGTGCTTCCGAGGGAAAGGACAGAAGAGGAAAGTGAGAGGCTCAGCTCCGCCATTCTCTGCAGCCGGCCAGGACTGTTGCTGTGCAAAAGGCGGGCTTTGGCATTGTCAGATGTCGATGTCCGTATCGAGCCTGCACGCTCGGTCTCACCCATATGCTTATGCTTATGCTGGTGACTATGGGATGCGCTCGTCATCCGCACGCATAGGGCTGTGCAGCATATGCGGGTCATCTGCTGTTCTGTACTCTGTACTTGTAACATACTCTCTTCTATACTTGTACTCTATTACACTGTGTACTCTGTCCTCTGTCCGTAGAGGCTGTCAAGGTCGTGTGATGACGGTTCTCTGGTAAAGGCATTTCAGACTAGCACTGACTGCAGTTAAGCTGCCACGCTATATTGACACTAATATATTGACAGCAATCAATAGATAGTAATATATAAATATATTGCAACTAAGTAGACACAGTCACACTGGGCATACGATGACGATGGCTAGTCGGAAGAAACAGGGCAACTCGATATTCGGAGCAGCTACAGCAGACGACCGCCTGAACATCGCCTGCAGCCGCTGGAGCAATAGCCCCGGCACCAGGTGACCTCATCGTGCATCCATCAACTGTCTGTCTGCCACTGTCTGTCTCTCTCCCCCTGACGACTCCCAGCCGAGGTCGCCACAGAGACCAGCTCAATCTAATACTCCCTCCGCCTGGCAAAGTGCAGCATGCTCTGGCCCTGGTCATACGCCACCACGTAGCTCCGCTGCCATGTCGACCCGATGATCTGCTGTCCTTCGTCGACGTCGCCGCCATCCGCAATCGACGAGAAACACACCTCGTCGTACCCGGGCAGCCCGTTCAGCGACCGCACGATCAAGTCGCGCGCGTCCAGCGGCATCTCGACACCCCCGATCCGGAACGCGACGTACGGCGCCGTCGCGCTGCAGTCCACCGTGTAGTAGTTGAGCGTCTTGTTGAACACCGCCGGCGGCTCGAACAGGCTGTTGATGGCCGCCGCCGCGTCCGTCGGCACAAAGTTGGGCGCTGTGCCGCTGTCGACAATCGTCTGGAACTTGGCCGAGTCCGTCTTGAGCGACGCCGCTGTCAGAGACGCTGCCGTGCTGCCGTACACAACCTCGACGGTCGTGGCGTAGAAGGCGGGCTGGCTGTCGTCGGCCTGCGACTGCGGCGCCTCGATCGGCACGCTCGTAAAGCTGCCCTCGTAATACCGCGCCGGCACCAGCCCGCCCAGTGCCAGCATGCCCGCGTCCGCCCAGTGCGGCGTGCCCCGCGGCACGCGGTCGACCGCGAGCGTGAACACGGCCGGCAGTCCCTGCGCGACGAGGCTCGTGAAAAAGGGACTGTACTCCGGCGCCCGGCGGCCGGTGGCACGGTACCTGCTCGACGTCACCGCCGGATAGCCCATCCCCAGCAGCCCCGACGTCACGCCGTCGCCGGCCCACGCTGCCGCCTCGACCAGCGCGACCTGCTGCTGCGGCACCGCCAGCGTGCCCACCGTGATCGGGGCCAGCACCATGCTGCCGTCGAGCGACACCATCTCGGGAAAGTAGCTGATGGCAAATTCCTGCGACGTGATGTTGGTGTAGTTGCCGGCTGTCGTGTCGTAGAGCCGGCCAAAGTTGCACTCGGACTGGCGTCTGTCGCCGCGGCACACGAAATCGTGCGACACGGCAAACGTGTCCGAGCTGCCCGTGTCGATGTAGCTGACAAACGACTGCCCGGGCGCGGCAGAGCCGGCCTTGTTGCCCCATGTGACATTGACGACCGGGTACACGCCGCTGAAGATGGTGTTTGCCGTCGCATTGCCGTCGCCCTGCGCGCGTCGCTGTGTGCTGCCGTGCCGAAGAGACCTCACCGGGCCCGACAGGACGTCTGGGCGAGGATGGGATCCGAGCTGCAGCTGCTGGTGCAGGGGCGCTTCGGCAATCGCAAAGCCGGGATCGGCAAAGAGGTGCTCGGTGCGCGCAGGAAGGCTGCGCGAGGCAGCGCGCTGCCCGCCAAGAGCCAAGAGCAGGAAGCTTAATGTGTGCATTTTGGTCTATTCTAGGGTTGAGAGAACACTTGGCCCTCCTGCATTTGAGTTTGCGAGAGACATCGTGTCCTTATATACCGTTTTCTGGAGACAAAAGCTCGGGGCAGGCGATCTGCTCCGTATCTCCTTCCTCTTTCGATCGACTACACGAACCTGCCTGTTTTGTATACAATCTGCACTGCAGTCTTTGTAACTTTGTATCTTGGTCGTTACCGACTCTGTCCACGACAGTCATCTTATGTAAATGTGAATATATTTAATCTATTCTTTTTCGTCGATTTCCCGGCATGTGCAGGCGACTGCTAGTCGTCATCCGACTCGTACTCTTCACCACTCAGGCTCGTAAACGCCGCCTCCAGCACCGCCCGGTACTGCTCCCGGTACTGTGCCGCCAGCTTCTCAAAGCCGCTCTTGTCGGTGGCAGCACTCTCGGCGTCGGTCGACCGCAGCGTCTTGCAGTCCATGTACATCTTGTACGTCAGCGTCTGCCGCACCGCATCCGCCTTTTCCATGCAAAACTGCTCCTTTTCTGCAGCCTCTTCATTTTCTTCTTCATCATCTCCTTCATCGTCCTCTTCCTCCTCCTCATCGCCATACACCATGTCCATAATGACGGCCTGCAGCTGTGCCACAGACGCCGCCGCATACACGTCCTCCATCGGCCTGTCCCCGGAGACGCCAAACTTCTGCGCCGCATACCGCGTCAGCTGCTCGCGCTCGTCCCCGCTGCAGATCCCCAGCAGAATGTCCCACAGCAGCCCGTCCTCGAACCGCCCAAAGTCAGCGCTCCGCTCGGCGCCGCGCGTTAGCCTCGCGCGGCCGCGCCCGACGACCGAGCTCGCGTCGGTCATCTGCCGCAGGCCCAGCAGGAAACTCGGCGGCGGTCCACCGGATTCGCCCGACGCGCCCGCCGGCATCAGCACCGACGGGCCGCCCATCCTGCGCAGGTGCACATAGTCGTTGTGCAGCGTCGGCGTCGGCGGCAGCACGAACCCGTACCCCACCAGCAGCTCGCTGTTGGTCTTGCTGCCGTAGTTGTTGTAGATCTGGCGGCCGGCCGCGCAGGCGTCGAGCGAGCCAAAGTCGATCGACGCCTTGTGCGCCTGCCACTCCCAGGCAACGCGCGCGGTCGGCGCGTGGTTGCCGAGGTCGAGCATCGGCAGCAGCACAGAAAAGCTGTCCTCGTGCACGGCGACGCCAGCCTCCGCGTCTGCCTCGGGCAGCACGAGCGACGGCCGGAAACTGCGGCTCGTAAACATGCAGTAGGCCCATTCGTACAGCGCGGGCGTATATCCAGCCTTTTTTTCCGCATCCAAATCCAAGAGCGCAGCAGCCTGGCCGTACTCGGTCGTGATCAGCTCCGCCATGGTCTTGGCTGCGACTTCGGCATTCGTGCCGCGCAGGAGCGAGACTGCCGCGGTCTCCGACCTCGTGAGCCAGACAGCCGGCAAGGCCCATGACGCGTAGTCGCCGGGCTGCGGCAGAGCGGCAATGTACGGGTACCAGTGCGATGCCGGTCCCAGCAGATACTGCTGCACCAGGAAGAAGCGGCCGACGACGTGTGGCGGCACGGCGTCCATAAAGGCGGGTGGAAAGGCGGCGGCCCTGTCTTTTTTCGCTGTGGCATCAAGGTACGACAGCGACGCCGCGAACGGGCACGACACGATCATGCCGGTCACCGGGGCGGGCGAGTCTGGCTTCGCCCGCAGTGAAACCCCCGACACGGGGTCGAGGTATACCTCGACGGACTCGTGGGTAGCGCCGCCGAGGCCCTCGAACCAATGCCGCAGCCGCCGGAAGCGAGGCTCGTTCTCGAGTGAGGTCATTTTGCAGCTGGTGTGTGTACTGATTTGTAGTTTAAAAGAGTAAGAAAAGTTACAATGTGAGTCTGGGTTTTAAATTTACATGAAGTATTAGACAAGAAAATATCATAAATTATACACTGATTTACAAAAAATGCCAAAACAACCAACCTTGTAAATTATCTAGTTTTATCTTGAATTACAACTACCAGTCAGATAATTCTACATCAACAGCATCGACACTCATTGAGACTCATACTTGTAGATGGCGCTGTTGACATTGGATGCCCTTGATTTCTTTGTTCGCCGATTTAGCACCTGACACTGCACGTGACCATCAACATAGATGACATAATCACCAGCCACCGCAAACGGAAATTCAAAAGAGGTTAGCCGATCTGGCCTCTCTGCCGCTCCGTCGCGTCGCAATGTCGACGTCTGGGGCGGCAAAACGAAATTACAAACGTCTGAAATTTTCTGTCCTGCTCCCCTCTTTGATGGGTACGCTTGTGCACACCGTGATTGTGAGCGAGACAATGTACCTCGTCGGCCATCTCTCCACCCTCGCTCCTTCCCTTTTCCTCTTTCCATTCCTTCCCTTTTCAAATACTCACCTGTAGCTCCTTCCGCTTTCACGCTTTACCAGTTGCCCCCCTTAGGAAGGCACTACCAAGGCCATTGACGAAACCATCATCAAACTTTTCTGCCCTTCCTTACCTCCTCTCACCTTTGTCCTCTGCCCTCCCCTCTCTTCTCCTCTCCCACCTTTTCCTCTTTTCCTCTCCCCGAACATCACTATCGCGACTCTTTGGCCTTGACTTGACATCCTCTGCTGCCCATCACTGCGCGGACACATCTCAATATCGCGACAACATCATTATCTTCATTTTACTCTCCCCCTCATTTCCTTACTTCCTCTTCTCTTTTGAGCTCTTTTGCCTCACCCCCTCCCCGACGCACCACATCATCATCCCTACATCTCTATCCCCTTCTGTCTCCTTTGTCTTCAGTGCAGTTTAGACCAATACTGATTTGTTCTCGTTCAATCGACAAAGTACCTATTGCTTGCTCTCAAGTTGACCTGTTTGCCCGCGCATCTTGCACCTTGAACATCATACGACGGCGACCAGTCTCAACTGCTTCTCTATATTCGACGCGTATCTTCTTGAACGGACACTTGGACGATACCCCGGCTGACGATCTCGACGACAACGACACGACGACACGACGACGACATAACTTCACCCACTAGTCTCTTGTCTTGACACTTTGATACATCTTGCTGCCTGTGGTGACAAAGTACCTTGTAAAGATCAAGTGCACTCCTCTTGCTAGCCTGACTGCTTGTACACGACTACCTTGACATCTTGACTGTACGATTCTATATTTGCGACTGTCCATCTGTTGAGCATCAAAGAAACCAAGAAACCAAGAAACAAACCACAAAACACAAGAAAACAAAACAAGAAAAAACACAATGGCCGACTTGAGTAATCTCGAGTCCATCCTGGCAACTCTTGGTAAGTGAAATGCAATTCTAGACACGCTCAGAGAAAGAGCAACAAAGAGACTCTAAGCCTCAAAACACTATCTGTCTGCCCCGTTGTCTGTCCATCGTCCTGCTGTTCTGTCCAACATCTGTGACATTTGTCCAACATTTGTCCAACATTTGTCCAACATTTGTCAAACGTCTGTCCACTGCCTGCTTCTGTATTTGCTATTTGCATCTGTCTGCTTATCTGCATGTCTGCATGTCTGCATCTAACTGCCTGCCTGCCTCTGCCTGCCTGCTTGTCTGCCTCTGTTTGCTCCTGCATATTGAAATCCTTCTGTTGCGGCTGAGATGGTTCAACCGGGCAGCCCTGATCGTGGATAATCAGCTGCAAGACTTGCTTGATGCTTGCTTTGACATTCGTGGCTAGACGGCAAGACAAGCAACCAGAATACTGCTTATATGCCAGCTGCATCTGCTCCTTGTCCTTGTTGTCCCTGGCTTAGATCTATAGTCTGTACTGCTTTTGCTACCTTCTCTGTTCGTCTTGCTTATGATACCTCTTACGAGTGCTCGCGACCCATCCTCTCCATCCTCCCCTTGCTATTTCGGTTGCTCCATTTCCGCTGCTTCTTTACTGCTTGCTATTTCTGCACCTTGCTGCTTATTCTGGCTCGTGTTGCCCAGATGCTCTCGTCTGATTGGAAACCGTCCTCCTCCTAAAAAGCACCCTTGTCTGACCATGCATGATCCTCTCTTTCCAGCCGCCCAAAAGACCGCTCCTGGTACAGGTGCTCCCGCCCCAGGTGCCCCTTCGACATCTGCCGCACCGGCCGGCTACCCGTATCCGCAGCCCACATCCAGCGGCAACCTGGACCTCGGCGGCGCTGTTCAGCCCACGACCTCGGGCACTGTTAGCATCCAAGAAGCTATTGCCAGAGCCAAGGCACACGCCGCACAGAATGGTGTGACTTCGTACGACCGCCCTATCACCTACGCGCCTCCCCAGCCTTCAGCTCCTGCAGAGCAGTCCGACAGCCGTCGGTATCGCAACTCCCGCTCTCGCTCCCCTCCTCCGGCCCGCCGCGGTGGAGACAACTACCGCGACAACAACTACAACCCCTACCGCGATGAGCGCCGTGAGGACAATCGCCGCGAATACCCCCAAGACCGCCCCTACTCCCCCGCACATCGTGGCTCTGGCCGCCCCGACCGTGGTGACCGTTCCGAGCGTGGTGGTGCATTCTCGCCCCGTGGTGGCCGTCGTGACCGGTCCCCCCCACGTGGCGGCGGCGGCGGCGGCGACGGCGACAACTTCGAGATTATCATGATCAAGGCCGGCCTTGTTGGTTTGATTATCGGCCGCCAGGGCGAGAACCTGCGCCGTGTGGAAGCCGATAGCCAGTGTCGCGTCCAGTTCCTTGCTCCTGACAACCCCGAAGACGAGCAGCGCCAGTGCAAGATCACGGGTGCCCCTGCACGCCGTGCTGAGGCCAAGACTGCTATCATGAAGATTATTGAGGACAGCAGTGTTACTGGTGGCCCGCCGCGCGGGCCCAGTGCCCGTCCCTATGGTGGTGGCGGCGGCGGCGGCGGCGGCTACGGTGGCAGCACGCCTGGTGGAGGTCCTCCCCAAGCCGCACTCAAGGAGGGTGAGGAGTGCATCCAGATTATGGTTCCCGACCGTACTGTTGGCCTGATCATTGGCCGTGGCGGTGAGACTATCCGCGACCTCCAGGAACGCAGTGGCTGCCACATCAACATAGTTGGCGAGACCAAGAGCGTCAACGGTCTTCGCCCCGTCAACCTCATCGGTGGCCGCGAGGCAACAACACAGGCCAAGGAGCTGATTATGGAGATTGTTGACAGCGATACACGCAACGGCGGTGGTGGTCCTCCAGGCGGTGCTCCCGGTGGCCCTGGTGGCGGCCCTCCTTTCCGCAGTGGTGGCGGCGGCGGCGGCGGCGGTTACGGCGGCGGCCAGAGTGGTGGTGGCGGCTACGGCGGTGGTGGCGGTGGAGGTGGCGGCGACCGCATCAACGACTCCATCTTTGTGCCGGCCGAAGCTGTCGGCATGATCATCGGCAAGGGTGGCGAGACCATCCGTGAAATGCAGAGCACGACTGGCTGCAAGATCAACGTGTCTCAGACCCCCGGCGCCAACGAGAACGAGCGTGAGATCGGCCTGATTGGCAGCGCCGAGTCCATCGAGCGCGCCAAGGCGTCTATTGAAGAAAAGGTCGAGACCGTGCGCCAGAAGAACAGCGGCGGTGGCTACGGCGGTCACGGCGGCTATGGCGGTCCGGGTGGTGGTGGCCGCGGCGGCCGTGGTGGTGGCTACCGTGGCGAAGGCCGTGGCGGCGATGACAATGGTGGCGGCTACCGCCAGCGCGACTACGACAACACGGGCTACGGCGGCGGTCGCGGTAACAGCGGCGGCGATGGTGGCCGTGGTGCAGCCGGTGGTGGTGCACCATCAGCCCCGGGCATGCCTGGCCAGTCTGGCGGCGAGGATCCCAGCGCAGACCCTTACGCAGCATACGGTGGCTATGCAGCATATGTCGCGTTGTGGTACCAGGCACTAGCACAGCAGCAGGGTGCTGGCGGCGGCGGCGGCGCACCTCCCCCGGCCCCCGGCCAATAATGGCAATAATCTCGAACGATCAACTGCGCTCGAATCCATAATCTCTCACCGATACCAGCGCCTTTCTATTGCCATCTATCGTCATTTCATCATCATCTATCCCTTTATTGTTTACTATCATTGTTTATGTTTATCGTTTCGTTGTGCCATAATCTCATGTTGGTCCGGTTGCACGCTACTTGGACGCTGGACACGAGGGAAGCACCTTGCTCCTGCTGCACGCGGTACATGTTTATATCTTACGTTGTCTGATTTCCTCGGGAGGCCGTCTGTCTTGATTATATAGTCTGCAAGGGTTTTGTGGAATTTTGTTTTTACGTTATGCTTTGGTAGATACAATCTAGAATGTCTAGTACAAAGAGAGTGAAAGATCAAGTTAGACTGTTGAGTAGTTCAGACTTTAGACTGCCTGATTGCCATGTCATATGCCTTTTGTTTTGTGCCTTTATTATACAGATGCTCCAATCTATGCTATATTACAAACCCGTGCCGTGATCACTGAGAACGAGTCAACAAATCAACAAATCAACAAATCAACAAATCAACAAATCAACAAATCAACAAATCAACAAATCAACAAACTAACAAAAAACACGTCACTCGTAGTTGGGCCGCCGTCCCCGGATGTACTCCATCTCGACGTCGTCCCACCGCCCGCTGCGCTTCGGGTCCAGCTCGCGCAGCTTGTCCAGCCATGCCTGCGTGTCTGCCTTTTCGGCGTCCTCCAGCGGCCGCTCGCCGTCCATCTTGGCGACGGCCAGCGTGTACTCGAGCAGCGCCTCGTAGACCCACTTGACATCGTCGTAGTCCTCGAGCAGCTCGCGCACGTCGTCCATCTCGCGCGCAATGTACGTCATGCGCTCCTCGCGCGACAGCCCCGGCGCGATGGTCGGGTGGCCGATGTAGTCGGTCAGGTTGAGCATGAGAAACTGGTGGTAGAACCACAGCGACTGGTCCTCGGGGCCGACGTTCAGCGCCTCGCGCACGAGCCCCAGCTCGCTCTCGAGGAACGCCTTGCGCTCGGCGTCGTCGGCGCCCCGCTCCGACAGCAGCGTCGGGATCAGCTTGGACCGGTTGTGCCAGGCCGAGAAGTTGGACAGGTCGCGGTGGATCATCTTGGTCGTGTACGCGAACTCGGCCTCGACCATGCTCGTGCCGTCGAGCGCGCGCGCCTCGAGCTGCTCGACGACCTGCCGCCGGTAGCCCCAGGCGTGGAAGTTGCGGCGGTCCTTGGTCAGCATCTTGGAGTCGAGCGCGAGCTCGTCCAGCCAGATGCGGCGCGCGCGCGGCACGTCAAGGCGCTGGACGGCCTGCTGCAGCACCCACAGACGGTAGCTCCAGATCCAGTAGCACTTGGGGAACTCGAGCAGCAGCGGGATGGTGTAGTGCAGCTCGCCCTGGAGGATGTCGCTGTCCTTGGCGCGGCTCGCCTCGAGCTGCTCGTCGGCCAGCGGGTCGGACGACGCTGACGCTGTCGACAGCAGGCTGGATGCGAGGCAGCGGCGGCGCACGTTCCATACGGTATAGTACTCGGGGTTGAGCCGCAGCAGGCGCGTCGTGTAGTCAAACACGGTCGCATCAAACGACGTCTGTCTGTTAGAACGGCCATGCCTCGAGTTCTCAGGATTCCTACATACACTCTGTTTGATCTTGGCCTCGAGCTCGTGATACTTTGCGATCTTGTCGGCGTCGATGCGCTTCTGCTCGTCGGTCCGTGTGCGCGGTCCGCGCGGAACGCCGTGCTGTTTTTTTGTTAGCTAGGAAGACCAGCACACGAGGTAGTCTATACCCACACTGGCCATCTTGTCGAGCGTGTCTGTTGAGATGATCTGGTCGCAAAGCGCAGATGAGCTGTGCCGAGCTCAGAGCCCCGCCAAACAGGCCGACGCCAGCGATGCTTATCTGTTGCGTCACTGAGGCGTATCACCACGTGACCCGTACGGCCGTGTAAGTGACGACGGCCGGCCATCACCACCTCGTCAGAACAGCCTCACTTTCACTCCAGCTTGTAGTTTTCGAATTGCCGGAGAAGCTAGTTGATAATAAAGTATCAGACGAGTCTAGCATCGTGACCTATTCTTCATTGCCCATTTCCATGTCTCTATTCACTGCCTCTAGCCTCATCTTCCCCATCGTCATCACCATCCTCATGGCATCACGGCATCAGCATCCAATATACTTAAATAATTCCCTATAGTACATTAATACCATATGCAATATATCCAACTCATAAAACTGCTGCTCATGTCTTCTGGCTGATGCTGTACTTCTACGTCCCTTCTCACGATATCTCACATCCAAAGCGCCTTCCTCGCCCCGGGTCAACATGCCTCTTGCTCCGTCCTTTGTTCAAGTATTAATCTGCTGAGGACTGCTATTGTTTGTACTTAATTACAGCATCAAATATTCTCCTGCATCACTCCTTCCCCGATCATAAATAGATCGGCGTCTCCCATTCACCGGACCGGCAACCAGCCGCACCTACCTCGCCGGCCTCGTCCTTGCTCTCTCCTGGAACAACAGTCATTAATCTCTTATTATTATCCTCCTGCTTTCTGCTTTCTTTTCTGCTTCCTGTGACTTGTCCTTCTGCCGTCTTGCTGCCTCTTCCTAGCCTCCTACTCTTCACTCCAGCATCTCCGGCCACATCGACACATTGCCCCCTCGCGGCGATACAGGGCCGACAGCAGCATCAGCTATATCCTTACCTTTGATTATCATTCTTTCGTTGGTCTGGGCCTCTTTAATTACTCATGCAATCTATACCATAACAGAGCCAGGCTGCAACAATTGCATCTCCATTATCATCACCACATCACCACATCACCACATCACCACATCGTCACATCACATCGATGGTCAGCAAGTGATTCACCGCGTCGACAACACTACATCTTATTCTGTATTTTTTCTGCTCTCCCGTTATCCAGTCACTCGATATTGTTTTAGTTTTTCGTTCTTCTTCTTCTCTTTGTCTTTCATATCATCTTTGCCTGGGGTCGGAGCAAGCGAGCGCGTCAAGCATTCATTTAATCGATATATCTACGTCTATATGTGAAAAAGCCACAACAGAACAGCTCTACATAAAACCGCTACAACAGAACAACCGCTACATATCAGCTTGTGCATGGGCCACAATACATGCCATGGACTTTCCTGCCTACGTCACCAGCTCTGGCGGGCCGCCATTGCCTATCCGCACCAGATCACAGTCCCCTGCACGCAACCTACACGACCTCGACGGCACTCCATCTCCCGTTGGCTCTGGGCCGCCGTCACCGACCGATTCCGGCTATGCCTCTACTCTCACAACACCCCAGAAGCGTCCGTCTTCGAGTGACGACTACGAGGCTAGGACCTGTTACACCCTGGACGGGGCTGGCCGTGACTATTTCGAGGATCTCGTGTCCGACACAGATAAGCTGCCGCGGACGGTGGTGCTCACACCGGAGCAGCGGCCGGCGGCCAGACCAGACAAGAAGATATTCAAGGCACAGACTGTACGCAAGCCCCGCAGGGCCCTGCCTCGCCCCGAAGACGCCAATACTTCGGACCTGCTTCACCACCGCCAGGCACTAAACACTCTCCTGGGGCCCTATCTATCTAAGAACAAGGCCGGCCATGTGTCTTCATCCCTGCGGCGCCCCGACCGCTTTGTCCACCCGAGAGAACGCTTGGATCCCCGTCTCACGATCAGGGACCGCCACTGCCTCGCGCGGGCACCTGAGGCTCTCTCGCCCATCGAGAGGGTGTTTCGCAACAATGTAGTGTCCAGGGATGTCTTTGCCAAGTACCCCCGGAACAAATACTGTCCCATGCCGACGAATGCCGACCTACGCCAGAGGGAATTGCACAGACTAGGCCATCCGACCCAGACACAAGCTAGGACCACTCTGGGAACCCAATCCGAGGCGACTGCTGTTACGCACACGCCCATTTCTGGGTCGGTATGGTCTGCCGGCACCATGCCTCCAGTTTCGGGATCTGTTGACAATGGCCGGGGCCAATTTGTGCAGTCGCACACCAGTGCACCAATGTTTGTGTCTGATTTTCTGACCCGCCACCACACCCAGGTTAAAGACCAGAACAAGCACAAAGGGCGCATGTGTGTTGCTCTTGGCCTTGACCGCACAGCCAGACTGCTAAATTGCAATGTAGAGCCAGACCGGTCGCGACAGCGCGTCCTTCCCCATCACCCCTTGAGGGCCGAGAAGAAAACGGTCTGGGATGGCGCAACCTGGGTCAACAACAGCCTGGGAGACAGAGAACGGAACAGAGAGGACCGAAAGCAGCCTCAGCGCAACCTGGAGGTCTACAGGTAGGACAGAATGGACCCAGTCCTGCGATAAGATGGTGAATTGCTAACCAACCAGATCTCTCTCGGCGCCGGAAATCCGCGATGACTTTTACATCACCCCGATCGCGTTTTGTCTGACAACCGGGACTATGGCCGTCGCTCTTGGTGATGAGCTGCTTACCTGGATGGATGGTGATGAATGCGCCACGTACGTCAACGGCAGCACACGCAAAGATGTGCATCTGACATCCCTTGCCTTCTCGTGTGCTGAAGGCGGCAGAAGCATTCTTGCATTTGGCCGTTCCAACGGGCTGTTTGGACTCATGGCGTTGTCTGACGCAAACCACGCACGTATGGTAGTGCAAGAGCAGCTTGCCATCAGTTGTCTGAGCTGGCGCCCGAAATGCACAATGCGTCCGAGCAGAAACCCGAAGCGCAAAGGACAACTGGTCTGGACCGAAGACCTTTTGGTCGGCATAGAAAATGGCGTTACTCTGTACTACATTGTCGAATGGCCTCCTAAGGAACAGGTTGAGCAGGACGGCTGGGGCGGCGACATCTCGCTGGCAGCCCGCATCAAAGTGAGCAAGCAACAGATCTGCGGCATGGCATGGTCGCCAGACGGAAGCTTCTTTGCCACGGGCTCCAACGATGACGTCTGCTGTATATTCGAAGTAGACGAAGTTTTTCGTGCAGACATGTATAGCATTGGCGATCTCAAACCCATCCCTGCTAGGTCGGTTACGCAAGTTATGGCCAGGAGCAAGCCCAAGGCGCCTGCACAACCGGCCACACCTGGTCCTCGCACGTCTGCCACACCTGCCCCCCCAGCGCGTGCCTCTCGAGCATCGACTACTCACACAACGGACCCATCCATAACATCCGAAAGCAAGCCCGTTGCTGAGCTTGACGATGGGTCTGAAGTATGGGAGCTTACGTCGAAATACTCGGTTGCCCGCTTCATCAGAGATGGAGATGAGTACTGCTTCTGGGAGCACGGCGGTGCTGTCAAAGCGATCGCGTTTTGCCCATGGCAGAAAGGACTGGTAGCCACGGGAGGTGGGCTCACTGACCGGTGCATCCATTTCTTCCACACGACGTCGGGTAGCGCACTGGCCACGATCTTCGTGTCAGCCCAGGTGACTGGTCTTATTTGGAGCACGACACGGCGCGAGATTGCGGCGACGTTTGGCCACGGGAGCTCCTCCCACAACACCCGTGTTGCCGTGTATACGTGGCCCGAATGCAAGCAGGTTGCAAGTGCCACATGGCCGGATAGGCGCCGCGCGTTGTCTAGCATCGCTTGTGTGCCAAAGCCGCCCGTGCCGCGGAGGGTACAGAAAAAGACGGGCAAGGTTGTGGACGAGTTGGAGCTCTCCCGGGCCCGCAGGCCTCACCCCGAAGACATTGTGATTGACAACGACGACGACGACAACGACGACGCCACCGCTGAAGAAACTGAGCAGGCTAAGGACCAAGCTAGAGGCGGACGGAATCCGGCTCCCGCTCTCGCGAACCGGGTGGACGACAGCACCGGCACCCATGGTAGGCATGAAGCCGCAGCGCAGCCAAAGAATAGCTTGCCTGAAGAACGGGAGCTGCACGACGGTATTATTGCCGTCGCGTCGAGTGAAGGCCTCCTCAAGTTCTACGAGATATGGCCGCAGGGTGGCCGTGCCGCAACGGGTGGGTATGCTGGCATCCTCGGCGGCAGCGACATACTCGAGGACATTGAGGGCATCCAGAAAGAGGGCGACATCATCCGGTGATCTTTCTTTCGAGGCGATTGTTTGACTTGATCTTAATTTAGACTGTTTGTGTTTCTGTTCTGTTAGTGGGTGAACGTGTTCTTCCGTTTCTGCTTTCTTGCAATACCGCAAGCTGTCAGTCTTCAGCCGAGGGCCATGTTCTTCCGGATCGTTCTTATACCTTTTCGTTTTATTAGTCTCGTCGTCTTGATAGGCTGGCTTTCTGCGCAATCCCGGGAGGTTGTTTGTTTTGCTGCCTTTATGTCGACTTTTCCCTCCCTTTCTTGCCCGGCGTATTTCTTCTCTACATACTCCTTTACTACCTGGGGTTTCCCTCCTCATTTTACCTTATTATGACTAGATATCATATACTTCCATAGAAGTTGCCAAGCTGTGGCATCCTGAGACCGGCCGGCATAGACGCAGATGCGTTCCTAGAAATCAAAGTACAACCAGAGACGAGATCCGGTGGTGTGAGTTCAGGTGGTGTTCAAAATCATATATGTGAAAATAAGATATACCAGGAGTTCCAAAAGTCGGACAAGGCAACCAATAGCGTTTACCTTGAGTGCAGTACACCCTGTTATGTACAAACGACGGCTGCAAAAGTAATGACAAAACACCCAACGCCATCCCATGTACCGCTCAAGCCAGGAATCAGATAAACAAGAGTCAGAATAGTCCGAGAATCTGGAAAATCCGAGAAGAGAAGAAAAGACAAAAGACAAAAGACAAAAAGACAGAAGGAAAGGGAAGAAATGAGAGACAGGACAGAAAAGACAGACGACACAGAGCCCGCTACTTCAGGATGGCAATCAGCATCACGAGGATGATAATCAGCGCCACAATCGCCATCATCTGCTTGCAGTCGCCCGCGGACCGTGAGATCTTGCCCACCTTCTGCCGCGCTCGGTCCAGCCGCGTCTGGTGCCGGTCCACGACGCGCTCGCTCTCCTCCAGCATAGCCACATGGCTGTCCAGCTCGTCGCCAATCTGCATGCTCAGCTCGCGCTGCCGGCTGATGCTCGCGCCCAGCGCGTCCAGCTGTGCATCCTGCTCGTCGATAATGCGCGCATGCATCTGGTGCAGCTGCACGTTGTCCTGGTCCGCGTAGTCCTGGTTGCGGCCCTCGTCCTCCGGGTCGTCCGTGTACGGCCGGCTGAACAGCGACGAGCGCTGTGCCTCGAGGTCCACATCGCCATCCCGGCCCGGTGGCGGCAGCGGCTTGTCCTGGAAGCGGACGGCCTTGCTCGGCTTGCCTGTCGACGAAGACGGCGTCGCCACCGGCGCTACGCCCTGGAACTGGGCCGTCAGTTCAGCAAACTTCTTTTGCAGGCCCGGCAGTGCATCGCCAATGTCCAGTGCTTTCCTATCCTGTTAGCGACATCCTTTGCATCCACGGCCTCCGCTGTAGTTTTACTGTATAAAAAACGTACCCCTCTTCGCCTTCCGACTCGAGCCGGGCTTGCTCGCGCTCGAGCCCGTCGATGCCGTCGCGAAACTGTTCCAGCGAGCGCGCAATGTGGCCGTCCTGCGCGTCGGCGCCATTCTCGGTTTCGGTTTCATTTTCGTCCGTGCTGTTGTTTTTGCTGCTGCTGCTGCTGCTTCTGCTGCCACGATCGTCCTGCAGCAGGTTCAGCGCCTTGGACCGCTGGCGCTCGAGCAGCGACAGCTTGATGTGGTCCGCGAGCAGGTAGAGGGCGTTTGGGTTCGACATTTCGAGAGCGCGACAGATGCGATGTAGATGGGAGGGGCGTCGAGAGGCTGGTCAAAGGTGACACCGCGTCGTCAAAAGCGATGGAAGCAACAAAAGGCAAATAGGTTGCTGTCGAGAGACGTCTCCTATCAGATCGCTGCTTAAATGGCCGCCTATCTATCGCATGCATCCGAGACACGACATGACGAGGATTGGCCCACCCGACAGCGGCCCTGTCCTTAAAATGCGGGTCCATAGTTCTATGCTTAGTACAAGCACGTGATAATTCACTATCCATCACGTGGTCTTGTTTCGTCTTCAGTCAAAGGACTTTGAATATATTACGAGTACATAAACGATCTGACAATATAAAAACCGGGAGATTGAATGTAAAAGTTCTTCCTGGTCCATGCTGTTGATACAAAAGCTGATATTGATAAGTGCTTGTAGGGCTTTCATGAGACCGATGCTGTAGTGTCCTTCTACATGATACGAGCTTCTCCTTGAGTTGGTCCGATGTTGCGACATTAAAGTACCAGGGATAGAGTTTCTACTCACGTAGTACTGAGATAGTGTTTCTACTCACGTAATACCAATAGGTTATATGCAAGCAACGCACGGAAAATAGCCGGAGCTCTGTTCAGACCTGAGAGCAAAGTGCAAGAAAATCACAAGATCCAAATGAGCCAGAGTTACTGAACTAAACACAAGCCCACAGACTATTCGGATATATCGTGATATAGTAATCACACGGCCCTCGTCTGGAGTCTTTTGATGGAAGCTCGTCGTCGTCCCGGTCAGGCCTGGTCTCGTCTGATTACATAACACACTAACGCATTCAACCAAGTGGGGCCACTTTACACCGAGTATGTAATCAATCGGGCTAAACCCGTTTCCCACGTTTTTAGCGGGGCTCTTGCCTGTTCTGGTAGCCTGTCGCTGGTGTTTCCCCCGCACCCACAGCTCGAACTGGCACAGCTTAGCCTCTGCGCCTTCCTACAGTGCTCGAGCGTGGTTGGTCGGAAGCCTGTCGCTCCTTCCGTCTGCTCTCCTCTTCTCCTGCGCACCTTCCTCCTCTTTCGTCTTCTTCTACAAGGCGGCGCTTCCCAACGGTTGTGACGATCCCCTCTTTCTCGTCACCACCTGGCTTCACTCTGGCTTGTTCGCCGCTGCGCTGTGCATTGCAAACTTTAGCCCGACTACCCACGCCTCCACTCAACCGCTGTCTCGGCCTGTGTAACAACTGATTCGATCTCGCGCGTGAGCTTATCCGAATTAACCGATCTCGGCTGGCTCGCAGCAACACTGGCGGCCAGGCGGCCACCGCAGCAGGCCAGAGATCGTCGACCACAACACATCTGCCGTCCTGATCCGATCCCTGATTTCCCGAGCCCGGCTTCTTGGTTCACGGCCTGACTCTCGCCATGGCGTCTAAGAAAGTGCGCCAGAGGATCAGCTATGGTAAGTGCTCCCGGCTCAGCGCTGACACAGCATAGCAGCAAAGCATCTAGCATCAGAGCATCCACCTGAAGATCACCAACCCATCTAACCCGCACCCAGTCCTCGAAAATGCCCGATCGCTCGGCCACCGTCTCGGCGTGAACGGACTCGCTGTCGACAGTGAAAACAACATTTTGTGAGTTTCTTAGTGTCCCTTGTTATGCTTGTGAGCTTGCATCATACTAACAGCTCCAGATACTCTGGTGGCCGCGATGGCGTCGTCTGCGCCTGGGATCTCCACCTCGACAAACCCACACAGCCGCCCCATGCCGACGACGACGACGTATCCAAGACCAAGACGAACCCCGACGGCAAACCCGCCGACAAACCTGCCCGCCCACACATCCAGACAGCCACCTCGCGCGCACAGACCCAGGCACACACACACTGGATCAATGACATTGCACTAGCTCAGAACAACACGGCCCTGGTCACAGCCTCGAGCGACCTTCTCGTCAAGATCTGGCGCCCGCGCATCGGTGATAACGACGACGAGCCCGCTGTTCTCGGCAAGCATGCCGACTATGTCAAATGCGTGGCGTCCCCCGGACAGCAATCCAGCTGGGTCGCCTCGGGCGGCCTGGACAGGCGCATCTGCCTCTGGGATCTGCAGGGTGGCGGCAATATCCTGGAGATCGACGTCAGCGGCGAGGAGCAGGCCGAGAAGGGATCTGTCTATGCCCTGCGTGCCAACCACAACGTGCTGGCTAGCGGCGGCCCCGAGTCCACCGTGCGCCTATGGGATCCGCGGACGGGCAAGAACATTACCAAGTTTGTCGGCCACACTGACAACGTGCGGTCGATTCTGGTCAATGAGTCCGGCGACACGGTCATGACGGCCAGCTCTGACCAGACAGTCAAGATCTGGAGCGTTACGGCCGGTCGGTGTATGCATACTCTCACCATGCACAACGATAGTGTTTGGTCGTTGTACTCTGATGTGCCCGATCTCAGCGTCTTCTACAGCAGTGACCGGTCCGGCCTTATCGTCAAGACGGACCTGCGCGGCTGCACAGACGACATTGACAACGGTCTTTCCGTCGCCGTGGCCCAGGAGCATGGCGGCGTTAGCAAATTGGTAGCCAGCAACGGTTTCATCTGGACAGCGACATCTAGCTCGTCCATCAACCGCTGGCCCGACATCGATACCACTGCCAGTGCCGGCGACGAGGAGGCTATATCCTCGCCTCAGCCGGCACGTCCCTTTTCTCCCTCTGCCGAAACTGTTCGCCCGCACAGCTCATCGGTATCGACAGTGACGGGTACCAACGGCATGGCACTACCAAGAAGAGCAACACGCTCCATCCCTGCTGATATCCCGGCCAAGTCCATTCTTCGCATCTCGAACATGGCTGTCTTCCCACTACCGTCGCCTGGAACCGCGCCTGGAAGCCCCATCGGCGGAGGCGCTACCTTGGCTGATGCAGGTGCAGCGCCAGGATATGCACCCGGCCCAACACACAGCCGCAAGGGGTCCTTGGTGCCAAATAGCATCGACAACACGCCTATTGTCATTGAGCCAAAACATCGATTGCCCGTGGAAACGATTGAGGGCAACTGCGGTTTAGTAAAGCACCGGCTGCTCAACGACCGCCGACGTGTCTTGACCCTTGATACAGCAGGTGATGTGATCCTGTGGGACATTATTGCATGTAAGCAGATCCGCCAATTTGGCAAGCGCCATCTTGAGGATGTCGAGCCTGAAGTCAACACGACAGAGGCTGTTGCACCTTGGTGTTCAGTTGATGTTAGCTCGGGCCAGCTTACAGTTGTTCTGGAGCAGTACAACTGCTTTGACGCAGAGATGTACGCAGACGAACTAGAGGATGCTCAGGGTAGTGAAGGCCACGATGCTCCTAAAGCGGGTGACGCAACGGAGTTCCGTGACGATATGCGCATCAACCTGGGCAAGTGGGTGCTGCGGTATTTGTTCGCCAACCTCATCGACGAGGAGCTGGCCCGCGACGGTGCACACCGTGCCAAGCTCAACGAGCCTATCGAAAAGCGGCTACAAGCAGCTGAAGCAGCAGCAGTGGCAACAGAGACGGTCGATAGTATCAGCGAGCACCCCCACGCAGCATTTGCAGCTGCAGCGGGCATGGTTCCGCCGACACCAGGCATCGGCCTGGCCACACCTCTACAGCTCGTTGGCTCAACGCCCTTGGATGCCGGTGCGGCCACCCGCACATCACAAGCTAGCCATGAAGACTACTTCTCTACTGGCATTCTGGCAGTCGAGCCAGCAACACCGGGTATCGGGCTCACAGGTACAGCGGCCACTGCACCTGCAGCGGCGGCAAATACGGCAACGGCGCCCGCTGCCAACGATAAAGACGGCAAGGACAAGGGCAAGGAGAAGGACTCGACTCTATCGCCAACTACTACGACCAAAAGCACCCCATTCGGCAAGAAGCTGCGCCTGGGCATGTCGTTTGGCACGAAGAAGCTCGGTCGGTCAGCATCGACAAGTATTCCCGAGAAGACAGCAGGGGCAGTTGCGGGCGAGGACGGCAAGGGTGGTGCCAACGGTGCCAATGGCACTGCAAATGGCGGCACCAACGAAGAAAACAAGTCCGAGTCGGCGTCCACTCACGACAAGGAGGTTGACGATTGCTTTGTGGGCGTTGTGCAGCGCATGCAGCACGAGTATGAGAAGCAGCTTTCAGAGAGCCCTGATCGCCTGCTAGTGTCTCGCATGAGCCCGTTCCAGTCAGATGAGGCGCCCGTGCTCAAGATCCCGCCCAAGACAAAGGTCATTATCCAGGAAGAGCTCACGGGCGGCAGCATCGAGCTGTACCGCGGCACTGTCGGCGGCATGGGCCAGACCAAGGATGTCGACAAGATTGAGCGGTGTGCCCCCATGTGGCTTGCCGAGGCGCTGCTGTCGAACACGGCGCAGATCAAAGAATCGACCAAGATTTCATTCTTGCTGCTGCCGTATCGCGACGAACTACCGCCGCTGGCAGTTCCCTATGTGCCCGAGCCGCCCGCAGTTTCAGGTGCTGCGGCTCCCCCCACTGGAGGCCCCGGTGCCACCAACCGGCTCAATGCCAACCGCATGCTGCGCGTGAAGAAGATCCTGGCATACGTTGCCGAAAAGCTCGAGGTTGCCCCCGAGGAGACACCAAAGGCTGCCGGAGATGTCCTGGCAGATGCTAAGGCTGCCGAGGCTGCCGAAACTGCCGATGCTTCCACGACGGAAGAGACTCCCGAGGCTGCACCCGCACCTGCGGCTGCGCCCGCCCCTGTACCAGCAGCTGACGATGACCTCAAGCCAGAAGAGTACCTTGAGCTGTACTGCAACGACCAGCGCCTGCCCAATTCGATGAGCCTCGCGACTGTGCGCGCGCACATCTGGAAGAACAGCAGCGACATCCTGCTGCACTACAAGTCAAATGGTCGCAAGCAGCTGCCGTCGGTAGCGGTCCCTACACCCGCCAAAGCAGACGCGCCGCAGCCCGGAGCAGGCACCGGCGCGCCCCCGAGTGAAGCCTCGGCAGTCGCAGAAGAGACATCAGCGGCGAGCAGTGTTGCTGCTGCTGCACTAGCTGCGCCACAGGCCAACACTGCAGCGGCATGATGAAAGTCTTTATTGTCTCGTTGAACCCTTTGGGTTCCTGTTGTTTGATTTTGGGATACTCACGGATGATCTGTATACTTTTGCCTTGCCCGGCTATCTGTTTTTTTTCTGCCCTGCGTCACGATGCATTGCATATTACATCTGTCTGGTGGCTCGCTTGTCTGTCTTTGTATATGTTTTGTCGTTGCCTTTTATCTATCCGCTTGTATATACAGGCACGAGGTTGTCACCTCTGTGCAAAAAATTGCAATTGCTATTGTACATGTTGAATATTAGTTGCGTATGCTGAGAAGTATGCTAGGAAGATGCGATGGTATCGTGATCGTCTATCATTATTCGCCTCATCCTTGATCTGTGACCGAACTGTGAACTACCAACCCTGGCCGAATCATAACTCATTGTCGACAGGGGTGTTCACAAAGTTGACCACCCACTGGTAGCTGCCGAG
Source organism: Ophiostoma perfectum (assembly GCA_029298845.1). Lineage (NCBI taxonomy): Eukaryota > Fungi > Ascomycota > Sordariomycetes > Ophiostomatales > Ophiostomataceae > Ophiostoma > Ophiostoma perfectum. Next base: position 189,648 of record JANSLV010000018.1, read on the forward strand.
GAAGATGGCACCGCCGATGCTGATCCACGTCACACGCGGCCCGATGCCGGCAAAGAACGCCTTGCCGCCGCCGCCGCCGGGCTCGGCCATGATGCTGCGGATGAGTGGCAGGATGGGCGTCTTCTCAGCCGTGCTTAGCATGATACGCGTCTTGAGCACATCGAGGGGCGTCGTCACGGCCGCCGCAAAACCACCCGCGAGCGAGCCAAACGCAGCGCTCTCCACCGCCGTCACACGCCCGCTCTCCTTCTGGTCGGCGCGCCACCGCTTCATAGCCTCCCACAGCGGGAACTGCACGACGGTAAAGGGCACCTCGCGCATCACGGTGACGCCCCAGCCGCGGTAGAGGTTGCGGAACACCCGCGGGCCCGTGAGGATCGCTGTCAGGGCCTTGGCCGAGGATGCATACTGGCCGGCCTGGGCGCGCTGCTTCACGACCTCGGTGGGCACGCGGACGGAGCACGCGGCAATCTCGCCGAGCGATGCGGCAAGCATGTGGTGTGAGGCGGGGGGTGCTGCCGACGACGAGGCGCCTGACCGGGAGCTGAGCAGGTGCTTGGTGGATTCATAGGTGACGAAGAAGAGAGACGCGCCGGGCGCAGAGCCGACAACGGCACTGCCAACACCGCGGTAGATGCCCTTGAACCCGCCGGCTTTCCAGAACTGGCCGGGGCCGGCCTGGAGACGGGTCTTGAGGGTGTCGAGGGGGAAGAGGCTGAGGTCGACCGAGGTGCCCGCGACGGCGCCGGCCAGCAGCGCAGTAGAGTAGTCCATGCGGGCAGCGGAGAAGAGAAGAGAAGGCAAGGGACAGTCTGAAGAATGGATCCAGATACGATGGAGAGTAGGAGCCGGCACAAAAGTGCTCGTGTGACGGGGGGAAGCTCTAGCTATATGGACATGGATACTATGGGGTACATGCGCGCACGAGGTCCGTCATCGCAGAGCGCAGAGCGCAGAACGCAGAAGCAGAAAATAAGCAGGACCCACTTTTCTACCAGCGGTTCGAGAACTTCACCTCGAGCTCAACCTCGCATCCTGGCAAGACAGCCTCCGACGTCCATCTGCGTATCTGCGTCCATCTGCGTCCGTTCGCGTTGCCGGCTACTGGGGTTCTCCTCTGCGACACAAATCCAGCTCGATGCATACTGTTCGTCCGCGACACGCTCTCCCCCGCCCGCCCCGCCAATGAGTGCCGTGCTGTCCGTGCCCGCTTCGGTCTCCTCCTGCGCTGCCATCGCCTCTGTCGCTGCCGGTGCCGCCGTCTCTGGTCTCTCTAGTCTCTCTAGCGTCTCTAGCCTGTCTGGACTGTCTGGCTTATCCGGCCTAGCTACAATCTCTACCGGCTCGTCTGCGCCGCCCGTGCTTCACCGGACCGCCCAGCCCATCTCCCTCAGCGAGTTCGCCGACGCCCTCCGCGCCGCCTCGCCGCCCCGGTTTCCCAATGCCCGCTCTATCCATGGCCGCCGTGTCGGCCTCGCCATCAGTGGCGGTGTCGACAGCATGGCGCTTGCATACCTGTGCTCCACCCTGCGCCCACAACACCACGGCATCTGCGTCGCAAATGCTCCCATCCACGGCTTCAACGCCATGATCATCGACCACGGCCTCCGCGATGGCAGCGCTGCCGAGGCCGCTGCCGTCGCCAAGGAAATGAACAAGATGGGGCACCGCCAGCAAGTGATCAAGATGCGGTGGCCTGGAGTAGAGGCAACTGCTGAGACTGCTGAGAATGCCGAAAAGGCTGAGAAGGCTGAGAAGGCTGAGAAAACCGCCGGGTTCCAAACCACCGCCCTCGAGACGAATGCGCGCCGCCTGCGGTACCGCTGCCTGGCCCATAATCTAGCGCAGCTGCGCATCGTGTCGCTCCTGCTCGCACACCACGAAGATGACCAGTACGAGACAATACTCATGCGCTTGCTGTCTGGGTACGGACTGCACGGCGGCATCCGTGGCCTGCGAGGCATGCACGCGGCCAACGATCTGCCCGAGTGCTACGGCATGTACGGCGCGCACCGCAGCGGATTCTGGGACGACCAGAAAGAGAGCAATCCGTACGTGCAGTTGAGTCCGTCGCGGCGCGAGCGCAGGCGTATGAAGGCAGACCTCAAGTCGGAGATTGACTATGCCGTGCTGGCTGACGAGCTGCGGGCAGGCGGTGGCGGTGAGTGGGACCGCCATCCATCGGCGCGGCTATGGGACCACGCACCCGAGGGGCCTGCGCCGCTGTCTCCGATGCACACGGAAGATCTGGGCATCGTAGCGTACCGACCGCTGCTGCCCTTTGCCAAGGAGCGGCTGGTGGCAACGTGCATGGCCAACGGCGTCAAGTGGTTCGAGGACCACACAAATGCAGACCCGACACTGACGATGCGCAATGCTCTGCGGCACATGGTGCGCAACCACGAGCTGCCACAGGCCCTACAGAAACCGGCGATCTTGCAGCTGGCAGCACGCAGTGATGCGACCGCACGACAGCATGAAGCGCAGGCCCGGCGACTGGTTGTCAAATATGGCATCATCAGGGCATTCTCGCCCAACATTGGCACGCTGGTTATGCGTCTACCACAGCTCAAGGCGCACGCTCGCGCCCGGCCATGGCAGACACCCGCAACGTCGTCGTATGATGCAAAAATGACTGAAAAACGACGCATACATCTACGCACAGTGGCCGCGCTGACCATCCGCAAAATGCTGTCCTACGTGTCGCCCGAGGACAACGTGACCGCCGTCTCGCAGCTGCAAACTATCGTCGATACGCTGTTCCCAGAGCTGGCCGGCCCGGGCGATGCAGCTGCGCAAGGCCAGGTGAAGGGCTTCTCGCTGTGTGGTGTGCACTTTACACCGCTGCTCAAAACTCCCCGCGCATGGTATCTGTCACGCGCACCGCACTTGACATCCACTCTCAACGCCGTACTGGCGGCCAGTGCCAGCATCCCTTCGCATACCGGGTCGCTCTTGTCTATGCCGCAGCATCCCAAGAGCCTGCCCTTTGCGACGTTCCCGGCCATCGCCCTGGCTCTGCGCTGGGACAAGGACGAGACAGACTGGCCGTGGTCCAACTGGGGCCGCTGGGTGCTGTACGACGGGCGGTTCTGGATCCGCCTGCGCACACGGCTGCCCGTCGTCATCAGCCTGCAGCCCTTCAATCTCGAGTACAGCAAACCGTTCCGCGAGGCGCTGGCACGCGAACACCCTGGCCCCACGAAACCGGACAAGTCGGACGCTGAAGGCAGCCAGCTGACGCGGTTTCAGAATATGCTCAAGGCACACGCCCCTGGCAAGGTGCGGTATACGCTGCCTGGCATCTACGTGGCGGCCGACATTGGCTGGGCGCTGCGTGGCGAGCCGTACTGGCCGCCCGAGCTCCTGGTCACGAACAAAGCTGCTCCGCGCGAGGAAGAGTCTCTGCGGCGGCACCTGCTCTTCAACTGGGAACGCGAGCAGCGAGACGTGGAGCGCGAACAGTGGCCAGCGCCAAAGCGGCCAACGCAGCACCTGCTCGCACTCCCGACGATCGACGTCCACGTCCCGGGGCTGCGCAAGTGGGTGCAGTGGGAGGTGCGGTACAAAAAGGTTGACACGGGGCTGATGGACGCCAGCCTGCGGCAGTCGTAGCATCTGAGCCGGCCAGACTGCTGGGATGGACTACTAGGACAGTCTACGATGGAGAAGGATGAAAACTTACGATACTAATACAAGCATGGACGGTGTTCGGATAATGGGCAGGATTCAGACTAAAGGAAGAGCTGATAGGGATCGGCGTAGTCGCAATGTAACGATCGGAATTAACTCTAGGAAAATACAGCTCCATTCAATATGTTCAACCAGCCGGCTCTACGTCGCAGACAATGGCCGGATCGCAGGGAATACGGATTCTTGGTGTGTCCGTTGGAGTGGACGACGAGTGGATGCGTGGTGCAGCACGTGTTGCACGTGGCGGCAGGCGGCGATTCTGGTGGTGTAGATGCCGGAATTGGTCAATGACACTAATATAAGCTTAATCTCGTGCGTCGGTCATCGGCCGACAGAGCTGCCATAAATGCTGCGTCCCTGCGTCCTTTGTTTTCATCGAGGAAATGATATTCAGAGCTGCAGATTCCCTCCTTGATTAATATTCGATCTCTTCACATTGATCTCTTGATTGCTTCGAGACGTGCTGTCGCCCTCGTCGATTGGTGATTCTTAGTCGTCCATGTTTAGTCATCAGCCATCAACGTCATCAACGTCATCAACGTCATCAACGTTATCAACATCACCAGCCTCGTCATGGGTCGTCCTTTGTCAGGCTCTCGCTGGGCGGTGCGCATCGTCAGCGTCCTCGGCTTCTTCCTCGCCGTGCATATTCTCATCGTCGCTCTAGTCCTGCCGGCTAGCAGCGGTGCCTCCAAGCGGCCCTGGCCCCTGTCGCTGCAGTTCCCGGCCGTCCGCGATGGCAGCAAGCGGTCTGGCGTCAACCCCTACGATGGCATTCACAATTTTGGTGCCGTTGTGTCCAGCGACGAGACTGTTGCGCCCACTGGTAGCCCGTGGTACGCGCCGCGCTCGACGTACCTGAACAACCTCACGACGGCGCTCGACGCCTCGCAGCAGGGCGTCTACGGCTTCATCTTCAACTCGTCGACGACGCCGGCCGGCAAGTACGGCACGTACAACTGGTGCAACATGCCCCATGTGCGCAAGCAGGAGTACAAGGTGCCCGACAAGTCCAAGAAGCTTGCGTACGTCGAGCTCATCCACCGCCACCACAAGCGCACGCCCTATGCGGCCAACTCGTTCCCGCAGGAGCCCTACCGGTGGAACTGCACCGACGCCCAGATCCACATGTACAGCGAGCCCCAGCCGACTGGCAAGAAGGATCTGCAAAAGAAGCCGGGCAAGGCGCACTACCTGCCGACCTTTGACACGCCCGGCAACCCGTTCCTGGCAGCGGCTCCTGGATGGCACGGCTCGTGCCAGTTCCCGCAGCTGACCGAGGGCGGACTCGAAGATGCGTGGCAGCACGGTGCTGATCTCTACGCCGTGTACCACGACCTGCTGGGCTTTCTGCCCGACATGGCCGCCGCGGACAAGTGGCTGAACCAGGTGTCGTTCCGCATCACGAACAACCCCATCACGAGCCAGACGGTCACGATGGTGCTGGGCGGCATGGCGGGCTTCAAGATTGTGCCCGACACACCGCTCGTGCTGGAGCCGGCGAGCTACGACAGTCTGGAGCCGCAGTACACGTGCTCGGCGGCGTCGACACTGTTCAGCCAGATCACTTCGAAGAGCGGCGGCACGTCGGGCTCGACGGCCTGGAGCGACCACCTCGAGGAGCTGCAGCCTCTCTACAGCAAGCTGGATGCCGCGTCGGGCGTGAGCACGACCGACAGCGGGTTCCATGTGAGCGTGGACCACTACTACGACAACCTGTCGGCGCGCCAGTGCCACGGCAAGCCGGCCGTCGAGGGCATCTCGCAGGAGATTGCAGACACGGTGTTCCGCGTGGGCCAGTGGGAGTACAGCCGCATGTACCGCGATGATGCGCGGTCGCTGGCGGCGAGCACGGGTGCCTGGGGTGTGTGGGCGGCGCAGCTGGCGGGCAACCTGCGCGCAGCCATGGCGGGCACGTCGGCCGTCAAGTACCGGCACAATGTCGCGCACGACGGCAGCGTGAGCCGGCTGCTGTCGATCCTGCAGGTGGACGAGATGGTGTGGCCCGGCATGGGCAGCGAGGTCGTCTTTGAGTTGTGGCAGGATGCCAGCAGCGGCCACGGCGGCCACGAGAACAAGAACGAGGACAAGGAAAAGAAGACGCAGTACTACGTGAGAGTGATGTTCAGCGGCAAGGTCCTGACATCGTCGCACCCGGACCTGGGAGTGCTGGACATGCTGCCGGTAGACACTCTGCTGGGATACATTGACGGCCTCGTGGGGCCGGCAGCCTCGCTTCTCCCGGCCAAGTGCAACGGCACACTATCTCTGTAGAGAGCCTCTGTAGAGAGTCTCTGTAGAGAGCACAAATTGTATATACGACGTCAAGTAAATAAAAAAGTTCATTTTACACCGAAATGCTATGGAAACAAGAGTGCCAATAAAGTAAGATGGAAAAATAGAAGAGACAAACACCTAGCAATTATAAATATAAAAACACTTTTAACACAAATTTGCAAAATCCAGCCCGTCCAAGAGCAATCTAGCCTCTCCGCTTGAATTTGCCCTGGCCGTTGTGCTGGTGCGGCTGGCTGCCGTATGGCCTCCGGGAGCCGTTGTTGCCGCTGGCCTTGTTGCGCGACATGCTGGCAGCGAGCGTCAGGTCGACACGCGGCGGTGTGGAAAAGCCGAAGCTCTTGGCGACGGCGGTGAGGTCGAGCTTGTGGACGTCAAAGACGGAGCGCAGGCTGTGGCTGGCATAGGCGTGCAGGTAGGCGCGGAAGCCGTCCTTGGCGCTCTGGTGCAGGTAGTAGTTCTGGGCCAGCAGCTTCTCGAGCTGGGCCTGGACGTTGCGGACCTTGTTGGCGGGGAAGTCGTACTCGACAACGGGCACGCGCGCCTCGCGCAGGTAGGCGAGGAAGCCGGCCTCGCTGGGCAGCAGGAAGAGCAGCGACTTGCCGCGGCCCTTGGTGCCGCGGGCGGTGCGGCCGACGCGGTGGACGTAGGAGCGGCCGTCGTCGGGGGGGTCGAACTGGACGATCCAGTCGACGGCGGGGATGTCGAGGCCGCGCGCGGCGACGTCTGTGCACAGCAGGATGCCGTTGTCGGCGTTGCAGAACTCGAAGAAGGTGGCGGTGCGCTTGGCCTGCTTCTGCTTGCCGTGCAGGTCCAGGACGCCGCCGAGGTCGATGTAGCGCAGCAGGTCGGCGTGGTACTTGACGGAGTTGCAGGACGAGAAGAACACAATCACCTTTTTCTTGCCGGCCATCTTCTTGAGGAAGGACCAGAGCAGCAGGAAGCGGTTCTCGGACGGGCACATGACGTAGCCCTGCTCGAGGCCGTCGACGGTGCTGAACTGCTGCTCCTCGTCGACGTTGAGGTACAGCGGGTTGGGCCGCAGCGAGATCTTGGCAATGTCGTCGATCTTTTGCGTCTGGGTGGCGGAGAAGAGCATGGTCTGGCGCTGCTTGGGCAGGATGCTGATGATCTTGCGCAGGTCGTCCTCGAAGCCGACCTCGAGGATGCGGTCGGCCTCGTCGATGATGAGCGAGCGCAGGTGCTTGAACAGGAACGGCGTGTTCAGCAGGTGGTCGAGCAGGCGGCCGGGCGTCGCGACGAGCAGGTTGACGCCCTTGCCGAGCTTGTGGACCTCGGCGTTGCGGTTGGCGCCGCCCATGATGATGCCGGTGGTCTGCGAGTGGTGGGCCATGAGCTCCTGGGCAACACCCCAGATCTGCAGGGCCAGCTCGCGCGTCGGCGTCACGATGAGAACACCGACGCCGTTGCGCGGCTTGAACTTGAGCGAGTAGAGCATCTCGACGGCGGGCACGAGGAACGCCAGGGTCTTGCCGGAGCCCGTCTTGGCGGCACCGAGCAGGTCCTTGCCGGCGAGCAGCGGGGGCAGGGCGCGGGTCTGGATCTCGGTCATGGTCTCGAAGCCCATGTCGGCGAGGCCCTGTTTTGTGCGGTCCGAGATGGCGAGGGCGTCGAAGCGGCGCGACGCGGGGGCAGCGTCCTCGGCATCGGAAGTGGTGGCAGTGGCAGCAGCGGGCGGCAGCGTGAGGTGGGACGTGACGTTGTCGTCGCTCGCCGCTGGCAGCGGTAGTGGTGCCGCGTCTTCGTCGCCGTCGTCGTCGTCGCTGTCCTCGGCACCGGCCTTCTTCTCCTCCTCCTCGAGGATTTCGTCGTCGTCGTCCTCGGCCTCCTCAACCTCCTCAGCGTCTTCGTCGTCGTCAGACTCTTCGGCAACCTCCTCCACGACCTTCTTCGACTTCTTCACTTTGCGCTCGTCGTCGCCATTTGCAGTGGAAGCAGCTGCGGCAAGCTTGGCCTTCTTGAGCGCCTTGCGGTCGACAGCGACCTCGTCGGCGTCGACGGCGCGCTTCTCGTCCTTGAGCTTTCTCTTTTTTCCGATCTTGTCGCCCATTGTGCTGGTGTGCTGGGTTTGCAAACGGGTGTGTGGTGGTGGTATGGTGATGTTGAAAGGGTGCAGTAAAACTCAAACACCGCCTGGATTCTGGAGTAGTCGATGGCCAGAAAAACTGGTAGCGGAAAGAACAGAAAAACTGGCGGCAGAAAAAACTTAATGTGGGTCTTATCGATAAGATAAGATATCGGCGGCGTGTGATTAGGTAAGCAGTTAGGTACTAGCAAGTTTCTTGTCGACGACAGACTCAGGCAGCCATTCTAAATCAATGCTGCTTTAGAATTATAAAGTTGACATGGATTTCATTCTCTTTCACTCTCTGTTTTTTTCTTATTTGTGTTTTCCAATGCGCAAGAAGCGTATGGCAAGTGCTGAGTTCCAAGCTAAAGTCACTGCTGTTTCAGCTCTCTTCCATACACTAGAATATAGTGCAAATAGATTTTCATAATTCCAACAGACAGATCAATCGAATAGTGCAAAGCGTAGAAAATAAGCCAGTGTAGTGTACAAAGAATCAGTACACTGCGTAGATCTGCCATACATGACACTAATCAACACGCAACGTGCTGTCTTGCCTTGCTGTCAATGTCCCGCGTCTGCTCAGTCCCGCGTTCTTTTGCAAACACCGCCATTGTGCGCGAACATCACATGCGTCTTGCCTTTTGCGTTTGCGTCTTTTTGGTTCCTGGGCCCAAATCGAATCGGATTCTTTCCCGAGCATTTCTTCGTTAAATCACTGGCATTTCTTCTTTCCAAGCTCTCAGGATCTCAAGCTCTCAAGCTCTCCAGCGCTGTTCACTTTCGCTATCGACCTCTCGGTGACCCCCACGCCATCACGAGTTGGATAGACTCATCGCCCGCCTCTTCAGCATATTCGAGCAGCAGCAGCAGCCATGAGAGGCGTCGTTGCAGGAGGGCCGTCGCCGCCGTCGCCGCCGCCCGGGTCGAGGACAGGCCGGTCGGGACGGGCGCGCGCCAACACGTGGACGTTTAGCAAGGTGAGTTCCTTCCGTCTTGGGGTCTTGTCTCAGTGTCTATTCCCCGAATAGGAAACCACCTTCCCCAGTTCCCCTCCAGCCTCGCCTCTGCCCTGCACGCCATTCTTAGTCAGCGGCTTGACTGCCTCACCCTCGCATCGCAAGCTTCATTGTGTAGTCGCCTTGTCGCCTGTTTGTTTGTCGAGGTGTTTCTATTTTACGCTCGTGGGTCTCATTTCGTCGCCACGAGGCCATCTTATTGCATTGCACCTCTCTATCCTCTTTTTGTGTCACCCGATACCCCTGCAAGCCATGTCTTGACCCAGCAGATGGCAGGGAGTTTGAAGCAAGAGAGAGAGAGAGAGAGAGAGAGAAAGAGAGACTGGATGAGAGAGAGACTGGATGAGAGAGAGACTGGATGAGAGAGAGCGAGAGAGCGAGAGAGCGAGAGAGAACGAGAGAAGCTGCATCTGAACACAAGACAAAGCTGTCACATGGTCTGTCTCCTGCCTCGCGCATAGTCCGGCATCGACGTCTACAAGATGCGAGCTTGATCATACTGAGTTTGCCCGTTCACTCCTATTCCTGCTCCTGCTAGCCGACTGTCATGAAGTACCACAGCCAGACAGACAGCTGCAGAGTCTTCCACATCACGGCCGACCCATATATGTTGATCATTTGATCATGGGTGGGTTGCGTTCAATGAGCACGGGAGGATGAGGATGTCATGTAAAGATTCTCATCTCGCTGCACAATGCCGAGGGACACTTCTTTTTCTATTTGTCTTGTTCTTTTACTCTTGATTTATCGTTTGGCTGCTTTATTTCTCTTTACTTGTCTTTCTTATTTGTTTTCTCTCTTCTTTTCTCTCTTTTCTCTTTTCTCTTTTCTTTCTTATTTCTTTCCTCTCTCCTCCTTTTTCCACATCTCGGCTACGGCTATCCATCGTTGCCACCAACGCATGCACCCTTGACCGATCTTTCAGTCATCTGCTAGATATAAGATTCCTATCCATCTGGACTGTCAATTCGCTGCAATTCAGTCCATTGACTCGATTGTCTTGATCCTGGCCTGTCTCTATATAGGGAGTAGGCCACCCTCATCTGCTCTGAACCCCAACTACCCCGAACCGCCACACCGCCCTTGCTCGGGTGATGACTGTCTTCCACATTTGCTCCATTGCTCCTTCATTCTCTCCGTTCCCTCCTACTCGCTCGCTGCCGTACTTCTCGGCTCGGCCATGCAACCTGTATCACAGTGTCCCCCTCTATACTCGATCACTTCTTCTCCTCTTCATACTCTCCGTACTTCTTCTTCTTCTCTTCTCTCTCATTCTCTTCATTCTTCATTCTTCTCGCTTTCTCCTCCATCTCTTCAACATACCCACTCGCGCCCCCATCGCGACCCAGCCATTGCCCAACCAAGCTTCCATTTCTCCGCCTGCCAGTCAATCTCTTCCCTCTAAAGCTAAAGACACCGTCGTTATCTTATCGCTCCATTGCCAACCTCGATACTTCGGCTATTGACTGCATCACTGCCATTGTCTCCCGCGTCACGCACACACACCAATTCAAACACCCAGACACCAGACACCAAACACGGAACAAGGTCGCGTGACGCTCTCACTCGATTCGACGTGGTCGCTCCTTCCTCAATTCCTCACAATTGCTTCTTTCCTCTTCCCTTGTCGTCACCCCATCGCTCCTTCCCTTCACCCAGCACCTCCTTCCTCGCACCTTGAAGCTTTGTATCGGCATAGCTGGTAGCGAGCTCCCCCTCTTTTATTCCTCTATTTCTTTACTTCTTTATTCTTTTATTCCTTTTTATTTCTTTTTTATTTCTTTTATTTATTCTGCCGCACGCCTCTAGCTCTCGCCCACCACCGCCTCCACTGTGACTGCATGCTAGTTCAGTCTTCAGCCTTTGTCCCTTTCTCACCCGACATATCCCGCAGAATACCAGTACCTTTTCTTTACCTCTGCGCCTATACTCAGCAGGAATAGAGCCTGCCTTTTCTTATTCAATTTGTTTAAATCCTGTTAAATCAACCGTTCCACTCGTCTCGGCTAAGAGTCCCCGACAGCGTCTGGCCCAGCACAACATCGCGGGGAAGCTTAGCTGTTGTTTACTCGCATCTTCGTTTCTCGACTCCTTTCTTCCTTTCTTTTTACCTCTTACCTTTCCCTTTTACCTTTTCTTTTCCTTCCTTACATCAATCACTTAGCCATGGCTCGTGGCACTAACGGCGTCCAGGTGGAGGACCTCAAGGTGTGTGTAGTGATGGTGGGGCTGCCCGCCCGGGGAAAGAGCTTCATCGCCCAGAAAGGTAGGTCGTCTTGGAGTCCAGTCTCTGTCTCTGTCTGTCTCTGTCTCGGTCTCAAGAGTATCCTACCGTACAATACTAACTGCCAAGCCCAACGATACCTCCAATGGCTCTCGATCCCCTCCCAAGTCTTCAACGTCGGCAACTACCGCCGCAAAGACGCCGCCCAGCCGACCGCCGACTTCTTTGAGATAGGTAATGCCGAGGGCGAACGCAAGCGCCGTGCCGCTGCCGAGGCCGCCGTCGCCGACATGCTGCGGTGGCTCAAGACCGGTGGTGGTGTGGTCGGTATTCTCGATGCCACCAACTCGACAAAGGACCGCCGCAAGTGGGTGCTGGACACGTGCACCGCCCACGGCGTCGAGGTGCTCTTTGTCGAGAGCAAATGCGACGACGAAGACCTGATCATGGCCAACATCCGCGACGTCAAGACCACCAGCCCCGACTACGTCGGCCAGGACCCCGAACAGGCCGCGCTCGACTTCCGCGCCCGCATCCGCAACTACGAAAAGGTCTACAAGACCATTGACGGCGACGGCGACGAGGGCGAGCTCACCTACCTCAAGATCATGGACACCGGCAGCCGCGTCATCATCAGCCGCATCCGCGACTACCTGCAGAGCCGCATCGTCTACTACCTCATGAACCTGCACATCCGCCCGCGCTCCGTCTGGCTGTCGCGGCACGGCGAGAGCATGTACAACCTGGACGGCCGCATCGGCGGCGACGCGTCGCTGTCACCGCGCGGCGAGCAGTATGCGCTGAAACTACCCGACCTCGTGCGCCAGTCCGTCGGCGACGACCGCCCGCTGACCGTGTGGACCTCGACCCTCAAGCGCACCATCTCGACGGCGCGCCACCTCCCCAAAGACTACAACCAGCTGCAGTGGAAGGCGCTCGACGAGCTCGACTCGGGCGTCTGCGACGGCTACACCTACCAGCAGATCAAGGACCAGTTCCCCGAGGACTTCCAGGCGCGCGATGCCGACAAGTACAACTACCGGTACCGCGGCGGCGAGTCGTACCGCGACGTCGTGATCCGGCTCGAGCCGATCATCATGGAGCTGGAGCGCAGCGAGGACATTCTGATTGTGACCCACCAGGCCGTGATCCGCTGCATCTATGCGTACTTTATGAAGAAGGACCAGGAGCGCAGTCCGTGGATGAATGTGCCGCTGCACACGCTCATCAAGCTGACGCCCAAGGCCTACGGCACCGAGGAGATCCGGTATGCCGCGGGCATCGATGCCGTCAGCACGTGGCGCGGCAAGGGCTCGACGGCAAAGCACGAGCAGCCAGCGCCCGAATCCCATCACTAGTCGAGCACGCCGTGTTCTCGGCTGCGTGTGCGGCTCGTGATGCACCGCGTGCCACATCACGAAGCTGGGCTCTGCCCATGTATGATTATGACCTCTTTTCTTTTTACTATCGTGTCGTTTCTTCTATTCTCGTTTTATGTTGTTTCTGGACGGCACATTACCCCCGGCGGAGCTATTCTGATTTCGGTCTGTTTCTCTCTTTCTCGTCTGTCTCTCTACTTCTATTTCTATTTCTACCTTGTTTTCTATTTCTCCTGTTACTCTTATTTCAGCTCCATGGTAGACGGCAAAATTGGGATCACATACAATACATTTATATTCTTACTTCCTCCATCCATCAGGATACATCGAACCCAGGACCGCTTTCGACAAGGCTAAAGTATAGTCTGACGCATGTTCTGGCGCAAGCATGTGATAGCAATCTCTCTGCTTACCCGACCCAAATGTTGGGCGTCATAGCTACCGCAACGAAGCTATCTAGATGCATGCTAGTGTATGCCGAGGCCCCCAACAAACGTGTAGTTAGATATGTCCTTGGTAGGGCTGAGTCAACGCATTGTCAAACGGAATCGCTGGTTGATATCGTTGCAATTCAGAGTGAGAGGCACTCGCTCGGTACGACTGCATTTGATCTCGATTTATTTTATTGTCTAAGGATTTTATTATCTAAGGAGTTTCGGGTTTTCGGATCTATATTTTGAACAATACTTTATTTAATTTGTATTTTTATTTATTTATTTATATTAAAGACAGTCTTAGCAGCAACTCAACGGCTACTATGATTACTATTCAAACAAGTCTTATTTCATTTAATAAGCCGTCGTCTCTTCTCTTTTCTCATAAGTGGTATAACGGGAAACAATTGTCTTATTCGACTACGAGGACTTCAGCTGAGGGCAACTTGCGGTCAGCACTGGACCCTGATTTTGACTTTGATTAGATCGGACCCTGTTATTAGTCAGCTGCCGGACCTCGGATAGACGAGGTCACACATCGTGCCTGCATAGCCGTGACGCACACGCCGTCGACGGTCTCTTGTCTCTCACACATCCTCACATTGACCTTTACATACTCAATATGTCCGACACCGCGGCGTCAACACCGGCACCGGCCGTGTCCGTGTCCGCCGTCGTCGACCCGCTGGCCTTTATGGACAAGCTCAGCGACAGCGTCTACGTCTACCGGTCAGCAGCGCCGCGGCCCGCGTCGTCCGCGTCGCCGAGCCTCGTCATCATCTGCGCCTGGATGGGCGCCCGGCCTGCCCATATTGCAAAGTATCTCGCGCCCTACCGCGCCGGCCTCGTCTTCGGCGACAGCGCGCCGGATCCGGCCATCCTCCTGCTCTTCTGCCACAAGAGCACCGCCGCGTCCTCCGCCAAGGCCGCCATCGTCGCGCAGACGGCCGTGCCCGTGATCCGCGCGATCCTCGGCGACGACCTCGACCCGTCGTCGACGCCCGCCGGCGTGCCGCTGGTCCACGTCTTCTCCAACGGCGGCTGCCTCGTGCTGTCGCAGCTCTACAATGCGCTCGCGCAGTCGTCAAAGCACGCGTCCGTCAAGGACAAGCGCGACTGCCTGCCGCCGCACGTCACGATCTTTGACAGCGCGCCCGGCAACTTTTGGTATGCGGGTGCCGTCGCGGCGTTCTCGACCGGCCTCGAGCGCCAGCCGCTGATCCAGCGCGCCATCGCACTGCCGCTCATCTACGCGACGGTGACGGCCATGTACGCGCGCATCCACGGCTACCGTCTCGTGCTGTGGATCGGATCGCAGCTGGCCAAGCTCGTGCCGGCGCGCCCCGCGAAGGACGAGGCGTACCGGCCGACGCTGGACCCGTGGCGGCCGCACAACGACATGTCGGCCTACGGCGGCAACCGCCGCGAGCTGCGCCGCGCGTACATCTACTCGCACGACGACAAGATGATCCTGGCGACGGATACGGAGATCCACGCCAGCGAGGCGCGGTCGCGGGGGTTCGCGGTGGCCCAGATGGCCGAGTTCAAGGGCAGTGCCCACGTGGCCCATCTGCGGTCCGACCCCGTGCGCTACTGGCAGGTCGTGCGCGATGCCTTTCAGGGTGTCAGCCAGCAATAGGCGCGGCGCGTGCACCCGTTTGTCTCTTTTTTTTGTCTCGCGGATGCATTTACTCGTACTAGACGTTACGACAGCGTTGCACATACTAGAATAGACAGACGCATGCAAATACGGGTGAACCAACATACACTCAATTAAGCTCACAACCGTTCAGGCTCCCTTGCTCGACAAGATCGAATCTCTGCCCCTTTGAGTGACATCTCTACCTCGACTAGATTCCGTCTTCATATATGACGTACACTGCATGCAGTGCTACACTGTGCTACTGTCAACCGATCCCTTTAGAACATTATAGTCCCCTTCAGATCACTCGTCCTCCGAGTCCGTTTCCTCATACTCTAGGTCGACTTGTACATTCGACAGCTTGAGCAGCCCGCGCATATAGTCCCCAACAACCGGGAGCAGCATGTCCACAGCGTTGTATGCCCTGTACATCAGCTCAAGACGGTCAAAGTCGGGCCCTTCGGTCTCCTTGCCAGACGACGCCATGAAAATATACCCCACAAGGAAGGGCAGCTGCGTCTCTTTGTTGTCGAGGTAGTCGGGGGCAAAGATCTGCGACAGGCGCTCGCCGATAACCATATCGATCATGAACAGCATTTGCCAGCAGTCCGAGTGCATCTTGAAGTAGTCAAAGGCCACCTCGGGGATCTCGGCCTGGATTGCCAGAGCAAGCTGAAGCACGAAGTCAGCCAGTGACGCCTCCTTGTCCTTGCCCTTGTTCTTGTCTTTCTTGCCAGCTGCCTTGCTAGACGCGGGCTCCTTCTCAAGGGCCGTCTTGCCGTCTGCTTCCATCGTCTGGCTCCATTGACTGACTTCCAGGATCTTCTCGACATCGCTCGTTGACAGGCCACCCGCGGCCTGCTGGCCCTTCCCGCTTGCAAGGTGCTCCGAAATCAGCATCGTGACGGGGGCCTGTGTGCTGAGGGACCGAGGCCCGGCCCTGGAAGCAGCGGCGCGCTTGCCTCCCTTATTCCGCTTGCTCTTGCTCGGCGGCACCCAGTTGGATGCCGAGTAGCCCATGAACAGGCAAAAGTTCTTGAAGTCGGCCTCCGCAGTGGCAGGGGGGCCGCCCACATAGAAGCCCTTGTCGCCCTGCAGCATGCGCAGCAGCTCCATTCCATACCACTTCTTGTCGGCCGGCATGACACCCTCGCGATGCATCGCAAAGTAGAGCTGGCCCATGAAGACAACTGTGCCCCAGGCCATGGCCATCGCCGTGCCAGCCTCATGGTAGCGGGCCCGGATAAAGTGCAGCCAGACACCACAGAAGATGGCGTTTCTACGGAGGTAGGCTTGCGGCGTGCGCGTCGGCAGATTCTTGCGAGTCTTCAGTACTGCAATAGGGTCATCATCCCAGTATCCGGCAAGCGCAGCCAGATCTCTGATCATAGCGTCGTTGGAAGCAGGCCAGGTGTCCATCCGGATCTTCTTGTCTCCGTGCAATTTGAGCACAGACTCGATCGTTTCCCGAATGTTTCGGCTCCAGTCGATCAGTTCCTTCATCGGCCGGTCAGCATGGGGTCCAGACAGACATTTCATCGAGTCTAGACACGCCTGTGCTGCGAACGTAACCCACAGAGGAGTCTCGTTTTGGGTCGCTCCTTTGACCATGAGACGGACGCCAGCGGTAAGCTCATCCTCACAGGGCAACTTCATGGCCAGTGCCATGACGGACACTTCGCCGAGCAGTTCCAACAGGCCGGCCTGGTCTTGTTGGTACTTGTCCCGGTTTGACAGCCTTGAATGGTCCTTTCTGGAGTCGAAGTAGCCAAATATCCCGTTGTATGCCTGAAAGCTGTTGGGCGCATGGGCACGGCGATATCCATCCAGGCACTGGTGTGCAATGAAGAAGCAGTGGTCTGCGGGGCCGTATGCAGCAACATTCATACTGTCGTTTCTCCGCTCCCGTTTGTAGTAGTCCAGGCCCATCTGCGCGCACATGGACATGAAATAAGCATGCACAAAGCGCTGGATACCGCCGTTTTTGCGGAGGAGCGGGGTGACTTCCTCTTCCATCTGGCGCACGAGACTGGTTGCAGTGTTCGTTGCCACCGAAATAGCTGCCAGCTCGATGCCGCCTTGCTTGTACATGTCCCACATTCCCTGGATGCGCTTGCGGAGTGCCATGGCATCCTGCATCAGCGCATAGAAGGCAAAGAGGGCGTCCTGGGCGGTATCGGCACTCTCAGCCACGTAGTCAGGCCCAGGAATATCGCCATCTGACTCCGTGAGTTCCGTGTCGGAGGCCTTTGCAGGGATCTCCTGGAACTCTTCCGATGGCTCATAGAGGAGCAGTGGGTCAAAGGCATTGGCGGCACTGGTGCTCTCGGGCAGAGCGTCCTGAATATCGGCCATGTCGAGCTTGTCCATCAGAGGCTTGAAGATCTTGCGAACCTGTTCGAGGATGCTCACAAAGTACGAGTGCTTCTCGTCGTTGACTTCATCGCTCTTGAACTCGGCAAGGCCTCCTTTGGCCTCGGTCTGGAGCACACTGGAAAATGTTCTGCGCGACTTGATAACGCGGTGCAGTGACTGTGCAATGTGGAGCGGGAAGGGCTCATTCTTCTTCAGCTTGACCTCGAGGATGTACTCGGCGAGCGGCACAAAGTCCTTGATGGCGAGGATATACTGGTACCGCGGCCGCTCGGGCGTAGACTTTGTGACGCGGCCCTCGACGGTGGTATCGTTGGCAGAACGTGTCGCTGCCTGTGCAGCCTCCTTGCGAGCCTTGCCCTTGAGACGAGCCGACTTGGGTTTGCTGGCACTGTTGCCACTCGTGCTTGCAACCGCACTGAGCGGTTTGTTGTAGCCGTATCCTTTGGCCGTATGGACCAGCCAAGAGCTCACGACGGCGGTATCATGTTTGTAACGCTCGTACGAGCTCATCAATTTCTCGGGCAACATCCTGATGTCGTGGCAGCTCAGTCCGGCGCTGTGCTTGGCTGTTGTTTGGTTGTTTCTGGGCAGTGAACAAACCAACCTACGCGAGATGTTGATGAGGCAGAGACGGAAAGGCTGAGAGCGTGACTAATCCCTAATAGTACAGGCATCGAGGCAACAGCAAATGGTGCTGGGGTTCTCCAATATGGAAAGTGTGAGAGGGCAGAAGTGCGGATAGTTTGGTTACCATATGAAAGGACTATCGTCACTTGTCCAACGCCATTCTCGAAGCCTGTTGGTCGTCCCTTCCCGTCTGAGCCGTGATAGGGAGCATTGGAGGTGGCACGTGAGCTGTCGCATGCATGAACGAAGCGACAGCAGGAGCGATGGGCAGCACAACGTCAAACCCAGACAGTCGGTTCAGCCCTATGAGACGACAAAAACGACAGACAGAATGGCAATGATGAAAGCTAACACTGCGTCATATGCAATCCTATAATTCCCCGGCACTACAACCTCTTGACTTGTACCCTAGCGAGGGCGGCTGCTCTTCAACAATGAGATCAAACGCCCGGTTAGCTCAATCGGTAGAGCGTGAGACTCTTAATCTCAAGGTTGCGGGTTCGACCCCCGCATCGGGCTCAAATCCTGATGCGCTTCGTAGGAAGCCCCTCGAATATCTCAATCATTTTTTTGCTATTTCGTTGAGCTGTTGTCTCTATTATTTTTTTATTATTTTTTGGTCTGGTTTTATGTATAGTGTTTGGTGTTTTGCCGGAGCTGAAGCTGATGCCGATCATACTGCCGACTAAGCACGAGAGGACGCAGGTTTATAAGCAATAGCAGCATACCCCGTGGGCTCTCTTCTTTCTAGTTCATTATTTATGTCGACTATATTGCGGTTTACTACTAGAACGCCTCGTAGACATGCTTGGGTACGTGCTATCTCTGCTTATTTGACGGGTAATAAAGCACGGTCAAGATCATGACTCTCAACGGCACATCTGGCAGTTCCAACAGCGCATATCAAACGGGCTAGTCGATACAAGTGATCGCATTAAAGTCCATACTATCATACTACGACTATTCCCGCAGCTAGCACATACACGCAATGGCCACAACATTGCCGTCGTATGCCCGGAGAGACTACTAAATGGTGGCTGAATCTAGCACGATCTAGCCATCTATGCTTACATCTGCCTTCTAACTGCCATTAGCACCTACAAATCCTCCGCTTATGCATGACAGTGCATCTCGCTACAGCTTGCTAAATACCCGAATGCCAGCGTGTGCCGTAGTGACACGCCTTGCACGGTATTGTCCGACCTGCACGGGCCGATAAAAGCGGGTCTATCCATGGCCACGGGCCCGGACTTGCCAAGATAGGCAGTGACTGCTATCACTGTATTTAAGAGCATTATAGAGTGCAGAATATAGTCGGCAACTGAGGCAGCTAGATTTTCAAAGACCGCATAAAAGACCGGAAATTCGACTCAATCCCCGAGAGAGGTCGCGTTTCTTGTAGCTCTAAAAATCTTACCACCAAATGGTTCCAAAGGCCCCAGTGAATCCTTCGTGCTGTCCACTTAACGGAGCCTGGCCGGGCTGCCAAGAGCGGAAAAGAAATTATCCCACGCGCACCCTTGGCTAAACCCTTTAGTAACATGTAACAATGAACGTACAAAGTATGCTGAGAGTGGTTTTGGTACGAGACGGGTCTAGAGTGGGCCGCTATGGCCAATCCGATTATTTCCACAGCCTGCCTGGTCATCATTCCTCATTCCTGGCCATATGGCATCGTAGAAGGCGTAATGCTGGGCATTGGCAAGCGAGGACGAAGAGGTAGACTACTCCGTAGCTATGCGGAGGCAGAGCAGTCTTCTCGGCACACGACGTAGGGTCACGCAAAGATGGTCAGTGAGACGATGGGTCTAGAATTCGGGTGCCGACGTGGGCTCGGTTGTGGCCGCCGACACGTGGTTGTCAGGAGAGTCATGACAGATGCGTCGATGGCGATCCATCATTGCGGTTCATTCAGTTGGCATGCCGAACACAGTAAATGGATTCGATAAAAGCAGGTATAATTTATACACTGTCCTCAAAGAAATGCAGTCTTACGACTTTGTATTACATGCACGGGCAGACGTCGAAGACTGAGTAAGAGGCTGCAAGCACAGTTGTCTTTCCTTTTACGGTAAGAGCAAGACGAAAAGCAATGAAGAGAGGAGCTGTCCAAGACGGAGACGAGAGAGCGGGTGAGACGACTGTGAAAAGAATGCTTTGATTGGCTTGGCCAGCTTGGCGGGCCTTGTCTCCGTTGTGTTCAACTCTTCTTCGATCCTTCTTCGCCCTTTTTCCACTTGATACCCTTCTTCTTTAAGCCTGTAGTGCGATTCATCACTGTGGGACTGGGATTTCGTGATCAACTGCCAAATCACGACATCCGCTGCTTGAGCTCTCTGCACGACTCTTTTCTCTCGATTTTCTTGTGTTTTTTTTTCTTGTCGCCTCTTGTTGACTCTTATTCATACACTAGTCTACGGAGTAGAGTATCCTTCGTCTTGTCAAGCAAGTGTAATTATATGATATATAATAACTTAAAATGAATATAAAAAATCACAACAACGTGGGAGTTGTTGAAAAAGAGGAGGAAAGGCAACGAGAGGACGCGGGCTGGTCTCTGGACGAGTATATGTACCGTCTGTCTCGCTGTTTCCTCTGAGATCGGCAGTCCTTCCTCGACCACTTCGTTTATATCCAAACAGACATCATGTCGGAAGCACAGTCAGACATTGTGCCGCAGCCGCGCTCCAAGCTGGCTCGCTGGTACCGCAGCCCCCTCTGCAGCGTCATCCTCGCCGGTCTCATCTCGTTTACCCAGCCGGGTATCTGGAACGCCCTCAATGCTACCGGTGCCGGCGGCCAGCAGAAGCCGTTCCTCGTCAACGGCGCCAATGCTCTGACCTTTGGCATCATGGCCTTTGGCTGCATCTTCTTTTCTGCCTTTGCCAACAAGTTCGGCCTCAAGACGACTCTCATCATCGGCACCCTGGGCTACGCCCCCTACTCGGCCTCCCTCTACGTCAACAACCGCTACGGCGTCGAGTGGTTCGTGCTCTTTGGCGGCGCAACCTGCGGCATCGCTGCCTCGGCCCTGTGGGCGTCCGAGGGTGCCATTGCCCTCGGCTATGGTGATGTCAACCAGCGCGGTCGTCACAGTAAGTCATCTATATGCCATCTTCAGATATATATATCTTTGAAAAAACCGCTAATGAATAGCCGCCATCTGGCTCGGTCTGCGCGAGCTCGGCCAGCTCATCGGTGCCTCCATCCAGCTGTCCCTCAACGTCAAGGACGGCAGCCGCGGCAAGGTCTCGTACACAACCTACCTCGTGCTCGTCGCCCTGCAGTGCCTCGGCCTGCCCCTGGCTCTGCTCGTGTCGCCCCCAGAAAAGATCATCCGCGCCGACGGCACGAAGCTCATCGACCCGACCAAGAAGAAGGCCGTGCTCGGCGAGCTCGGCCGCATGTGGAAGCTGCTGCAGCGCAAGCAGATGTTCTTCCTGATTCCGATCCTCGTCGGATTCAACTGGAACTCGGTCTACATTGGCCTCTACCAGACCGCCTACTTCTCGGTGCGCGCGCGCACTCTCAGCTCGCTCGTGACCAGCATCGTCGCGTCCATTGCCAACGTCTTCTGGGGCTGGTTCTACGACACGCGCTTCTTCCGCCGCCCGACGATCGCCAAGATCAGCTGGTTCACGCTCGCCACCTGCATGACGGCCGTGCTCAGCTGGCAGGTGGCCAACGAGAAGCGGTATTCCTCGCAGGACATCACCATTGACTGGACCAGCCCCGAGTTTGGCCGCGCCTTTGGCAGCGTCGTGCTGCTGCGCTTCCTCAACGAGTCCCACTACATGCTCGTCTACTGGATCCTCGGCGCCTTCTTTGACGACATTGAGATCCTCACGCTCGCCGTCGGCATCGTGCGCTCCTTTGAGTCGGTCGGCTCGGCCGTGTCCTACGGCATCGGTGCCGTCAAGACCATCCACCCCTTGAACAACCTCATTGTCTCGTTTGCTATGTTCGGCGTGTCCCTGGTGCCCACCTCCCTGGCCGTCTTCCTCGTGCCCGAGCGCCCCGCGACGTCCGCCGAGGTTGCCAGCCTCAGCGGCGATGTGCGCGACGGCGACCCCGAGGTCGACAGCAAGGACGACACCAAGGGTGTGCCCGTGCAGGCCTCGACTGTGCTGTAGGCGGTGGACTCGTATGGACTCCGTTGCCCACATTGTCCGTTGTCCGTGGTCTGAAACGATAGAATAAAAGCTTGAATAAATTGCAATAATAATACAATAATATACATCTACTCGCTACCATAATATCCCTTGTGCTGTATCACCGCTAATGAACCAGCTGAAGGGCTCGCTGCTGCCTATGCCGAGCGACTGCGGGTCGGACGGCATCAGAAACTCCCAGTTGTCCACCGTCAGGTCCATCGGGTCTAGAGCTTGCGGGCCGCCGAGCACGGGGTTTGCGATTGCATTTGCAAACGGCATCGTCGAAAAGGGCATCGGTACTTGGTTCTGCACCTGCGCCTGCGCCTGCATCTGCTCATACGCCTGCTGCTGCTCTTCCAGCGCCTCCAGCGCCTTGCGCTGCTGCTTCTCGCGCTGCTCACGCTCCAGCTGCTCGCGGTACGGCGCCTGGCACGGGCAGTCCTCGATGCGGCACGACCGTGCAAGCGCGTGTACCTCCGAGTGTGTCCATGCAGGCGATGTCCCCTTTGCCAAAGAAGTAGGGCTTAACGCAGGACTTGCGCCAGGGCCGGAGTCCAGCAAGCCCATCTCCTGGTAGCCGCTTGTTACCATGCCCTCCATGATCGGCATGCAGATGGCCTCGGCCTCTTCGGCCGCCTTGACAAGCTCGCGCGCAAGAGCCATGCGCGACTCCACCGTCGCGGCTGCCGTGCCCATCATGCCGCGCCGCATGCCGTCGAGCTGGACCATTATCAGACGCCACAGCAGGTATCCCTTAAAGTTGGTCTCGCCGGCCTCGATGCCGCGCAGGCACCAGAGCGTAGCCGATTCCAGCACAGCCAACAGGTCAGGGCGGATGGCCGCTTTGTGGCTCGACGGCGCGCCGAGAATGCCCTCTTCCTCGAGGAGCTGAAGCTTGATCTCGGCGGCAATCAGCAGGCTGGCCTGCATCGAGAGTCGGCGCAGCGGGCCGCAGCCGAGCATGCTCTGGCGCACGAGCTCGGGGGCGACAGCGTGGTCGACAGAGGCCGACTCGGCCGCGTCTTTTGTGGCCACGGCTGCATCGACGACGCCCGGACAGCCTGTGTGCCAGATGCGCAGGGCCGTGTCGACGACGACGCGCCGCGAGTACGCATAGGCTGTCTCGTCCTGCATCGCGGTACCGAAAAAGGGAATGTGCAGGCACAGCACGTAGCGCCGCATGAGCAGATCGACCGACGACAGCACGAGGGCGCTGACCTTTTTGTCGTCGCCGTTATCGCCTGTATTCTCGGATTTATCAGTGTTGTTGTACTGCTGCATAGTCTCGCACAGCCCGCGGTATGCCTCGCGGAACTTGCGGTCGAGGTGCAGCGTGTCGGCATACGAGCCGGGCGGGCCCATGTTGTTGACAAACTTGCAGATCAGCAGGCGCAGCGACAACGTCCGGCGCAGGGCAATGGCGACAGACGTCTGCGTAAAGGTCTCGGGGCTGGCATCCCTGCGATCGCGCTCATCAGGGCCGGGCTCGTTGTCGTCACTGTCTCCCTGGCCATCATCATCGCTGTGCTCGCCATCGTCCCCTTCCTCTACATCGTCGTCGTCTTCGTCGTTGTCTTCGTCAGTCTCCTCGATTCTGATATTCAGGGTACAGACTGCCGGCTTCAGTGCTTCACTCTCGTCTCTTTCTCCCCTCTCTTCTCTCTCTTCTCTTGCACTGTCATTGGCTTTCCACATGCCTTCGCCCATCTCAGCCTCGATCATCTCTGTCACTGTCTCGTAGGGTGGCACGCCACGCATCTCGCCGTCGCTCACGTACACGCGCTTGGGCACGCCCGTTGCGACTGCAGATGCTCTAGGTGTTCGAAGTCCTCCGTCTGCTTTGCTTACATGGCCATCAGTTGCGATGCATGTGGTCACTCTACCTCGGCGAGCGGCAGAGCCAACAGGCGGCGGCATCGAGACGATCGAAGCTTCCTCAAGTGCGTCGTCATCCAGGTTCTCAGGCGGCCTCGCGTCAAAGTCGGACAGAGACAACATCACCGGCCCGCCAGCGTCCATGCTCGTGGCCACAACGAGCTCCAGGATCGTATTCCAGAGCCGCCGCCGCATCTCAGCCGCCAGCAAGCTCATGCGCTTGGGCAGGTTGGACGGGTCGCGGTGCAGCCCCATGTAGACGGCCGAGCGCACGAGGTCGCCGACCGTGATCCAGATGAGCGCACCGCCAATGCCGACGGCTTCGCGCGCAATCAGCAGCAGGACATGGATCTGCAGTGTCTGCATGGTCAGGTGTGCCTTGTACTCGGGCTCGGAGTGCCAGGCCTGGGCGGCATAGAACCAGCGCACCGCGCGCGCGCGCATGCCGATGTGGTCGGGGTGTGTAGATGCGCCAATGGCCAGCACAAGCTTGAGCTGGGCCACAAAGGCAGAGTCGGACTTGGCAAAGGCAATGCCAGTCCCTTTCCTGGGGGTAGCAGACAACGACGATGTCGTCGACAACGCAAAGCTCTGCCACAGGGCCTCGTACTCGCGCCGGAACATGGGCACGTGCAGGATACGGTACATGCTCTCGGTGCTGCGCAGGTAGCACGCGACCAGCTCGTCGGCGAGCGCACGCGGCGGCAAGTCCAGATCTTCCGGCTGCCGGATGGGCTGCACCTCGGGGTTGATGTGGTGCAGGTGGATGGGAATGCCGAGCGACGTCGGCGCCCACTGTGTCCAGGTCGTCGGGCCGATGCGCTGTGCCTTGATGACACGTCCGAGGTGCTTGAGGCGCTGCATGTCGACAAACACCTTGGACGCGAGCGTGTTGTTCTCCTCAGTCACCAGCGGGTCGATCATCTCAAAGATGTCGCGGAAGCCGACGATACTGTTGACCCAGTGGCTCTGGCCAAACAGGCGCGTCTTGTGCATAACGCTGCGGCTTGTCATGTGCATGTGGCGGCGCGGGGAGTTGGCCGACCGGTCCTGGCGGCTCGAGGCATGCTTGCTGCTCTTGCTTCCCTTGCCTCCTTTGCTTTCTTTGCTGTGTCTGGTGACACTACCAGCCGTACTTTTAGTCCGCCACCTCCCGTCGCGAGGCCGGGCCGTGGACACGTAAAAGTCGCCGGCCATAGATCGCGGTCGGGCTGGCCAGTTGACGACTTGCGGATAGCCGAGAGCTTGGTTTCGGCTGCTGCCACCATTGCTGTTGCTGTTGCTATTGCTGTTGCTGTTGCTGTTGGTGGCTCTGCGCGTCCTCGCTGGCGGGGGTCCCATGGGATGCACTTGTCCGTTCATCGGTGTAGCTGGGCAGCCAAACGCGTTGACTGGCGAAGCTCCGCGGTTGGGTTGATGCCGTGGCGGCGAGCGAGACCGTGTGTGCCGTCTCTTGCTGCCACGTGCGGGCGACGTGGACCGAGACGACCGCGAACGGGAACCCCGTGAGTGGCGAGTGATTGCATTGTGCATTAGCGGGTCAGACAGCGTGACATACGACACCGACGTGATCTGACTTTCTTCGGAGACGGCGCCGGGGAAGCCGGTACGCATAGCCACAGTACTCGGAGTGGCCACCGCGTGGTCTTGCAGCTGTTTCTCCAGCTGCCGGATGCGCTGCTGCAGCGACTGGACATCGTTGCTGGTCTGCTTCTGCTTTCGAGTGTCGCGATGTGGTAGCGGGTCGGTGTAGCGGTAGTCCGTCTGGCCCATGTCGATGTCTAGGTCAAAGGATGGGTGGCCTGCAGATGCATTCCCGGATGACGGAGTGGAACTACGTTGTGAGCTGTCCCCGGAAGCAAAGATGCCACCAGTCTGAGCTGCGCCAACCTCACGGGAGTCGTGGCTGTTTCCATCCGCGGCTGCTCTTAACCGCCGGTGGTGTGCAGAGGCGGAGGGTCCCCGGATGACGATGCCGGCGCCAGTCAGCGATCCATTGCCACGTGGAGGGTCCAAGTCTGAAGGGTTTGTAGCAGAAATAGCCGCAGAAACACTCTGGGCTGGTGGAGCCGTGATGGGCAGCTGGGCTAGGCCTCCGTTGATAGCCGGTGGCGGTGGCAGCTCCTCGTAGACACAGACCACGCTGTTGCGGGCACGAAGACAATTGCTGCAGGGCTGCTCGCGGTTGCAGCGAATCTTGCGGCGGCGGCACAGGGTACATGACCTATGCAGGTTAGCTCCGTCAAGCTCGGAGAACGTATATTACTGAACACAATAGGCGTGGGGGTGTGGTGAGGCAGCATCTGCCAAGGGCACGAAACCCCAGGAATGACAAAAGACAAGACAGCAACGGTCACTTACACGGCTGGCCTCCTCCGCCGACGGATCTCGGGCTCGGTCATGGCTATAAGACTGAGTATTTCTGCAATGGGCTTGTGGAATCAACGGTGTAAGGTTCCGGCAGTCGTTGAGATGAGGTCTCCAAAAGACAAGGATAGACATCTAGGAAATGCAGAGAAAGAGAAAGAAGAAAGCACCATGCTAGCCTCTCGTAGCATCCATCAACTAGCTGTAAATGAGGTTTTCTGTAATGAGTAATGAGTTGAGAAGAGAGGTGAGTAGCAGGTCGGCAAACAAAGTCGGGGTCGGACTTGAGGAGGAGGAGGTTTCACTTTAAAGGGGCCGTGGACGGCCACGGAAAGGAGACAAATGTAATAAAAAGTAAAATAGTAAGACGTCGGGTCTATGTTCGACCTGGACGGCTTATTTTTCTCTCATAGAAAGGATGTGGTGTGTTGCAGGCGCATTGAGCTGAGAGGGTGGTCGATGTCGGGGATGAATTTGCCGACTTTTGTCGTGGAAGTCGGAGATAAGACCCGCTTTTGTCAGCAAAGGGCAGCGTAATTACAAGTGGGTCCAAGGTCGGGGAATTCCAGGCCGCTTCATAGGCCCGAGATTTGGTGCCTCTCATTGGCTGAACCACTTACACGAGTGAAAGTGGGGCTGTTCTATAGATGAATAAGCCGAGCCCGAAGTCCAACGTCCTCGTCCCGGCGAAGGCAACCTTGCGAACATGCATTGATGTTATGATATTTTGCTATTTTTTATAGTTTTTTATTGACATATAAACTAGCTAGTATGGTTCAATGGGTAGTTTCCGTAATTACGCAGCTCGTTCAAGTTTAAAGTCGGCTTTTCCGCGGACACCTCCTCCTACTTATATCCTGGAGATCACATTGTCTGCTTCAACTACACATCTCATCGGTCTTTAGTCTTCAGAGCTATATATCTTTCTAGAATACACTGCTTGTCGAAATCTTTCACATATCACCAAAAACTCGGCCCACGAAGACTACTCGACACCATGTCTGGCACCAAGAGCGACATACCGTCTGACGCGTCGTACCTCAGTGACACGGCCGTCCAAACCCCTACTCCTGACAACGCAGTCGAGAAGCCTGTGTCCCCTCCTGGCGGCGACGTAGCCCAGTTTGGCCCGGCCCCGGATGGCGGCTTCCGGGCTTGGTCCGTGGCCGCTGGCGGCTTTTTTGTCACCTTTGCCGCCCTCGGCTTTGCCAACTCGTTTGGCGTCTTCCAGGAGTACTACATTACCCACCAGCTAAGCAACAAGAGTGCCGACGATATTGCCTGGATCGGCTCGAGCAATGCCTTCTGCCAGTTCCTTGCCGGGTCCATCGCCGGTCCCCTCTTCGACCGCTATGGCGCGCGCCTCATCCTGCCCTCGGCCATCGTCTGCATCTTTGCCATTATGATGGTCAGCCTGTGCAACGAGTACTATCAGTTTCTCCTGGCCCAGGGCATTCTTCTTGGTACGTCCGTCGGGTTCATGCAGTTCCCAGCCATGGCTGCTGTCGGCCAGTTCTTTGACAAGAAGCGGGCTGCCGCGCTCGGCCTTACGGTTGCCGGCTCGTCTGTCGGCGGCGTCATCTTCCCCATTGCCACATCGCGCATGCTCAACGATCCGAGCGTGTCGTCACACCTGACATTTGGGTGGTCTGTCCGCATCCTTGGCTTTATCATGCTGTTCTCGCTGGCCATTGCCGTCGTCACGATCCGGCCCCGGCTGCCGTCGCGCACGACCCAGTTCTTCATGTTCGCGGCCTTCCGCAAGTTTGACTATCAGTTCATCGTCATTTCCATGTTCTTTCTCTTTATTGGCCTCTTCACGCCCATCTTCTTTCTGCCGAGCTACGCCGTGTCGCGCGGCATGGAGCCGACGCTCGCATCGTACCTGTTAGCCATTGTCAACGCGGCCTCGACCTTTGGCCGCATCATCCCGGGCATCCTCGCCGACAAGTTTGGGCGCATCAACGTATTGGCCATCGGCGGTCTCTCAACCGGCATCACCATCCTGTGCATGACATGTGCCAAGTCCACGCCCGGCCTGGTCGTATATGCCATCGTTTTCGGTTTCATGTCGGGCACCATTGTGTCCGGCGCAATGGCTGCCATGTCCGCGTGTGTGGACGACGCCCGTGACCTGGGCACATACATGGGCATGGGTCTGGGCGCGGCATCCGTGGCCGTGCTGATCGGCCCACCCATCAGCGGGGCACTGCTGCACCGCTCCGGCGCGTTCCTGCACTCGACCATCTTCAGCGGTGTCATGAGCATCGTCGGCGGTTTCCTTGCAGTTGTTGCCAAGAAAGGCACCAAGGCTGGCATTTTTGGCCGTTCATAAGTAGCGTTCTGTTTATCTATCTCACTCTCTCTTGACTAGCAATCTTTCATATCTTTCATAACCGCGCACTTCTTACCCTCTCAATAGAACAAAAATTAGACATAATTTTACCCGCCATATACATTTCATACGCCGAGTCTGATGAAAACTGATAATCAAATTTGTAAAACACATGCTGTCATGACTGAGAAAGAAAAGAAAAGACCGTAGAATGCAAGAATGAAAGACCCAAGCTCGCGTCGGCATGATCCTTTATGGCGCGCTCTCATTGTCGCCGCCCACGCCGCTAGCACTCCCACCTCCCCAGATATCAACACTCTCCTGCTCGACGACCCGCATAGCCCCTGCCACATCCTCTAGCTTGGACACGACGTCCAGCACGCCTTGGTTCACGCGCTGGAAGTACCGGTCGTTGGCCTCTCGCCGTTTCCGTGCAAGCAGAATATCCACCTGTGTTTCCTGCTCCTGGGGCCGTCCGCCTCCACCAGCCGCAGACGATGACGGGTTTCCAGTGTTGTCTCTGTCTCTTGAGTGGTTCGCTGCACTATCGTCTGCCCCAGTACCGCCCTTGTTGACGCCGCTGGCCGAAGCGTCCTCGTCTCGTCCTCCGCCGGCGCCCGCTGAAACACTAGTAGCTGAGGTCGTCACGGCCTTGAGCAGGTTGTTGGCCGACAAGACCTCGCCGTCATCGGCTCCAGCAGTACTGGCACCGGCAGTGCCTGCCTCTTCCGCCTCGCTGCGTGCCCATGCCTGTGCAAGTGCAATTTGTGCTTCACGCAGCGCAGCCAGCTTGTGGTCGTGGTCGGGGCCAAACACGCGCGTGCCCTCGGATGCCGACAGCTCCACCTCCTCAAGCGTCGCCTGCATCTCCGCCCACAGCGCATCCGTCCTATCGGTCGCTCGTGTCGATGTAGCTTGGCGCAGCGGCGGCATGGGAAGCGGCAGAGTAAAGGCCGCCGCGGCGCCCGTACTGGATCCTGCAGCAGCCAGCGTCGTTGCTGTGGTTCCTCCAGACAGAGAGGCGCCAGTTCCTGCATCAGCGGGCGCACCACCAGCCAAATGCTCTCCAGCCGGCTTTTGGCTTCCAGACGTCGGGCTCATCACGGCGCTTCCCGAGGCGCCGGAGCCACCGCTGACTTCCGTCCGAAAGCGGGACGCCGTGCGCGAGAGTGTCGGAAGCGACGGCATTCCAGTTGACAGGGAGCTTGCCCCCGTCTGTGTGTTGCCAAGGCCTAGCCCGGCACCGGACGCGGCGGCTCCGCTCGGAGGCCCTGCGCCGACATCTCCTGCGCCGGCAAGCGAGACGCTAGATGCTGCAGGTGAGGACTGCACGAAAAGGGCCGGCGGTGGCCCCCGCTGCTTGAATTTTCCTTTTGTCCACTGAGACATTGCTACATCTTTGTGGTGATTTAGCAGCGTCTTTCCTTCTTCGTCGATGCAGACCAAACGCGTGTCATCGCACTGGTCGTCCTGGCGTCTCACCGAGTCACTGTGG
The DNA here is from genome assembly GCA_029298845.1 of Ophiostoma perfectum. Classification (NCBI taxonomy): domain Eukaryota; kingdom Fungi; phylum Ascomycota; class Sordariomycetes; order Ophiostomatales; family Ophiostomataceae; genus Ophiostoma; species Ophiostoma perfectum. The sequence goes on from JANSLV010000018.1 coordinate 219,652, forward strand.
AGCTCCAGCAATGACGCAGGCCATTAAATTCGCCCCATTTATTTCAGCCAATAAAAAAAGACTACCTCATATCGATTATGTAAGTTGCATATTACATAATCTGGATGAGATTTGCTTACTTAAGTATTCCAGTCAGGTGACCAAAGGGCAATAAGTGGGTTTCTGTCACACAGTTTTTCACCACCGTTCGTGTGGCCCACTTATTGACTGGCTGAGGAAGTAGGGCGACAAAACCCTACTCCTGCTGCCCGTGCCAGGCCGGAGGGGAACCACTCCTCTTTTCCCTCCCGATTTTTTTGTCCCTTCAGAAAAAGTCTCCCCCATCGAATATTGAAGTTTTCTGCCTCTTCTGTTTCGACCTTTCCATTCCCACCCCCTCAATCCATCAACAAATCACCAACACAGCGATCACCAAACACGAATCGGTACGTTTGCCTGTTGTATGGCCTGTTCATCGTTATCATCCTTGGAGAGGACAACTGCATTCGAGAGAGCGACAGAGTCGAGCAATTTGGAGAGATTCGGCCACCTGGGCCGTCGACGATTTTCACCAAGGCTGGCACCCGAGACGACTGGGCAGCACAACGGCCGATGCAATGGCACGAGCAGCAGCAATGAGACTGGCACACTCGAAAGAATGACGCCCTAGAACACCGGCTCGGCCAGTTCGACGACGACGAGACGACGCACGAGACGACTTGATCCAACGACAACGATCGTGACAGTCAACCTGCCTCGACTGCTCGACACTACCATCTGCCAGCGCCACCAACTCTTCCACCGCTCTCTCTTTGCTTTGGTCCTCGTGGGACAACGATCAACACGCGGGCCACTGGTCGCCGGATCCAATCAATTCTAACATAACACAGCAAACATGGGTAAAGGCAAGCCTCGTGGTCTTAACGCAGCGCGCAAGCTCCGGAACAACCGCCGTGAGCAGCGTTGGTCCGATCTTGCGTACAAGAAGCGTGCTCTGGGCACTGCCTTCAAGTCGTCGCCCTTCGGTGGCTCTTCCCACGCCAAGGGAATCGTTCTGGAGAAGGTCGGTGTTGAGGCCAAGCAGCCCAACTCCGCTATCCGGAAGTGTGTCCGTGTCCAGCTGATCAAGAACGGCAAGAAGGTCACTGCTTTCGGTATGTTCTCTTGTCCCACTGTGTCTTGTGTCCTGTGTCCTGTGTCCCAATGTGTCTGATGCTAACACCCTCCAACAGTCCCCAATGACGGTTGCTTGAACTTTGTCGACGAGAACGACGAGGTCCTCCTGGCCGGTTTCGGTCGCAAGGGCAAGGCCAAGGGTGATATCCCCGGTGTGCGCTTCAAGGTCGTCAAGGTGTCCGGTGTCGGTCTGCTGGCCCTGTGGAAGGAGAAGAAGGAGAAGCCAAGATCGTAAACGGATCGACCCTGGCCAAAGGAACCTTTTTTATTTTTGCAACTGTGGATGGAAAAAATCCTATGAGGGGGGAGATACAAAAGATGCATACGAATATTACTTATGGCGTCGACGGAAATTTTTAAAGGGTGCTCATGCGGCTTGTGTGGACGACAATTGAACTTTGAAAAAATCCTTGGGTTACAAAACGGTTTCTTTTTCACATAAAACTTTTAAAGACGCAAAAAACATACAAAATTCACAAACTGGTTCTGTGACTGCTTGGCCGTGAACTCTTATACCAAGGCCGTTGTGCCGGGCCGTCGTTGTCTTGTGTGCTTGTAGAGTGGTCTATTCAGCATGCTGTCTATCTATCTTGTGTTATATCAATACAATGCCTGGCCCCTTTTGGTTTCCACAGCTCACCTATCACCACGGTATACTAGTACACTCCGTCTATGCCTCGACGGCTAGCTTCGCCTTCTGGGCCTTCTGGGCCTGGCTGTACCGGATCACGTAGTCCGCGCCCATGCCGGCACTGATCACGCCGCCCGTCAGCAGGCAGCCGTTGACAAACCACCACCAGCAGTTCTTGACGCTCTCCAGCTTCACGCGCTTGATCATGACGCCCAGTGTCACTGCAGCACCGCCGCAGCTGCCGACAAAGAACGCCGGGCCCGCACCCGAGGCGACGCCGGCGGCCGTCAGCAGGCCGATCTGCAAGGCGCCGAGGCCCGTCAGCACCGCCTTGGTCTGTGCGGCATGCTTGAGCGCAATGCTCTTGATGCCCGCCTTGACGTCGTCCTTGATGTCCATGTGTGCGTAGATCATGTCGTAGAGCACGGTCCACGCAACGTTGGATGTGTACAAAAGGGCCGACGTGGCCAGTGCCGCCGAGTTCGACAGCAGATCGATGCCCAGAGCAGGGAAGCCCATGATGGCGCCCCATGAAAATGTCAGGCCCAGCACAAACTGCGGATAGTAGGTGATGCGCTTAAACAGCGGGTAGGTGGCAACAAACGCCAGGCTGGGAATGCCGTAGAACAAACAAGACGTCGGGAACTGCAGCAAGATGCCAAGGCCGGCAAAGAGTTGCGCCCCCGTAAAGACAAAGGCGTTAAAGGGCGTCACAGCACCGCGGGCAATCGGCCGCAGGCGGGTGCGCGTAACGTGCGGGTCCAGGTTGCGGTCCCACAGGTCGTTGATGGTGCACCCGGCACCACGCATAATGAGCGAGCCGGCAAGGAAGAGCATGGTCGTGCCGGCAACCGATGCGGGCGAGGCCATGGCCGGCTCTACCATCGGCGCTGCCATGAGGGTCGAAAAGAGGCAGGGGAAGAAGAGGTAGTACGAACCCGTGGGCTTGTCCATGCGAGTGAGCTCAGCGTAGGGGATCCATGATTTCGGCAGCATCGAGATGAGGCCCGTGGTGGGCGGCGTGTATGGCGGAGGAGCAAAATCCGCTGCAGGGGCCACCACAGACGCCGCTGCGGCCGTCGTATGTAGCCGGATGAGAGCCGGTGGTCCTGAAATTCGCACAGTAGATGCCTTGACAGGCAAGTATGAGTTTCTTCTGCTAGAGCTGCTTGTCGCGAGACTCGAGGACAGAGCCTTGCCTATCCGCAGGGATGCCGGTGCCGGCGAGCGCAAGGACGAACACCCCGGGTGCAGCGGCCGGATGCCACGCAGACACATTGACCTCATCTTCAGAGCTGGGTACGACTGTCAGTATATGATTAATGGCCATAATAACACAAGCTCCCAGTCCGCTACCAGTACTTTTACTTGAAACTCAAGCTCTCTGAGAATGGAAGACGAGGCCGTTCTCGATGTGACGTCGTCATGATGCTCCGGCGTCCCAATTGTGCTCAATACAAGCTTCCATTCGTAGCCAGGACCGTACCAAGGCGTGCAGTCTAAAACATACCTGTTCAATTCAATCAAGTACAGCTTGTCTCGCGTCTGCTCTCACGCAAGCCACGGTGAAGCCAAGCTCGACGCCAAAGTCGATTTTGACGATGTGTATTATGTAATCAACTAGCAGAGTTCGCTCGATTAAGCTCTAGCCAATTGGATGCCCCATTAATTTGCCCGCCGTTCCACGCGCCCATAGGCCCTGTAGAAAGGAAAGTGGGGCCTTTTTATCAAACATCACAGTCGCGCCTTCCTTGCGACACTCGATGGTGAAGCTGCTGCGATAACTCGAAAGACAGTAAACAGCATCGCATCGCCACTCTGCAAACGACACCACATGCGCTTCACTCAGGCGCTGCGCCACTAGCGAACATTGCCCCTCTGTATCCAGCCGCGCCCTTGAACTCCGGAAGAATCATGCATCAGCGTCTACTTTGATTTCACCTCGGAAACGCGTAGTCTTCTTTTTCCTCTCTTTTTCTCGGTTCTCGATTTTTTGTTTGCTTCTCGCCGTCGTACGAACGGCTTCACGATACCTCCACGACCACTGCCATGCGACAACAACTACCTTAGATCCACATATCCAACCGCAGCTCTCCACATCCTACAGAGTTCGCAGTCGCCGGCTCCCCGCGGCCACGATGCCGGTCGCAAGTCACCCCCAGGCAAAGTTCGACCCCATACCGCCCGATCTCGACCTCCACGAGCTCGTCCAGAACACGCCCAACTTTGAGTGGGCGACACAGATCTCGGCATCGGAAATCTACGCTCTCGGCCAGCAGCGCTTCGAGAAGCTCGTGACGATCCACGTCATCAACGGCGGCAAGCCTCTGGTCATCAAGAACTGGCACGAGCGTCTGCCCAAGAACCTCTTCAGTTCACAATGGCTCGAGGAGACATACAACCGCAAGGAGGAGCGCGTGTGGGACATTAACAACAAGAGCCTGATCCCCATGACCATGGGCCATTACCTGCGCTCGATGAAGCAGCTGACCGACCAGTGGACGCCACGCAATTTCCGCGACGAACGCCGCCAGCGCCTCTACCTCAAGGACATTGACTGCCCGCCCGAGTGGCTCGAGCGGCTGACCAAGGTTCTGCCGCGGTCCATCTTCTACCTCAACGAGGATGTCGAGGGCGGACAGAACAACAGCTCGCGCCGCCACCACGGCCTCGCGGACGAAGACGACGACATGTTTGTGAACGAACACCCGGCAGCTCGTGCCGGCGATCTGATGAGCAGCCTGCCGCCGGAAATGCGCGCCGAGAACCTCATGTGCTACATTGGCCACGAGGGCACATACACGCCCGCGCATCGCGAAATGTGCGCCAGTCTAGGACAGAACATCATGGTAGAGACGTCGGGGTCGGACAACGGCGAAAAGCCCGGCAGCTCAGTCTGGTTTATGACGGAGACCAAGGACCGCGAGGTTGTGGGCGAGTACTTTCTGTCTATGCTGGGCCACGACGTCGAGATCGAAAAACACTTTGCGCAGATCAACGCCTGGAAAAAGGCAGCGTTCCCCGTCTACATTGTCGAGCAGAAGCTGGGCGATCTGATTCTGGTGCCACCACTAGCACCACACCAGGTCTGGAACCGCGGCACGCGCACGATGAAGGTGGCGTGGAACCGCACGGTCGTCGAGACGCTGGAGATGGCGCTGCGCGAGGCCCTGCCCAAGGCACGGCTTGTGTGCCGCGACGAGCAGTACAAGAACAAGGCGATCATCTACTACACACTGAAGAAATACTACACGGAGCTGGAGTACGCGCAGGCTGACCAGCAGCTCGACACGTTTGGCATCAGCCAGGACGTTGCGCGGAATCCCATGCGCACGGCGCAGGTAGCCGACGACTTCAAGAAGCTGCTGCGGCTGTACACTGACATTCTGGTGGACGAGATGTTCAGCGTCAAGGAGAAGAGCGTCGAGCTGATTCCGTTTGACTCGTACATTACCTGTTCGTACTGCCGCGCCAATGTCTTCAACCGCTTCCTGACGTGCAAGCATTGCGTGCGGCCTCTGGCCGATGGTGAGGAGGATACGTACGACGTCTGCATGGAGTGCTATGCTATGGGCCGGTCGTGCATGTGCGTGTCGGGCCTGAGCTGGTGCGAGCAGTGGCCGTGGGAGGAGCTGGTGGACAACTACGACCGCTGGCAGGCCATGGTGGTGAGCAACGACGGCTTTATTGATGCATTCTCGTCGCCGCCTCCCCTTGAAGTGGCCCGGCTGCGAGCGGGGCGGAAGCCGGTGGCACAGATCTGCCAAGAACAGCTGCGACGGCGGCCGTTCCGCGACATCACCAAGCCTGCCGTCGAAGAAACGCTGGAGCCATCCGATCCCGAAGTCGACGACAACGGCATTGTAAAGAAGAAGAACACGCGCAAGCGGAAGAAGGGCGACACATACCGGTGCCACGTGTGCTGCCACAAGGACCACCGCTACCGGCTCGCGTTCTGCAACACCCCAGGGTGCCAGGAAGCGTACTGCTACGGCGTGCTGTACCGGGGCTTTGACATGATGCCGCAGACAGTGATGCAGCAGGCGTACTGGAAGTGTCCGCGGTGCATGAAGATTTGCAACTGTGGGCAGTGCCGGAAGGCAGGCATTTCAAACCCGTACATTCCCAAGGGCACGCTGCTGGGCCACGACACGCGGCCGATTGCCGACGACCGGAGCGTCGAGTCGCTGATCAACTTTAGACTGCACAACCTGCTGTGGCTCAAGAACAGCGGCGACGAGAGCCGGAACATTGCGAGCAAGCGCATGCAGAGGCTGCGGCAGCAGGCAGACGCGGCCAAGGCACAGGACAGCGGCCTGCTGGACGAAGGCTTTGGCAGTGCGAACGCGAATGCAAGCGCAAATGCAAATGCAAATGGAAATGGAAACGGGGAGAATGGAGACCACAGCCATGGTGGAACATCATCACACGACGGCGGTGTGAACCCGTCGCTGCTCCAGAACGACCATAACGGCCACAGCCATGACTACGACGACTCAACGTACCCCGATCTAGGGGCGTTTGGTGACCACGATGGCGACATGTACCCCGACCCGACGGGCTCGATGATGATGGGCGAGGACCAGGCACCGACGGCATTTGGCCAGGCATACTACATGGACGACGACGACATGGCCAACAAGATTCTGTTTGACCCGTACCAGGAGCCGCCGCTCAACCCGGCGGTGGGCAGTCTCGGCTCGATGGCGACGCTGCCCGAGTTCCTGGAGAGCTACACGCACAGGCCGGTGCGCCGGCCGCGGCAAGAGAAGGACCTGGACCCCGACTACCAAGGGCCAAAGCCGTCGCACCGTAAGAAGTCGGCGCAGTCTGCGTCTCATGCTATGCCAGGCGCGGGTGCGCACGCCAACGAATACGGCGACCCCAACATGAACCTCGACCCGGCGCTGCTTAGTGTTTTGCAGACGACGGCCGAGCCGCCGAGAAGTGCAAATGCAACGCACGCCGGGCCAGCCCCTACAGTGACCATGGAGGCCGTGGAGGCAATGTCGAATGCGGCACCGAGCACCGACGTGGGCGCCGCCGACGTGTCTATGAACATGGACGGCGCACGCGATACATCAGACGACGAAGAGGCCGACGTGGGCGCGAAACAGTACCCGGCGAATGTACCGGAGCTGCGGCACGCGAAGCCCAAGATCTCGTACCTGGAGGAAGAGGTAGCGAGCGACGGCGAGCTGGACGAGGACGGCACGAAGAAGAAGACGCGGCAGCGGGCCGAGCCGCCCGAAGCGAGAGCGCTCGAGGGTGTCGTCGAGACTGTCGAGGCCGCAGTACCGGTGCCTGCATCAATGTCTGCATCAGTGCCTGTATCAGCTCCTACGTTGGCTGCAGCACCAGTCGAACCTGCAGCGAACTCGTCGCTCAGCACGCCATCCTCGCCCGGCTTCCCCGAACTCATCTTTCCCAAGTTTGGGGCAGCAAGAGAAGGTGCAAAGGAAGCACCGAAGCCGGCGGACGCGGCACGCAAGCGCGGCCGTCCCAGCACAGCCGCACACGTACACGCGGCAACCGCGTCAGCAACACCGCCTACCACCGATCCGCCGCTGAAGCGGTCGCGCGTGTCTGCTGCAGCGCCCAAGGTAGACCGCTACGGCCGATCCACCGCCAGTGTATCACGGGCAGCGGCACGCAAGGCAGCCTCTGACAGCGGCAGCAGCAGCAGCAGCGGAAGCGGCAGCGACAGTGGCGGTGGGAGCGAGGGCGGCAGAGCCCAATCTGCGCTAGCCAAACGCCGGGGCCGTCCGCCCAAGGGCGCAGCTGCGGCCAGGCCTGCTGCTCCTGCGCCGGCTGCCGACCCGTCGCCGGCCGTGCCACCAGCCAAGTTTCTGTCCATGGCCGAGCGTATGGCACTCAAAGGGAAGAAGTTTAAGATGGCCGGTGGCACGAAGGCTTCGGGTGGAGAGAAGGCGACCGCGGCAAAGGCCATGCCTGCAGGGAAGCCAAACCCTGTTGAGAAGACCACCGCGCCGGCATCAAAGCCGACCCGAGTCCAGCCGCCGCCCAAGAAAAAGGACACGCCACCACCTAGAGACACAAGACACGGGGGAAGCGACAGCAGCAGCGACAGTGAAGCGATCCCGTCGCAGACGTCCCGCGTGATTCCGAGCCGGGGCCGTGGCGGGTTCGGCCCAACACGAGGCAGGTCGTCCGGGTCCGGGCCGACCGTCGTGCGGCTCGCAAGCAGTGGATCCGAAGCGGGCAGCGACAGTGGCAGCGGGCGTGGTTCAGGGAGTGGGAGTGACAGCGAGTCCATCCCGGGCAAGACATTCTTTGCGCGGCGCGGTGGGACACGCGGCCGCGGCCGGGCCCGGGGCCGGGGACGTGGTCTTTGATTTGATTCAATGGTTGTATTTACTATCCAGCTGCCTGATACCTAATTATGTATATTTTATATTTACGCAACCCAAGTCCACCTGCTACTCATCGTAATTTTCTAATGCATTGTCCCTGCAGAGCGTACAAACGTCGCCACGCAGTCCACCAAGCTGCCTGTAGTCCACCGCTGTCCCTCTGCACGCGCCCTACTGCTTCTTGTGCTCGTCCTTGACCTTGTTGACGTCAAAGCCCGACTTGTCGGCCTTTATGTTCTCTTCGCTGTCGGAGGCCAGCTCGGGCACCCACTCGCCCTTGCCCTTCTTCTGCTGCTCGATCGACTGCTGCTTGAGCTTCTCGACCTTGAAGTCGGGGTCATCTTTCGCTGTCGGTTAGCATGGCCGGTGTAGATGTGCGGGGGGTTGTTGTACAAGACACGGATCGTGCACCTACCACTCTTTGACTCGCCGAAGCGCTCGCCGTGGCGGCACGCGACGGACGACGAGAACGGCCGGACCGTGCGGACAGACGTCGATGCAGCTGCGGCTGGGAGGAACGGCCGGGACGCGGGCACCGGGACGGGCACGGGGCGGAGGACACGGAGGCAGCGGAGGGAATTCATTCTGATGGTTGTTTGGCAGCGTGGTGTAGTTGTTTAGAAGCTCCAGGAGTTGTTTAGCTGTTTAGAAGCTGTCGAATTGATGTCAGGAGAGACGTTGTGCGGCAATGCTCGACGCAAGACGTCCCAATCAGATGGGTATGACGTAATGGCCAGCCAACAGAAGATACTTGGTTCCAGTCCAATCATGTGTTTTATTTCTGTTTTATTTTTTTGTTTGTTTTTTTGTTCGGCAGTCATTGGTCGTACTCGTGCTCCTGTTGGCCTGTTCAGGGTAGTTAAGCTCTTGCGTACCCGATGTTGGTGTCGACATCGGATGATTGATTGACAGGACCGACGGCTGTGTCGTAGAGCATCGGCCGACTGCAGGATCACGAGCACTGACTTGTGAATGATTGTCTGTATGAATATATTGTAGTCATCTTTTGTTTAATATTGCATAATAATATGAAGTACACTGACTTCTATTCAGTTTATTTATTTATTTGTATTTTCATTTTCATGTTATGTTTTACTTTCAGATCATTCTCATGGACTTTATTTTATTTTATTAACGACCTCTTTTTTTAAAACAATATAGAAGACATAATTTAGTCAAACACTACTAATACAATAAAAACAATAAATAACAACTACAAGACATGTCGACAACGACCGTGAAGCTGACGATCGGATGCCAATCGCAGACAACACGCGCCCATCAGCCGACGAGCACTGACTAACAGGCAACATCGCAGCCAGTCACGAGACCGTCGACCTTACACACCGACCCCGTAGATATTCGCTCAGCACGATCATCAAGGATCAGCTGGCCGAGCCGGCCACACGAGAACAAAGAGACGAACAGAGGAGAGATAAGAGGTGGCACGAAGCGGGTTGCCCAGCCTGCTGTATAGGAGAATAAAGGATAAAGAGAGAATAAAGAATAAAGAATAAAGAAAGAATAAATATGACTGAAGAATAAAGAATAAAGAACAAAGAAAGAATAAATAATAAAGATGGACTAGATACAGAACCCTGCATCTGCACAGACCAGAGCCTGGTCTGACAGAACCAGCCACAGCTAGAAATAATAACAGAATATGACAGACACAAGAAGAGAGAAAAGAAAAGAAAGAGAAGAAAGATAATAGAAGAAAAGAAAATACAATAATATTAGAATAATAAATAACAGAACAGGATGATCTCCGTCATGGCATAATGCTGTGAATATATACGAGCATTGAAGAGCACTGGAGATATAGTTAATAGATTTGATGATATATTTAGATGATAGATAGATGATGGACAGATGATATTTGATAGATATTTGATATGATGATTGATGGCCGATGAAAGATGCTGGACTGTTGCATTGCCATTTCAACGGTTGACGCCACTCCCGCCACTTGCTCCTACGACGTCCACGATCATCATACTACAGCTCAACGTGATGCCCAGGCTACTGACCGCTCTTCCTCTTTGTTCTACATAACCGTCTGGCAGTCTCACGATGGCTGGTGCAAGCGTACATCACGGAGGTTACACACGAGTACTCGTCCGGACTGGAATGCAGCGGTTGCTGGCCGGCAGTGAGACACAGGTCGACCGAAAGTCAATATTTTGTTTCGCCCGCCCTCGACCCTCATTCCGCAAGCTACGAACTATGAGCTACGAGCTATGGAGTCATGGAGCTGTGAAGCTGTGAAGCTATGAAGCTATGGAGCTGTGCGAGCCACGGCTGCCTGCGATGGAGCGAGGCAGCGAGGCGGACGCTACGATGCAAACAATGTTGACGATGCAGGCATCCCTTGATCGGCACGTCGGCATCGTTCTTCCCATGGGCGTCATCTCTCTCAATTCTTCAATATCCCTTGATCAACCTGTATCATCTAGTGCAGACCGTATTGCATTTGACTCTATTACGTGTTGTGAGATAGCTTATGAGGCTGTTCTCTGAATCCATCTTATATCTACATTCAGATGCTCTTCCACCGACACATCGTAAGCATATTTACCAGTTCGATATCATCGACTTGCCACCTGAAACATCTTCAAACCACGAACTGCCAGAACTACTCTCAATACTGCGGTCGATTCATCGCTCATGAATCCGTGCTCACGCTCACGCTCCTCTTATTCGCCCCTGCATGAGCGACATGCGACAGGGCCAGGGCCAGGGCCGCATGCGACCACCTGCGTGCTGCGTAGGCGCCTGCTTTGAGACTCGTGCAAGTACTGTACAGTAGTCCGTCATAATCTACTTTGCGATCCAAGATACAGCATCAACATCCCTGACGCCAAGAGGGTTCTGTTTCTGATGCGTGGTTTCAGTGAGTAGTTGACACACGTGAGATGGATGAAGATTGTAGGTATTGAGATATTGAGATATTGAGATAGTATTGAGGATAGAATACTCGTATGAAGATACTGGAGATTAACTCCAGACCGTACACCCATCAAAACAATACCATAAAATAGCCTCATTACAGCCGTCTCCATCCGCAAGATCACGCCTACAGTACAGTGTGAACGCCTGCTGCTGAGCATAGTCTACAAGGCAGATTACCCCCGTAATTTGCTGGCCCCAACGCCCCACCTAAAGACCCACTACAGAGGCAAATTCCATCAGACAGGAGACTGTCTCGACGGCAAGGAGACAACAGACAGGGAGTCAGGACATATGGGGAAGACGCGGGAATGCAGCTGACCAGAGCGAGCGGACTGCAATGCGCAAATGCAAAATGCGCAATGGAGATGGAGGTGGAAGTGGAAATGCATACCGAATTGTTGCCCAACGGCTCCATCGATGGCGTATGGAGAATGGTGATGGAGCGCCCCTATCATCGGGCTGAATGGTGTTGTCTTTGGTTGTAGTGTTTCTCGTATCTTGTTCTTTATTCAGTTTGTGTATTCGTTCGTTTGGAGTTCTCTTTCTTCATCTTTCATGTCTCATCATCTTCATCATCATCATCATCATCTTCAACGATCCAACGCCTACAACGGTATCGCCGACACACCGGAGAGAACGAACGACACCGGAGAGAACGAGCGAGAGCATAAAGAGCAAGGCCAGGTGACCGTTCTTCTTTCTTTTCTTTTCTTTTCTTTTCTTTTCTTTAGTCTGGTTTCTCTCTGTTCCCTCTCTCTCGTTATTCTATCAATATCCACTAGCGCCATACACACGTTTGGCTAGCCTCCCACGCCCCCCAGCCTAGCCTAGCCGTTCTTTGTTGGGCATGCCAATCGTGGCGTGGCACAAATCGCATTACGATAGAACCAGAGGCGGCGGCAAGGTGCAGAGCGGTGCAGCGGTGGCAGGTGTTGCAGCGGCGGCAGCAGGCCAGTGGCAAAACAAAGCAGGACTGTGTGCCCCCCAAGCAAAAGCAACCTTGCCATGTCCGGCTAGTGCGCGAGCAGTGTGTGTGGACCCTGCACCTCTGATTGGGCCACAGCGGAGCTAGCCCCATCCAGCTAGTCACAGTGCATTTCTGCGCAATTGTGTAAATCGTATGTATCTCAAGACACCTTGTCCGTGTTTTGTTACTTCCGAAAGCGGCACACTGTTGTTGTTTTGCGCTGGCGTTGCTGTTTTCCTACACGTACTGTGCGAGCACTGTGCAGCGCACGCACTCTTTGGCCTGGTCATTTATCGATTTTTAGTATCTGCGCCGCTGTCGCTCCTTCTTTCTGCTTTCTCTTGCTGTGCTTTCTCTTTCTTGCTCTTTCCTCCTTGCACTTCCTCTCTTGCACTTCCTCTCTTGCACTTCCTCTCGTGTGCTGTGCGTCTGCATCTCACGCTGTTCTTCATCTCCTGCATGTGTCTCCAGCTACTCATATATACAATATAATATGCAATATAATACAAATACAAAATACAACATACAATACATACAGCAATCTACTCTGCGCCCCACGTCTATTTTTGTCCTGCATCCCAATCACCGGAGGCCACTAGCTGCTACAAGTACTCGCAGCGGTCGTAGGCTGTGGTCGTATTCTCCGTAGGTCATTTAGGCTTAGCCCATACCCCCCTACAGTGGTCAGTGGTCAGTGGTCAGTGATCACTAGGCCTCGCCCCTGGGCCTCGCTGCGAGTCGTGACTCTTGACGCCCGCTCCACACCCCGGTCGCTCCTTCTGCCACGCCCGCGCACCCTTGCGACCAACCACCGCCCACCCTCCTCTCTCTCGCATCGCTCTTTCCCTCTTTCCCTCTCTCGCGCTGCCTCGTTCCCTCTTTCCTCCTCTTCCTGTCTGGGGACCCTCTTTTGTCTCCTCTTTTTCCGACCTTGTCCTTTCCTCTTCCGCCCACACGAGCCACTCTTTCCACTTTCCACTCTTTCCTGGTCCTTCCTAGTCCGTACTTCGTAGTCCTTCCCTCTTTCCTTCTTTCCTGTGGCTCTTTCCCCTTCTCGTTCCTCTTTCTCGCTCCTCGTCCGCCCTCTTTCCCTTTCTCGCTTTCTCGCTTTTCCCTCCCTTCTTCCCTTTTCTCTTCTCCTCTTTTCCTCTTCCTCATTACATCCCACCACCCACACCACTTCTCTTCCACACTCTTCATCTTGCTTTCTTCAATTCTTTCATCACTTACCATTTCACACTCACCACTTCACACTTTGCCATTTCACACTCTACCACTTCACACTTACCACTTACTTCTTCCACGCACCTCTCTGTTCTTTTACGCCCCTTCGTCTATATCCCTCACCTGCAATAATCTCTCGCGCCATTACATGCACATCGCCATCCACTCATCATCGTCGATTGATCCAACAAGCGAAAGAAACCACAGACGCCAAACATCCTCAAAACACCCAACAAACCAACTAATGTCAAGATAACGGCAACGCAATCACCACATCACATCAATCACATCAAAACACAACACCCGCATCGCACATCCCCCCCACAACCACATACACACATAATGTCTTACTACTACAACGCCCACCCGACGCCTGCCGCCGCGCCCGCCGTCAGCCACTCGCACCATGGTGGCCGCAGTCGGCGGGCGCCGCGCCTGTCCGTGTCCCAGAACAAGCAGAACCAGCAGCAGCAGCAGCAGTCCCAGAACCACCACCAGGCCCAGCAGCACCAGCAACAGCAGTACCGCCTGCGCTCGATGAAGGAGCTCGCCGAAAACCTCAACCTGTCCGCGTTCCGGGTCAAGTTCGAGGCCGGCCGCTCGTTCGACCTCGAGGACGACCTCGAGTTCTGTCCCGGCCTGCTGACCGAGAGCGACCTCGTGTCCATCCACAGCGCGTCCTCGGAACGCTCGTCGCTCGCCAGCAACTCGCCCGAGCACTCGCCGTCGCAGCCGACCCAGGCCGCGCCCGCGTTCTCGCTCAATGCCTCGTCGCCGTCCTTCACCCTGCCCATGCTGCAGCAGACCCAGACGTCTGCCCAGTCCTCCAAGATGCACCAGCCCGCTGCCACGCGCGCGCGCAATCCTATCCCGATTGTCCACCCGTCGTCGCGTCCCGGCTCGCACATGAGCATGGCCACCCCTGTGCCGTCCGTGTCCCCCGGTCTCCGCGCTTGGTAGATGCATTGCCAGCCTAGCGAGTCTGTTTTCGATTTTTGATTTTTGATTCTCGATGTTCGATCTCGATTCTTCATTCTTGATTCTGGACTTCCCTTCTTGGTTCACGAGTCTGGTCGAAAACAGTCAGTGGGGCAGGACAACGCACAGTGGGTACGGCTAGTACGACTGGGTACGACACATCACGACTCTTTTCTCACGCTACTCAACTCACTTCCTCACTACACTTCTCGCCTGTTTTATCGACTTCTTCTATTTCCGACTCTCACTCTTCTTCTGTCTGGCAAAATCTGAAAAGAAAAAATACCCTGGTTGGACCGGTGTTGTCTCGACCGACTCGACGACGGCGTTTGCTTTGCTTTTCTTCCTATCGGCTCTATCGGCTTTTCGGCTTCTTCGACTTCTTCAACTTCTCTCTCTCTCTTCACTCTTCTCTGTCAATATTCAGCAACCTTGTTTTCGTTTTTGTCTCGACTTTTACAACTCACTCCAACAAGCGTTTCGGCAATATTAATTCTCAGCATATCGGTTTTCACGACGAAACGGAGTTTACGGACCGCATCTTTCGTTTTTCGTTCATTCTCAATTTCTCAATTCTCATTCGTTCTTGTTCTCTTTTTCGACTTCGGTTTTGACATTGCGATACCACGAGCGGGCACTGTCTGTCCGCTCTCTCTCATCTTCTTTTTCATCTCACATCTTTTTTTTCCTCTTCATCTACGAAAATGGCATCATGGGTCACGAGTTGCAAAGAAAAACATATTGTCCAGTTCTGTTTAGATCTGTTTGATCTGTTAGATCTGTTTGATCTGTTAGATCTGTTTAGATATTGACTTTTGAGCCTTGGTTTTTTCAGCTTCTAGCTTTTCAGCTTTGGCTTTCAGCTTCTGGCTAGGCTTGCTTTTCTTCTGTCTTCTTTCCTCGTTCTTTTCTGTTTCGTTTCGTCTTTCTTCTCCGGGGTTTGGTTGTCTCTTTTCATCAGTCATTTCTCTGGAAAGCGGGTTTGCAAAGGAATACCTGTGGCGGTGGTCCGTCTCGTTTGTTTCGGGTTTGTCTTGTCTTTTGTCTTGTCTTTCGTCTTTTTGCTACTTTGTTATCTGTTCTGCTCTTCGCTCGGTGTTGGGGTTTTGATTCGAATAGGATCAAAACGGGCTGTCATTGTCTTTATCGTCTTCTCTTCTCCGTTTCTGCCTCTGTTTCTGCTTCTGTTTCCCGTCAAACTTTTGTATTCATCTTATCTGTGTCATTTACATCTGGGGGTGGGAATCTACATATCCATACCGGGGCAACAAGGCGCGCAGGCAAAGAAAGCGGCCTCTGTTTTGCGTTTTTGCGTTTTGTCTGGTCCTCTTTGGTCTTTCTTGCCATCTTTCTTGCACTTTTTTCTTGTATCTATTTTGATATACGTCTTGGAGGCTTCGTCCTACTACATTATTCTATCACCATTCTCATTATGTTGTCTGCTTTTGACTCGAATTTAATTGGCTATTTTCCGCTATTTGACTAACCTAGGACTACTTATGAATAAGAGCAAGCCGCGCAGGCGACGCACACTCGCTGATCCGCATGCCACGTTGCTGATTCATGCACGCGTGAACCCCGGACCTTGTTCTGTCCTCGGTCTGCGAACCTGGAATCCGTGATTGGGCGTTCAGCTCGGAAACCAAGACACCAAATCAAGACTCAGTTCATCGTTCATCGGCGAGCACGTCGCACTACGGACACACAGACAGTACACAGGACTGCAGACTACCAAAAAGATGGCTGCAGCGCAGTCGTCACACCGATGCATCATGTCTCAAGACGGGCACCGAGACCACCGTAGCTCATTCGTGATTTGCGCATCGGCTCAGACAAGCCGGACGGCAAGGCAAGAGACCATTTGCTGGTATGTGCATATGGCCAAGCCTTTTCCTTTCTACAAAATAGATGCATTTGTCTTCTTCGGCCTGCTGTCATAATAGAGAGACCGTCTCCCGTCGCGCGGCCACGACTCCCTACATCCAACGTCGAATATGAAAGACCAGCACGCGAGACATGCATTAGGGCTTCAAGTACCGTCACTCGATACAGCCCTTTTCGCCCTCTCTGTTGTCTCTTGCTCGTATATAGCCGCTGCCGTGCCTTCTGAAGCTTCTCCTCTTGTCCCTCTTCGTCTCCATTGATTTTCATCTTCACTTCTCAGTACGTTCCATACCAGACGCTCGGCACTTGGTTAGTCGCTCTTGACTCTTGTTGGCATTCTGAAAGCGGCTGAATCTATATACCCTTGGTACTTGGCTATAAAAAGACAATGTTCCAGTTTACTCCCTTCCACGCAACGTTTGGCGCCGAGGTCACGAGCCCGGGCCAAGACGCCGACGTCAATCTCGCGTCGCTTCCGGACGCTGGCATCGCCGAAATCCTAGAGGCCATTGCCAAATACGGCTTTCTCGTCTTCCGCGATACGCGCCTCGACGACGCCCAACATGTCGCCTTGTCGCGCCGCTTTGGCGACCTCGACGAAATCTCGCGCTTCATCACGCCGGGCCGCCGCATGCGCTACCAACACGCCGAGCTCTATGATATCGGCAACATGGACGACGACGGCAATGTTCTGGGCCCCGACGCAGTCCGGGGCTCACCTGAACAAGGGCAACGGCCTCTTCCATGTCGACTCCTCCTACTGCCGTCGAGA
Source organism: Ophiostoma perfectum (assembly GCA_029298845.1). Classification (NCBI taxonomy): domain Eukaryota; kingdom Fungi; phylum Ascomycota; class Sordariomycetes; order Ophiostomatales; family Ophiostomataceae; genus Ophiostoma; species Ophiostoma perfectum. The sequence goes on from JANSLV010000018.1 coordinate 236,589, forward strand.
TTCTGCCGCTGTCTGGGCCGGCCGCTAACAACAGCAACACCACCGACTTTGCCGACTCGCGCACCGCTTTCGAGGCGCTCGCGCCCAGTCTCCAGCAAAGCTTGACGCAGCAGAACTACGTTGGTGTGCACTGCATCGCCCAGTCGCGCAGGCTGGGCGACCCTGTCTTCTACGCCGACCTCGACCCGGCCACCCAGCCGCACAGCCGGCACCACCTTGTGCAGCGCCACGAGCCCAGCGGCCGCATGAATCTGTATGCCGGCGCGCACCTCCACCACCTCGAGGGTCTGCCCTTGAGCGAGTCGACCGCGCTGATCACCAAGCTCAACGCACACATTGGCAGCGCGCCGTTCGTCGGGTCCGTGCCGTGGCACCAGCCCGGCGATATAATCATGTGGGACAACCGCGCCGTCCAGCACCGCGCTGGCGCCAACGCCCATTCGGGCACGCATAAGCGCGACATGCGGCGCGCCACCGTGCACGACGACAGCCCGACGGCCTGGGGACTCAATGCCACAGGCTCGACGCTGCTGGGGTTCCTGTATGATCCACGGTCGGCCGATAAACGACTCGGTGCTTCGACAGTGGCGGCCGGTGCCGTGGCCGTGTAGGCCATGGGGCGTTGGTGAGCTGTTCAAATAGGAAAAAAAAACGTAGTCGTATTGGGGTATAGTAGTAAATCATAGTCATGAATCAGGAGCCAATAAATCAAAATCAAATCTCATCTGTCGAGACCCCGTGCTTTGATAAACCGGTTGACCTGCTCGCGCGTCTGCTTTTCGCTGTACTCCTCGCCGGCCATGTAGAACGAAATCATCTCCTGCGTGCAGTCGATCGTGGCCTCCAGATCGAGGCCGCTGTCCGTCAGCCACCGGAACAGCCACTGCAGTGTTGCGCCGCGGCCGCCGTCGGCTGGCGGCGCTTCGTCTGTCGGCGTGCCGGCTGTGTTGCCGCCGCCAGCACCACTGTTCAGAGCATTGCTGCCGCCCGCACTGCCCTGCGACCCGGTCGGAGTGCCCTGGTTCTGTATCGCGGCCGACACGACGGCGCGCGCGTTCGCCTGCACCATGGCCATGGCCGATCCGCCGGCGCCCGCGTTCATGCCTGGGTAGCCGGCACTGCCTGCAGTCGTCGGTGTGCCGGCAGCACCGCCGATGCCCGGCGTGCCTGGTCCTCCGGCGCCGCCGGGTGTACCGCTGCCGCCGGGGGTGTTGTTGGAGCCCTGGCCGCTCAGCGACGACAGCGACATGTGCAGCGACGGCGGCGGCGGCAGGGACGACTGTGTGCCGCCGATGCCCGGCGCGCCGCCGGTCTGGCTGTTGCTGCCGATGCCGCCGATGGCCATGCTGCCCATGTTCATGCCCATGCTCATGTTCATGCCGCCCATGCCCATGTTCAGGCCGCCCATGCTCATGCCCATGTTCATGTTGAGGCTGCCCATGTTGTTGAGGTTGTTGTTGTAGCCGCCCATGCCGCCGAGGTTGTATGCGTTGAGGCTGTTGGGGGTCATGGCGCTGCCGGCGCTGTTCACATTTGCATTGCTGGCGCTGTTCGCATTGCTGCTGCCGCTGCTGTTGTTGTTGCTGTTGCTGCTGTTGCCCACGGCCCCGCTGTTGGCCGACGATGCCGCCGCGGCCGCCGTCGGTGCCTGCAGCACCAAGACCCAGATGACCGAAGCGACGGCAATGACGTGCGGCGGGTAGAGCAGGGGCAGGTCGGTCATGTAGTGGTCGTTGACGACGGTCCACGCCTGGATGAACTCCTCGGCCGTGAGCGAGAGCTCGAGCTGCAGCGTGTTGAGGGTGCGGTACGGCGCGTGCACGATGAGCTGCGACGACAGCTCCGAGATCATGTAGAACTCGCACTCGCCGAGCCGCGGGATGTCGAGGCAGTGGGTGTCGGGCCACAGCATCTTGGCTTCCTGCACGACCTGGCGGATGTGCTGCGGGCACTCCTCGGTCTTGCACGCGAGGTACAGCGCCGTCGTCATGGTCAGGTAGGGGTTCGTGCGCCGGATCTCGACCTTGCAGTAGAAGCGCTTGAGGTAGACCTGGGCCGTCGCGAGGGCCTGCTGCCGCACCTGCATGCGCTTCGCGAGGCGCGTGAGGTGCGTGTTGAAGAAGATGAAGAGGTGCCGCCACTCGGGCAGCGGGTACACCTGCACGAGGCTGCGCTCCTCGTCCTGCTTGCGCTGGCGCAGGTCGGCGAGCTGCTCCTTGGTGAACTCCCAGTACCGCCGCTGCGTCGAGTCCCAGTAGCTGGCCGCCATGTTCGGGTGTATCGATGGCGGATTGACGTACAGAGGCAGGGAGGGGGCAGAGGGGGGCTGTCGAGAACGGTCAGAGTTCGGTGACCGCGTGGGCCGTGAGCGGATGTGGTCGAGACGAGGCTGGGACGGGGGCTCTTGGGAGCGCGGTGATTACTTAATCGCAGCTCGCAGTCACCGCAGCAGAGCTAGGGTTTACCAGTGGCACACAGTATTGCAGATTACAGTAGTAAACCGCCGTAGCAAGCCGCTGAGGCCGCTACAGCGATAAGATAGCGTACGCCACGGCGCTAACACGTGCTGAAGCTTGCTGCCAATTGGCGCACGCTGATTGGGGCCACCTGAAGAGAGACGAGGCGACGACACGCAGCCGAGCCGGCATCTGTTCGGGTATCTTGTGATACAACGCGGGCAGAGCAGTGCAGCGCTGTCTTGTTCTCTTCTCCCCGCGTATTCTCTTTTAATATGTTGTATTTTCATTATATACTCAGATAATACATACGGTGGCCATCGAATAGGCGATTATTCCAATTAAACTTGAATTTAATTTAAACTCCCGTTCCTTCCCTTCTGCACACATCGTCATTTGCTCCTTCCGTCTGGCTCGCTAGCGTCTTTTCCTCCCGCCCGCCTGAAGGCTCATTCTAGCTACTTCGTCCTTTTCTGTCCTTTTTCGTCCTTTTCCGTTTCTCTTTTTTTGCTTCTCGCGATTACATAACGCACTGCTTCTGCCCGCCCTCCTCATCTCGATTTTCACATACTCGCCGTGCATCTCGCGTCTCTAACATTTCTCTAACATTTTCTTACTTCATATTACCGCACCCCTCCGTCAACAGACAATACCATCTCGCGCGTACCTGAGTTTTCGAGCTCCGTCATTATTGCCGCCCCTCCCTCTCCACCGCTCTCAGCTCTAGGCTCTCACGGCTCGCCAGTCTCAGCCATCGTCGTCTGTCCAGCATCCCAACGGCCGCCTCGGATCGCACGAGCGTTGTTACGCGTCGTCGTTGCTTGCTCTTCCATCCTCCATCCTCTGACGCTGCCGGCTCTTCGATATCCGGCCTTGTATCACACCCTCCATCGCCCCTGACTAGCTTCTAGCTCTACGTGCCGAAGCCCTAGACCGATCCTTGAATCGACGACAGACCACAGCTACCACCGCCTCACTGCTCTCCGCCCGGCTGCTCTACCGCTTCACTGCTCTACCGCTCTACCGCTCTACCGCTGCCCGACTTGCCATGTGTAGCTTGACATGACGACCGGCGACAACACGGTCCCCGGGACGGCTGCGGGAGCAGCGCACGCCGCCCGACTCCCAGATTACTCTCCCGAATCAAAACCACTTCCATCCGCGACTGCATCCTCGACCTCGGCCTCGGCCGATGCTGCCACCATCCACGCCATGGAGGGCGAGTCGCAGAAGCAGCGCAACCAGCGCGTGCTTGAGCTGTGGCAGCAGCTGGATCCCCAGGGTGCACAGGAACTCGACCTCAAGGGCCTTAAGAAGGGCTTCCGGCGAATCGACCACCGTGAGCCAGACCTTGTATTATTCGTGTGTTGTGCAGAGATCGTGCTAACCCGTGCTAACTCGCTAGCCATGAAAAATGCCGACGACATGCTACGCGATATCATCGAAATTGTGGACGCCAACAGAGACGGAAAGATTCAATTTGAAGGTGGGAGACAAAGAAGAAGAAGAAGAAGAACGATACCACGAGAGACGACGAGAGCAGAGGAGCTAACCTTTATACTTTCTCTCCTAATTACAGAATTCAGAGTCTTTGTTGAGGCGGCTGAACGGCAGCTGCTGTTTCTCTTCCGCTCCATCGACCGCAACCATGACGGACGGCTCAACAAGGACGAGCTGCGTGCGGCGTTCCAGAAGAGCGGGCTCGCCGTGTCGTCGCGGCGGCTCAACGGCTTCTTTGACGAGATCGACATGAACAACGACGGATACATTACGTTTGACGAGTGGCGCAACTTCTTGCTGTTTGTGCCGACGCGCAGCGGCGACTCGCCCCTCGAGGCAGCGCTCTCCTACTATGCGTCGGCCGTGGTGCTCAATGCCGAGGGCGACTCCATGGTCAGCGACGAGACGCTGGAGGGCTTAGGTACGACTGGCTTCCTTTTCCAAGCGCTGTTCGGTTCCATCTTGAAGCTTGCAAAGCCGGCCGTAGTAGCCCCGGCCGAGAACAACAACGAGGACGGTCTCGAGACGAGAGCGTCGAGCGTGGCGAACGCGTCAAACGCATCAATCGCAGCAAACGAGTCAAAAACACGCGCAGACGACGAACAGCCGCGAAAACGAAGGCGCATCCTGGTGTCCGAGTCGGTGGCTGTGGCAGACGAGCCGAGGCAGCTGCCTGTGCCGTCAAAACCAAAACCACCAGCGCCGCCGCCGCCGCCATTACCGCCCGACAGCGACTCCAGCGATCGAGGCGACGGACACGAGAGAAGCGGCACGATCAGCACGAACACGAACACGGCGAACTCGACAACAAGAACGAGACCGAACACTGCGGGCGGCACCAAGCTTCAGAAAGAGACGGACAACTCCTTGGATGTATCAGAGCTAAAAGAAGAACAAATAGAGGCGGATGAGGTGGAGGCTGGCACACCGAAGAGGCTGAAACTGACGCATTACCTGCCCCATCCAGGCTACTTTTTGGCGGGCGCACTGGCGGGCGGCATCTCGCGCACGGCAACGGCACCGTTCGACCGGCTCAAGGTGTATCTGCTGGTGAACACAGCGGCCGACGTACCGCGTGGCACGCCGGCCGCCGTCGCCGATGCCGCCAATGCCGCGAAAACGATTGCGAACACGGCCGCCAAAAAACCGGCCCGGCCGATCCGCGACGCTATCGTGAGCCTGTACAAGTCGGGCGGTCCCAAGACATTCTTTGCCGGTGAGTTTCTTTTAGTGTTGATTTCTGATTTCATGATTTCTCGTTTCATGATTTTTTGCTTTCTTGCTTGACTCAGACATCTAACAAAACAGGAAACGGTCTTAATGTAGTCAAGATCATGCCGGAGACGGCCATCAAGTTTGGCTCGTACGAAGCGGCGAAGCGTGCGTTTGCCACGATCGAGGGCCGCGACGCGACACACATCAGCTCGTACTCCAAGTTTGTGGCGGGCGGTGTCGCGGGCATGATTGCGCAGTTCTTTGTGTACCCGCTGGACACGCTCAAGTTCCGGCTGCAGTGCGAGACGGTGCATGGCGGCCTGACGGGCAATGCGCTGCTGATGCAGACGGCGCGCAAGATGTATGCGACGGGCGGCGCGCGCGCGGCGTACCGCGGCGTCACGATGGGCCTGATCGGCATGTTCCCGTACAGCGCCATCGACATGGGCACGTTTGAGCTGCTGAAGAAGACGTTTACCAAGTACAAGGCGCGCTACTACGGGATCCACGAGGAGGACGCGGCGCCGGGCAACGTCGTGACGGGCATCATCGGCGCGACGTCGGGCGCGTTTGGCGCGTCGGTCGTGTACCCGCTCAACGTGCTGCGCACGCGGCTGCAGACGCAGGGCACGGCGATGCACCCGCCGACGTACACGGGCATCTGGGACGTGGCGGCGCGCACGCTGGCCAACGAGGGCGTGCGCGGCCTCTACAAGGGCCTGACGCCGAACCTGCTCAAGGTGGCGCCGGCTCTGAGCATCACGTGGGTGGTGTACGAGAACAGCAAGAAAGCGCTGGGGCTGCCGTGATTTGCGGCTTTCGGCTTGCGGGCACGGCAGCATGGGAAAGGGGGACCGATGTGGCATCAGCGTTTCTTCCGTCTTTATGTATCTTGTTTCTTTTGTTCTTTTCTTTTATTCTTTTTCTCTTTTGTCGGCTTCATCATTCGCTTCCGTCCATTGCCCTCCCTTCTCGAAGCTTGCCGTCTCGCCTCGACACTCACGCTATCATGTTATATCTATCATAGTCTAGCTTGCCTGCTCTATCGGTTTTCGTTGTGTCTTCCTGCTACTCGTCGTGTTGGTCCTGCTTCTGCTCCTCCTGCTTCTCCTCCTCCTGCTCCTGCTCGCCCTGCTGCTCTTTGCCGAGCACACACTATACAATCAGATACACCATATAAATACATCCAGGATGCTACCTCCAGCTTCTTGGCGTTCAACCTTGCATATATGCTTAGAGTGTCCGGGATTGACTTGTCATAAGCTTGCCGCCGGAAGTAGAACATCATTCTGGCCGGATTCACAATGACGCTATCGAATGGGAGATGCCTGGTGCTAGCTCGCCTGCAGCTCTCACCTTCCTATTTCAGTGTGATATATCCGCTGACATAAGCATACGCGATTGGTGTTATCTACGGCGTCAAGCACTGACCGCGCCGACACACTTAATCCAGATTGACCAACGTCGATTGCGTCTTTGGCCGATTGCTGTCGGGCCATTGACAAGGTACAGAATGTGTTTGCCTAGAGAGGGGAACGGGATGGCGTGCAGCAGAGGGTCCGCCGTAAGCTCGGGTCAATTAACGTCAGTCGTCAGATGGACGTCTTGAATCGATGGTCTGTGTTTTCTGTGTTTTCTGTCTTTTTTGTCTTCTTTTCTTCTTTTCTTCTGTCTTGTATGCTTTATGCTTTTCTATTGTGCTATGTTGTACAGAGTCCGGCTAGACACCTGCTTCCGTGCATTGTATGAGAGATTAACCTGAGACGAGCATCTGCCATCTCTGCCAACACCATGCAGACGCGACAGAAACAAATGGCAGACGGTTGATGACAAGAGATGAAGAAGAAGAAATAAAGACACTTGCTACCTGGGTCGATACTGACCCAAAACAAATCAATACCAAATAAAATACCACTAAACCGAGTGATCGCTGCGGCCACACGCCAGCTGACCGACGACGTCTTGCTCCCTCTCCTCCGGTTCAGCCCTGCACTTGCTCAAGCATTTTTAGTGCATATTGATATTTTCTTTTCATCCGTCATTCATCTCCTCTCCGTCACACAGCGTGGTACCCATACCCCGTACTCGCCTGCGTAGCTCCATGTAAGCGTGCCAGTGCAGGCAAGGAGGGGCCCGCGACTCGCCAGGCAGAAGCATTTCGGACCTCGCCGTTCGCTGGGCTGCCTTTCGCCATTTCGGATCACCTTTTCGAATCTGCACGTCTTGATTTCGTTATAGAAGTCAGGTCTTCCCGTATTTCAGTATTCGATATATATAAAGGGCTTCTTCCTTTCTGTTTTGATTCTATTTGTTGTGCCTCTGTTCTTGTCTGGCTGCTGTGCAGGTGTTTTTCGTCTTCTCTTATAAGTGAACTTCCTACTTGGGACAAGCCGCGGAGCTCTCCGTGTGTTCTACTCTGCGCTCTCTAGACGCTCTACTCGTACACCCTACAACATCTACACACTCTCTTACTCTACACTCTACACACACTCACTCTCACTCTCACTCTCACTCTAACCTCTACACCCTACACACTACCATGGACCACCCTGCCATGGACTCCATCTCCGAGAAGCAGCCTCTGCTGGCCGCTGCTGACCCCGAGCTGCAGCGGGCCTACCAGCAGGTTGCCGCCCGCAAGGCCGCCCGCCGCCGCCGCGTGACCCGCCGCGTACATCTTGCTGCCCTCGCCGTCGCCCTCTTCTTCTTCTTCTCCTCCACCACCGGCTTCGGCCTCGTCTCGGCCCTGGTCTCCTCTATCATCCCGGCCTTCAAGTCGCCATCGCGGCCGCTCAACCCCGGCCCCTCCGACCCGTCGTCTCCTTCGAGTCCAGAGGACCCTTCGTCCCCCTCCCCCTCGTTCCCTGGCGACGTAGGCATCTCCCTGTCCACCCCCCTCGAAGGCCCCCTCGTCCTGCCCGAGCGCTCGCAGTGCATCGCCTACAACGGCGGCAGCGGCCTCAAGACATACCCGCTCGCCACCTACCCCCTCACCTTTGACGGCCAGCACGGCTTCTCGTTCCGCCAGAACACGACACGCCGTGACGAGTACAGCGGCCACTGGCGCCGTGTGCGCGTGTCCGGCGAAGTTGTCGTGCGCAAGGCCACCCCCAACAAGGCGCCGTCCGTCGACGTCGAGGCCCTGTCCAACGACGACCGCATCCGCACCGCCTACGCCTATGTCGAGTCCGCCCAGTCCTTGGATGTCACTGTCGATGACCGCATCTGGTTTGAAGCCGCGCAAGACCCGGCCTACAGCCGCGGCGTGCCCTGCCTCGTCGTGCGCGCCACCGTCTGGCTGCCCGCGGTGGCCGACGACAGCGACGCCCACGCAGCCCATCTCAAGGACCTGTTGATTGCCAACACCCACTTGGGCATCCAGCTGCTCGACGATGTCAACCTTGTCGTCGACGAGTTCGCACGCCTCGCGTCGGTTGTCGGCAGCATTGCCGCGTCGCGCGCCCTGTCCGCCCCCCAAAAGCATCACTGGTACAGCAAGGCCGCGCCGGCCGTCGCGAGCGCCTTTGGACCCGACTACCGCTTCGAGGCCCCCGAGACGGACGTCGAGACCACGTCGAGCTCCATCTCGGGCCCCTGGACGCTGCTCAACCGCCTGCACTTTGGCTCCGTGTCGGGCTCAGTCCACGTCGCCGTCGCCCCGGAGGGCAGCACGCCCAGCGACCGCGTCGCCGACCTCAGCCTGCGGACGACCTCGGGCTCGATCGGCTTCGAGGAGATCGCGCGCGCGTCATCCCGTGCCGGCACGGTGCACGCGCACACCCTCAGCGTGTCGTCGCAGTCCGGCACCATTCGCGGCACCGGCTCGTTTGCCCGCAATGCCCGTCTGCACTCCACCTCGGGCAGCATCAAAGTGTCGCTGCAGCCGGTGGCCCTCGCAGAAAACGCGGCCGACAGAGGCCAGGCGGAGCATGAGCACAAGGCCGTGCTCGAGACCAAGACGGTCTCGGGCTCGACCGAGATCAGCCTGCTGGCAGAAGCCGCAGGCAAGACGCTCGACTTTCTCTCGTCGGTGCACACCGCCGTGTCCGGCCGCGTGACGCTGCACTACCCGGCGTCGTGGGCTGGCGGCATCCATCTCAAGTCGACGTTGAGCGGGTCGCTGGCCGTCGAGGGCAAGGGCGTGCACGTCCTGCCCGGCAACAGCCCGCGCTGGCCGCCGCATGCGCAGCGCCGCCTCGAGGCGGTCAAGGATGTGCCGGCGGACGACGGCGCGGCGCACACGGCGCTGTCCAATGTCGTGGCCGAGGCTGTGAGCGGGTCTGTCCGGCTGTCGTTTCCTTTGTAGGTGTAGCTGTTGTGTGGAAGGGAAAAGTACCAAAACGAATGATGACTGTTTTTTTTTTTAAGTTTTTTTCTTTCTTTTTCTTTTTCTGATTCTGACGATTTATTTTACCTTTGCTCATAGCCCTAATATCAAAACATAAAAAAAGCGTCGAAATAGAAGCATCTGCCTGTGATTATGATATTAAATATAGCCATCGAAAGAAGCCACTTACACTTGATAAACTGCTTTACGATGCATTGTAATATCATCAGTCGATGTTTACGAGCCATCACGTGTGAGTTACATAATCTATAAACGTTTACTCTATGGCAAGGCTCACGGCCTAAGTAGTAGTCAGCGTCGGCCGTGCGTCATCAGTCGTTAGGTGCGTTCGGCTGACTGTCGCTCGTGCTTTCTACTTCCTTCTATTCACTCGTTTGCACCTTCCTGCCTGTTCTGCCCCACCCTGCACCCATTCACTTAGCTTGGTTCACCGCCTGCCGCTACGGGCGAGTTCCCGCTGACATAATCGTACCACAGGCAAGCACCATCCTCGCTCCTGCCTTCTTCTGTCGCTCTTCTGCGTGCTGCTGCCATTTTCGACCGCCTGAACAGCACTAGACCGGCCGCTCTTTCCCATTGCACTGGCTCGACGGGCTGCTCTTGCCTCTCTGCCTCTTGCTTCCCGCCGCTCCTGCCTCTTGCTCCTGCTCCTGCTTTCTGCCGCCTGCCTCTTGCTGCTCCATCGCTGCTCCACACTGGCCTCACTGGCCACCGCCCGCAGTCCACCCTGCCCACCGCCCAACACAGCGCCTAAAGCCTGAATTTTATGCGGACCTCTTTCACTTTCTTCACTGGGTTTTCGCTTTTTCTCGCCCTGCTGACAACTCCTCATCCACGCCTCTCCATCGCCTCAACTCGCCCCGGGCAAAGTCATCCTGCACCTTGCAACTCCCCTCCATCGCCCACCTCTCGCCATCTCCCGCACATCACCCACACCGCGATCGTTTCTGCTCTTTTCCATCTGATTTGCAACAGCAGGGCCTGCCGAAGCATTCTGTACTGTGTGTCGCTTTGCACCCTTGCTTTTCGGCCCAGCACGACACGCCATTCGTCCTGCTGTGGTGTCTTTGTGCCTGGGCACCGCATTTTCGAGCTTCACCTGCCCATGCTCCGGACGACGCCGCCCACGACGACGCGCACTGACGGCACGGACGACACTCCGACGACATCTGTAGGGTGCTACCTGGCCAGCAGATCCCCAAAGACCACGAATCCTGCACCTTTTCGTCGTCTTTGATCCCTCTGCTTGACCTCGTTGATCCCGTTCGATACACCCCGGCCGGCGCCATCTTGACATCGTGACATCGCGACATCTCGACATCCTGACATCGACGCCTTGACATCGCGGCATTCGGCATCGTCTGCTCTACCCACGCCGCCGCCGCACCTCTTCCGATTTATATGCCCGACCCGTGCGGGCAGTGCAACCGTCACCTACGTGTTGCTGGACGTGGAGGGGGAGATCCGTGCTGAGCAGCTGAGCAGCTCCCGTCCACCCTAGCTCGGCCGCCTAGCTGTCCAGCGTTTCTTACCTCTTGTCTCTCGCATCCTGTTTGCTTTCCTGCATTTCGGGCTCATTGATACCTCCCTTTATCCTTATACCCACCACTCCACCACTCTTCTTGCTTGTGCGATCCTGACGCCGGACCGCCGTCACGATGGGCAAGATTACCAAGATCCTCCAGACGAAGCACAAGGAGTCCATGGTACGTTCTGCTCTCTGTTTGCTCTTGTCGTACTGTCTAGGAACCCCCCCTCGCGGACCCCGCTAACCTCCCAGTCTCCTTGGCTCGCCGACTACGTTGTCAAAGCTACGAAAACACCACTCCCGCTGCTCCCCCGCGAGCTCGACGCTTTCCCTTCACGATGGCCCTTTCCGCGGGGTGACCTCTATCACTGGATACCGCTGCTGAACCGCTTTGACAACATCCTCGAATGCTTTGTTGAGACATACGAGCTCAAGGATGCCGCCCAGAAGCGCGACTTTGCCCGCGAGATCCTGCTCGAGACCGCTGCGCACCCCATCGACGCCCACACCGAGTCAAATTGGGATGCGGCCGAGCTCGACAAGCTGGGCTACGGCGCCGACGGCGACTGCGACCTCGTGCTGGCCGTGCTCAAGTTCACCCGTACCCTGCTGCAGCACTGTGGAAATAGAAGCATCTACGCCAGCAGCGCTCATCTGAGCAGCCTCCTCAACTCCTCGTCGCTTCACATCCTCAAAGCAACGCTGCATGTCGGCCACGAGCTGGCCCTGCGGTACCACGCCTCGTACAAGCGCACGAGCGGCACGTCGCGCACCTTCCATACTGCTCTTCTTGTCAACCACTACGACATCAACCTTGACAACGTGCTGCAGCTCGCCTTGCCCTTTCCCAAGACCCCCGTCTCTGGGTCTTCCGCACCACCTGCACCCTTTGCCTCGTCGTCCACAGCAACACCCCAGCGTGTGCCCGCAACACCTGGTTCGCATGCTGCCGGATCGTCGAGCTCACACGCCGCTGCGGCTGGTTCGCAGGCTCCTGCAACCCCGGCAACCCCGGCGAACGGCGGTGCTGGCAAGGGCAAGGAAAAGGCAAATGCTGAGCCGGCAACGCCCAAGGCCGTCACGACAATGTACACCAACGACTTTGTCTCCATGGCCACCGGCACACCTGCGGACTGGAACGCCTGGGGCGATGTCAAGGTCACATACTACCCGCAGCACCAGGCACGACTCCAGGACTCGGCCGAGCAGGACTCGACACAGGGCCAGACACCCTCTGTGCACGACCGCACCGGGCCGCTGTCCTCTGTACCATCCACACCAACACCCCTGCGCCGCACCTCGAACATGGGGACGCAGCCTGGCACCCTGCGAGCGTCAGGCCCGGCTGCTGCAGCCCTGGACGATCTACCTTCGTCGCCCCTGACACCTGCACACGCACAGACGCCGGCTGCCTACAATGACACCGTCTCGTCGTCCGCCTCGGGCAAGCGCACGTTTGAGATTCCACAAAGCTCCATGCACGCCTGCACCGTGTATGAGCTCATGGCCCGGTGCCCCGCCGACATGCCTGCCGCCTCTCGGTACGAGCTGCTCAACCGCATCCGCATCGCAAAGGCCATGCTGGGCTCGACCGAGTCGCGCCAGCTTGCTCTCGCAATCCGTCTTCTGGCCATCACGAACCTGGCTTTCATCCACCCCGAGCTCCAGTTTCTGCCCCTTGTTCTCAAGCAGGACTCTGAAGAGCCAAGACGTTTCCAGCTCATCTATCAGCTGGCTGAGCTCATCCGCCCTGGTGCCGGACAGTCCAGCCCCGTGCCAACCTGGCTGCAGCTGATCGCCATCCAGCTACTCGAGAGCATGTCCAGCTTCACCACCAAACTCTATGACGTCATGTCGGCCGTAAACTCATCCGTTAACCACGGCATCCTGTTCTATGATTTGCGAAAAGCTGTGGCGGACATGAAGGCGGACGCGCCCGAGACCACCGAGGAGTCCATCCTCAACGACGAGTGGCGGAAGCAGCTGTTCTCCCTCGCACTGCACCTGGCCGTTGGCGCGCGTGTGCAGGACATGATCTCGGCTGGCCTCATGGATATCTTGCTCGACGCCCTCAAGTCGAGATCGCTCATCGCCGAGAGAAACTACCTTGTCGTCGTCACGTTCCTTGATACGATCATGCTCAACTTCCCCAACTCGTTCAACGCGTTCGCTGGTGCACAGGGCCTGGATATCGCCGCGCTGCTGCTCGTCGACACCACGGCCGCCGCAAAGGACATTGTCAATGACGGTGATGTCACTCCGCAATCTATGAGATGCAATGTTGTCGACTACGACATCCCGTTCCACATGCAGCAGACGCTTAAGTGGCTGCTCAAGTTCATCTACCATCTCATCGCCAGTGCTTACCAGTACGGTGCTGCCAACGACCGTTTGCTGCGCAATCTCGTCGACAATACCGATCTCCTCCAGACCATACGCACCATTCTCCAGAACCCCAAAGTGTACGGCTCTGTTGTCTGGACAAACGCCGCGACGCTCCTCAGCCATTTCATGAACCACGACCCGACAAGCTTTGCCCCGATGTCAGAGACTGGCATCATCCAGAGCCTTCTCGAGACCCTCACATGCCGTCCGCTGCCGTCCATCGAGAAGCCAAAAAAGGACGAGGACAGCAAAGTCACGGAAACTGCTGCCGAGTCGAGCAATCCTGCAGATGGTGAGGGCCGTGCTCGTGATGGTACCGATGCCGAGGCAGCCTCTGCCTCTGCCTCTGTCTCTACTTCTGTGCCTGCTTCTGCTCCTGCTCCTGCTACTGCTCCTGCTCTTACTCCTGCTTCTGGTTCTAGTTCTGTTATCGCTCCTGCTCCGGCTGCTGGTACTGGTAATGGTGCCCCGCCCGCTACTTCGCAGTCGCGCAATCGTGATGAAGATGCTTATAGCACCGGAGATGATGACGATGACGACGACGACGACGACGACGATGACGATGACGATGAAGACTCGACTGTCTCTGACTACTCTTCGTCCGAAGACTATGACACGCGGAAGGTGCCCATTAGTGACGAAGATCTGGAGCGCCCTCGCGACTGGGTCATCGCCGGCGGCATTATCCCGTCGCCCGAGGCCATTATCGCTATCCCATCTATTCTCAACGCCATCTGCCTGAACCACAATGGCCGCAAGATGGTCATGGCCTCGGGTGTGCTGCAGAGCTACCTGGAGATCTTTGAGAGCCCTGTTCACATCCGCTGTATGGAAACCGATAACCAGCTCCCCGTCTCCATTGCTACCACCGTGGACGAGCTTGCGCGCCACCACCCCTCCCTTCGCCCTATCCTCACCACTGCTGTCCTTGATATGACCCGCCGTGTCTGCCACATGGCCAACACCAAGTCGCGCACGGACGGCTGGGGCATCAAGCTGCTGCCCGAGGCGTCAAACACAGGTGCTTCGGGTGAAGATATCGAGATGACTGATGCCGCACCAGTCGCGGGATCCTCAGACCCATCTGCAGCGGCGACTGCCCGGCAGGCGTCCTACAACGAGGCGCTGCCCTACTTCTCCGCATGTGCTCTGTTCCTGAACATCTTTCTCAACAACAGCAACCTGATGTCGTTTTTCATCAAGAGAGGCGGCATTGACCCCGTCTTGGACTTTGCTGACTCCGCTGGACTGCCGTTTATCAGCAACTCTTCCTCCTTTTCTACCCCTCTGCTGCAGCTCCTCAGCCGGATGCTGGAGCATTCCCCAATTCTTGGCGTGACTGCTATCTGCAAGCGTGTCTCTACTGCTCTCAACGAGATCCAACCCTACTTTGACGCTCAAACACTGGCGGCTGCTTCTGATGCCGACCTTGACAGCGAGGACAACAGTAAGGGCAAAGGCAAGGGCAAGGCTTCGGCTGATGACGATAAGAGTAGCGAAAAGACAGAGGCCACTATCTCGACCTTTGCGCCTTTTGTCCAGCCAGACGGCCCTGCACCGTCGGCGGAGGACATTGCAAAGGGAACGACTATCATCAGAGCGTTCTCCAAGGCGCGCTACCTGCTCATCCTGCTGCGGACCTGCTTCCCTTCCAAGCGCCACGGCACGCCTCACATGTATGGACCCGTCACCTTTGACTACTTTGAGGATTTTATCAAGAAGATGGGCCCTCTGATGGTCTTCGCCAAGAACCAGGTCGAGATCCTCAGCAACACTGTGCCGGCCAACTGGACGCAGCCGCGGGCTCCTACATGGGATGTCCTGACCCCGACCAGCAACTCCGCAGCACCTTCTGCCCCGCCACCGTCATTCATCCTCGGCTCTACCGCCGATGGACAGGATCCATCGATGGCTGATGTCCTTTCGAATGCAGCATTCACCCAACTGAGCGGAGCCGGTGCAGCCCTCTCAGCTAGCAGTGCCGTTGAAGGCTTGGGAGACAGTGGCAATGCCGGCGGTGACGCTGGTTCTGATGGAGCAGACGCTGCGCACACCACCATCGTCCCGGCACCCGCAACACAGCCCGAAAAGCCGACACCGGAAGTGGCCGCGAGCCCTGCATACCAGAACTACCAGGCTCTTCAGGCACTCTTCCGCGCCCTCCCTGTCGAGGTTATGTCCGCCTACCAGTCGATCGGCAAGTCGATTCTATCCAAGCGCGAACGTGACCATTTCTTGCGGTCTCGCCAGCTGAGACTCGCCGACTCGATCATCGCGACCCTCCTGGGCCAGCTGCGTGCCCTTGATGGCTCTACTATCCGCAGCCAAAAGCAGCGTTGCGAGCTCCTCAAAGCGATTCTGGACTTGCTCGTCGAGCAAACGGCAACCAATCCGCGCGGCGAGTCGACTTCTGCTATTTTCATGTCTCTCTTTGTTGCCTTCAAGAGACAGGGCGGCTTTGACACCTTCAACTCGCTGCTGCGCTCCTTCATCAAGACCGTCGAGGCTGGTTCGGGCGACAAGAAGCAAGCTACAAACGAAATGTACCTGGCTGGCGTCGGCGTCAAGAACATCCTGGAGCTGTATGCGGTTGTGGGCAACCACAAGATCGTCACCGAGTGGGCAGGTGCCCTGCACAACATGCTGCGCTCCAGCGACGCACAGTTTAGCATCCAGCACCAGACCAACCAGCTGATTCTCGAGATCTGGGCTGCCATTCTGCCCGTCATTTCCGAGGTTTGGCAGTCCTCTATCGTCGAGCTCTTCTCGGCTGGCATCCTCAGCAAGGTGATTGAGATCATGAAGACGATTGCCTCCAGCGAGCTTGATGCGGGCTACTTCACACGCGCAACGCGCCCGAAGACTATGCCGGCTGACGGCTTCGAACCCCCCAACGTTCCCTTCCCCTGGAATGACTACGAGCCGTGCATAGATGCGCTCACGAGCCGAGGCGGATTCACCGACGAGCTTGCACGGGAAGCCGTATACCGCTCAAATGGTTCCCTGGACATGGCCATGGAGTACTGCCGACACTGGAAGGCGGAAACCATGCGGTTCCGTCACCCTATCCCTGCCGAGGATCTGCCAAAGCCCAGTGCCCCCGAGACCGACATGAAGGACGGCGAGGTGAAAACCGACGCTCCGGCTGCTGCTGATTCCTCAAGCATGGCTGCCGACACGGAGACGGTCACTCCTGCACTTGGCGGCGATACGACTGCGTCCCTGAACCCTGCCGATCTCACCTCCTCTCGGCGCCAGCCTCTTCGCTTCGACCTCGGCTCTAGCGAGGACTCGCTGCTGCATGCGATCGAGGCCATGACGAGCCAGGGGCCCGCGAGACTCTCCCCGGTGCTTCCTGCCGAAGAGAAGAACGACAAGCCCGACGAGGAGGACGCCGCCGCTTCCAGCATTGTGACCAAGGAAGACGTCGAGGAGCAGGTCGAAGAGCTGCGCAAGGATCTTGTGGACCGCTGCCTGAGCGTGATTCAGATGCACCCGGATGTTGTCCAGGATGTTGCCGAGCTCATCTCGGCTTGCGTCTTTAAGAAGTCAAAGTCGGACAACACCAGTGCCATTGAGGAAGTGGGAGAAACCATTTTCGAAGCTCTCGTGTCGTTCAGTTTCGACACCGACAACATGAAGACTCACGCCCAGGAGATCTCCGCATGTGCGTACCTCTTGTGTCTTCTCCTGATCAAGTCCGAGGCGTTCTACAACGGTGTCATCGAGACCCTGACCGCCAACCTCGAGAGCCTCATGAGCTTTATCCGCTTCCCCGGAGACGAGCTGCCGTCATGGCTGCCGCACTTTTACCTACTCTTTGAGATTCTTCTCATGAAGGACGAGCGTGAACCTGCTGTCGAGTGGACTCTCCCGACAATCGAGTCCGAGAGCATAGACACTCTCGTGGTCAAGCCCAAGGACGCTGCTATCAAGGACACCGAGCGCCGCCTTCTCCTCGACTGCACCCTGGACATCCTGCCTCGCATTGGCAAGGACGAGGTCCTGGCCGTGGCCGTGAGCCGTGTGATTGAGATCATGACCCGGCGGCACGACGAGGCCCGGATTGTAGGCGACAAGAAGAATCTCCAGCGTCTGTTCCTCATGATGAAGCAGCTCTCCAGCCTGGGAGCTAACGGATTCTCCGAGACGCGTCTGCCGACCTACATTGTCATCATCCTCCGCCACATTGTCGAAGACGAAGACGTTCTGCGCCAGATCATGCGTTACGAGATCCGCAACTTTATGGAGAGCTCTTCTGCGCGCGCGC
This sequence comes from Ophiostoma perfectum, assembly GCA_029298845.1. Taxonomy (NCBI): domain Eukaryota; kingdom Fungi; phylum Ascomycota; class Sordariomycetes; order Ophiostomatales; family Ophiostomataceae; genus Ophiostoma; species Ophiostoma perfectum. Next base: position 254,291 of record JANSLV010000018.1, read on the forward strand.
AGCGTCCCTCTGACCTTCGTTCGTTCTTGGAGGCAAATGCGCACCTTGCTATCCGCAACCCCAAGATCTTTGTGTCGGTCCTGAGCGACATTGTCAAGCTCACACAGTGGCCAAGCAGCGTCGTGGATGGCATTGCACACAGCTTCGCAATCACGCTCAAGGAAACCAGCTCGGCCGTGGGATCCAGTGCGGCCTCCAAGAAAGCGCCGTCCGACGACTCGTTTGGCCCGGCTGTGCAGGCCACGCAAGAACTGAACATCAACGATGTGCGCCCCACAACAGAGACAGATGCCAACGCTGCCACCACGACCACTGCTGGCGACAACAACAGCAGCGCTGCAAACCCGGGCGAGGCTGCCGGCGATGATAAGGACATGCCTGATGCACCTGCTAAGTCCTCTGCTGCTGCGGCTGATAACGCACACGCCGAGCCGCCCAAGCGCCCCATTGTTGAGAACCCCGACGGCGTCATTACCTTTTTGCTCGAGCAGCTGATGACGTACCAGAAGGTGGATGATGTCGAGCCTACGACGACGGCTAAGGATTCCAAGGACTCCAAGGCCCCTCTGGGAACTGATATCCCAGCCTCCGGCTCTGGAGCAGCCACGCCTGACCCCGTCAGCGACGGTCTCCCTGCTCCCTCCACACCCCCTTCAGGTCTCGATGCCGGCACCCCTGTCTTTGGTGACCTGGCAGACCAGGTGGCCGCTGCCGCAGCTGCAGCCACGGCGTCGTCTTCCACGACGGGAAGCAAGGACAAGGACAAGGACGCCCAGGTATTCAAGACCGCTGACCACCCCATTTTTGTGTACCGTGCGTTCCTGATGAGCTGTCTTTCCGAGCTTCTTAAGAGCTACTCTCGGTCCAAGATGGAGTTTATCAACTACAAGCGCGGTGTTGCTCTGCAGACCTTCACGCCAGTGAAGCCGCGGACGAGCGTGCTGAACTACCTCTTGCACGACCTCCTGTGCGGCTCTGCTAACAGCCCTGCTACCTCGCTCGACTCCATCCTCGGCAAGAAGAAGGTGGCCATGTCCGACCAGGCCAAGCGCCTCCTGTCTGCCCTGGTCGAGAAGACGCCCGAGAAGTTCTCTGCTCGCACCACGAACATGTACGACTACGAAGAGGACTCTGACATCCAGTTTGTGCGGCGCTTTGTCTTGGATACCGTCCTCAAGGCCTACAAGGAAACCGCCAACTCGGCAGAAGTCCTCGATATCCGCTATGGCAAGATGGCTTGCCTCGGCGAGCTTATGTCCTTCATCATTGGTGCTGACCGGGACCGTGCTTCGTCTCTCTACAACGAGTCCCGCTCGCACATGCAGCTCAGACGCATGATGTTCGAAAAGGGGTTCCTTGCTGCCATCACGCACTCCATTGCCGACGTCGACCTGGCGTTCCCCGGAACGAAGCGCACTCTTAAGCATGTGTTGCGCGTCCTGAACGCCCTGACCGAAACGGCTATTGACCTCAGCCGGGCCAACATCATCACCTCGACAACCCCCCCTGACCCTGCCGACGTCGACGTTATGTCTACATCTTCAATGTCGGACATTGACGACGACCGTGAAGAAACGCCTGACCTGTACCGCAACTCGTCGCTGGGCATGCTCGAGGGCCCCGACATTGATGACGAGGAGTACTCTGACTCTGACGGCGAAGTTAGTGTGTACGACGATGAGGAAATGGAGTACGACGAAGAGATGACAGACGACGGCGAGGAGCCTCTGAGCGACGATGACGATGACGAAATGGGCCCCGGCGAACACGGCGAGCCCGGTGTTGTCGAACTCGTCATGGAAGACAACGAAGACGACGAGGATGAAGACGAGGACGAAGAGGACATGGACTCTGACGAAATGGAGGACATTGATCAAGCCATCGAAGAGGCCATCGAGGAGCTCGGCGATGATGAGGTCATGGAGGATGACGGCGCCTCTGAGTGGGTAAGCGAGCCTGGTGAGGACGACCATCATCACCACGATCACGATCACGACCATGACCACGACCATGACCATGGTGGCGAGGATCCGGATGACTACGACGACGACAATGGCGATGACCACCACCTCCACCATCACCGCCATCACCACTTCAACGGTGAAATGGGTGGTCACGCTGGTCTCCTGCAGCAAGTGCAGATCCGCGTTCCCGACGGTGACCACATGAGCCACTTTGAAGAGATTGTCCGTAATATCAACAACGAATACGGAGAGGGCGATGTGGGCATTGACAACTTTGACGACCCCTACTTTGAAGATGGCAATGAAGAAGAAGACGAGGACGAGGACGAGGAGATCATGGACGAAGACGAGTACGTCTATGACCAGGACTACCCTCACGATCCTATGGAGATGCCCAACGACCTGACTTGGGAGAGCTTCCTCGGCCGCACACGCAACCGCTACTACCACCAGCACCATCCCAACAGCGGCCACCCCGTGATGTCCAGCCGCCGCGGCTTCCCTGACATCTTCCGCGCAGACCGCCCCAATAGACCTGGCTGGACGGTCGATGATGATCCCAACCGCTTGCTGCAGCGCCCCCAGAACGGGGCTCGCGACGCCAACAACCGCCCTGCATTCTCGTCTATGCTTCGTCTCGGTGTGCCAGAGGGCATATTTAGCCGCCCTGATAACCCCATGGCATTCATCAACGAGCTTATGAACTCTCTGCCGCCGTTTACGGGACGTGGTGGCCACCCACTCCACCTCCAGATCACCCAAGGACCTCGGGGCGAGATCCGGGAGGTCAGCCTTCCCATGCCTCCCGACGGGCGCAATCCCTTTGACATGCGCGGCGCCGACCCGCGCCGCGACGCTTCAGGCGCACCTGTCGAGCCTTCCCAGGCCATCAACTTCAGAACCTGCTCGACGCCCGAGCGTTGGGTGCAGGAGGGTAGAATGATCTTCAATACGCACATGCTCGAAATGGCCCGCTCAACAATCTTCCAGCACGTTCTGTATGCTCTCGCACCAGCAGCCCTGGAGAGAGCCCGCGAAGAGCGCAAGAAGGCCGAGGAGGAAGAAGCCAAGTTCAGAGAGCGGATTGAGGAAGAACGCAAGAAGAAGGAAGCCAAACAGGCTGAAGAGGCTGCGCGCAAGAAGGCCGAAGATGAAGAAAAAGCACGCGTCGCTGCTGCCGAGGCCGCCGCCGCCGAGGCCGCCGCTGCAGAAGCTGCCGCCATCGAAGCCGCCGCCGCCGTCGAGGCTGCCGCTATAGCTGCCGCTTCAGGCGAAGACAACACAAACGCCGCGGAAAGCTCGCGTGCCGACCGAGACACGTCTGAGCCCATGGAGGGCGTGGAGACGGAGACTGATGCCACTGCCAGTGGCGCCCCTGCGGCTGGTGGCGAGACGTCTGCGTCTGGCGACGCCTCTGGCGATGCCAACGCTGCTGACGCCGCTGAAGAAGCCCAAAGCCGTGTTGTGGCTTCGATTCGAGGCCAAGAGTTCGATATTACTGGCCTCGGCATTGACCCTGAGTACCTGGAGGCCTTGCCCGAAGAGTTCCGCGAGGAGGTTATTGCCCAGGCCCTCAGTGCGCGCCGGTCCGAAGCCCGCCAGGCCGAAACGTCGGGTGACCAGAACGTCGAGAACTTTAATGCATTCCTCGATGCCCTGCCTGATGATCTCCGGGATGAGATTGTGCAGCAAGAAGAGCAGGACCTGCGCCGCCGGCAGCGCGAGGAGGAGCGCCGCCAAGCTAGCAGCAACGTGCCCGCTGTCGATGCCACAGCCCAGGAAGTTGAAGACACGGTCACAATGCTTCGCTCTATTCCAGCACAGCTGCGCGACCAGATCCTGATGGAGCAGGGCGAAGAGCTCATGAGCCAGCTGCCACCAGACTTGCTTTCCCGCGCCCGCAGCCTGGCGGGCCACAGACAGCGCATCCCCAGTGGCCACAGACCGCACCACGCACGCGACGAAGCAGCACAGCTGATCGCTGGGGGTGACATTGCTGAGGGATCGCGCGCGGCGGCTGCCGCAGCCGCCGCAGTTGTTGCAGGTGCCCCTATTGCCGCAGTTGACGCAGCTAGTACCGAGAGCAGCGCTGCGGTCAAGGTCGAACGTCGTCCTGTTGTGCAAATGATGGACCGTCAGGGTGTTGCCACGATGCTCAGATTGATGTTTGTCATGCAGCAGGGCAGCACGCGTGATTGTCTGTTCAACCTGTTTATCGATCTTTGCCAGAACAGACAGAGCCGGCTGGAGGTGATCAGCACGCTGCTGCAGATTCTCCAGGACGGCAGTGCCGACATGGACGCTGTCGAGCGTTGCTTCAACCAGCTCTCTGCCAAGGCCAGACAGCCGCCGAAGCTTGTTGGCCTGGATAAGGATGGCAAGGGCACGAGTGCCACGATCGCAACGCCAGGAACGGGTAACAGCCTTAAGCGGAGCCTGACAAGCACTTCACTCCTCGGTGGTAACAGCACCACCGCCGGTGGCCTCGTGAGCAGCAGCCCACACACAAACCTAGACAGCTCACCCTTGCTTCTTGTGGGACAGAGCCTCGACCTGCTGATCGAGCTGTGCTCGCGCAACTCGCAGATTCCCATCCTGTTCCTGACCGACCACGACATTGTGGGTGCGTCGCTGAGAAAGCCGTTTGGCAGCCGCAAGGCCAAGGGTGTGCACTCCCGCGCAGCTCGCTTCGGTATCAACCTGCTGCTACTCTTGTTGGATAAGGACCTTGTCATGGAGAGCTCATCTGTCATGCAACAGCTGGCCGAGCTGCTGAACCGTGTGACGCAGCCTTTGCAGGCCATGGAGCGCCGCCAGCGCGAGCAGGCGCGCATCGAGCAGCGGCAAGCACGCGAGGCCAAGCGCGCAGAGGCCAGCCAGGCCAACGACAATGAAGCTGGCTCGTCCTCTGCTGCCGCCCCTGCCACAGAAGGAGACAACGCAACCGCAGACACAGCCGCAGCAGCCACGACTACCGAGGACGGTGCTGCCCCGACTGCCCCGACTGCCGCCGCCACTAGCACTACCGCCACCGACAACAAAGACAAGGCGGTCGCAGCCGTCAAGGCAAAGACGCAGCAGCCGGTAGGCCCGCCGCACCTAGAGCCTTTCATCCCCGAGCACAACATCTCGCTTGTCGTCAATATCTTTGTTGCGCGCGAGTGCAGTTCCAAGACGTTCCAGAACACAATCTCGACAATCAAGAACCTCTGCTGCATTGGCGAGAGCACCAAGAAGCAGATTGGCCAGGAGCTCACGAGACAAGCCAAGACGCTTAGTGACAAGATCCTGGGCGACCTCGAGGAGCTGCAGCCGCACATCGACAAGGCCGAGACTGGCGATGAGATCCAGAGAATTAGCATGTCCAAGTTCTCGCCCGGCGCTGCGGAGCAGAACAAGCTGTTGCGTGTGCTGACGGCGCTGGACCACCTGTTTGGCGACCAGGCCAAGAAGGCCGAGAAAGCCGAAAAGGAAAAGCTCAAGAAGAAGGACAAGACCAAGGACGACGACAAGGACGAGAGCGAGGAAGACGAGGGCGAAGACTACATGGGCGACCTCTACCAGAACGCAACGTTTGCCAAGATGTGGGGCCGCCTCAGCCTCTGCCTCGCGGCGATCCGGGACCGGGACAACTTGCTGAATGTCGCCATGATTCTGCTGCCGCTTATCGAGTCGCTGATGGTGGTGTGCAAGAACACCAACCTGGGCGACCCCGAGTCGACGACGACGACGACGACGACGTCGTCACAGCAGCCCATGTCTATGAGCCTGACGCTGAGCGGCGATGCCGGCAAGGACAAGGAGGTGACTGGCGGCAGCAGCAGTGCAGGTGCCCGGCTGCTCCTGTCCAGCCCCCCGCCTGAAGTTGCACCCGCGGGCGACCTCTTCTTCCGCTTCACTGAGGAGCACCGCCGCATTTTGAACGAGCTGGTGCGCTCGAACCCGAAGCTCATGTCCGGCACATTCTCGCTGCTGGTCAAGAACCCCAAGGTGCTCGAGTTTGACAACAAGCGCAACTACTTCAACCGGCGCGTGCACTCCAAGGCCGGCACACAAGCACACCGGCCGTCGTTCCCGCCTCTACAGCTGTCTGTGCGCCGCGACCAGGTGTTCCACGACTCGTTCCGCTCGCTCTACTTCAAGTCGGGCGACGAGATGAAGTACGGCAAGCTCAACATCCGGTTCCATGGCGAGGAGGGTGTCGACGCCGGAGGTGTGACGCGCGAGTGGTTCCAGGTGCTGTCGCGGCAGATGTTTGATCCGAACAACGCACTGTTCATTCCGGTGTCTTCGGACCGGACGACATTCCACCCCAACAAGTCCAGCTGGATCAACGAGGAGCACCTGCTGTTCTTCAAGTTCATCGGCCGCATCATCGGCAAGGCCCTGTACGAGGGCCGCCTGCTGGAGTGCTACTTTAGCCGCGCGGTGTACAAGCGGCTGCTGGGCAAGCCCGTGTCCGTCAAGGACATGGAGTCGTTTGACCCCGAGTACTACAAGTCGCTGGTGTGGATGCTGGAGAACGACATCACGGACGTGATTACGGAGACGTTCTCTGTGATCAACTCGGCGTTTGGCGCGGACCAGGAAATGGACCTGATCGAGAACGGCCGCAACGTGCCTGTGACGGAGGAGAACAAGCACGAGTACGTGCGGCTGGTGGTGGAGTTCAAGCTGGTCAAGTCGGTGGAAGAGCAGATGGGCGAGTTCCTCAAGGGCTTCCACGAAATCATCCCTGCAGAGCTTATCCAGATCTTCACGGAGCAGGAACTGGAGCTGCTGATCTCGGGCCTGCCGGACATTGACATTGACGACTGGCGCGCGAACACGGAGTACCACAACTACAGCAGCGGCGCGCCGCAGATCCAATGGTTCTGGCGCGCGGTGCGGTCCTTTGACAAGGAGGAGCGCGCGAAGCTGCTGCAGTTTGTGACGGGCACGTCCAAGGTGCCGCTGAACGGCTTCAAGGAGCTGGAGGGCATGAACGGCGTCAACCGGTTCAACATCCACCGCGACTACGGCAACAAGAACCGCCTGCCGAGCTCGCACACGTGCTTCAACCAGCTGGACCTGCCCGAGTACGAGAGCTACGACGCGATGCGGTCACAGCTGCTCAAGGCCATTACGACGGGCAACGAGTACTTTGGCTTTGCCTAAACCTAAAGGCCAAGTGCAAGTGCTGCGGCAGCGCCCGGTCGAGGCCGACGACACAAGTACTATTACTACTACGAAAAAGGAGAAGAGAAGACGGCTGGAGTTGTATAGCGCGGCGTACTCTACGGATGAAGTTTTGTTCTTTTTTCTCTGTTCTTTGCTGCTTCTTGTTTTGTTTTGCTTTGATTTGTTTCATCTTTCATCTTTCATGCCTCCTGTATTTTTTCTGTCAGTGTCTTTATCATTGCTGCCGCTTCATGCGTGTCTTTTGTTTATTCTGCGGCGCTTCACACCTTTTATCCTTGTCACATGGCTTACATCTGCCTCATCCTGTCATCGTGTGGCCGGTTTCTGTTCCTTGGCCTGTGCGTTATAACGGGGCTCAAGGGAACCAGGGACGGCAGCGCCCGTGTCTCTTTTATATGATTTATCTCGCTGTATACAAGACACAAACAAGACACAAACAAGACGAAGATACGGGACAGGGCACAGCCACTACCAAACAACACTCGACAGACGAGGACACCACCCAATACTCTTTACACATCTACTACGGCCTCGTCCCATCTTCACCACCCTGTTCAGCCCGGAGTGCAGGCCGGGCTGCTCGGGGGTTGGAGCCGGGACAAGGCGCTTCTTACCTCGTCGGCGTGTCTTTGCGTCACTTTGCCCTTTCCTAGCAAGCAGGTCGACGCCCGCTTCTTCATCTCATGGACGTCAGACTGCCGTTTTTCTAAATAAATATCACCTATTAATAATCAAGTAATCAAGCAATGCAGTGATGGTCTGAGCACGTAGAACGTGAAAGGGATAAGAGGACGGTGGTATTGTCTATATAAATGTGCAGAGCTATGAAGCAGAAAGCAGAAAGCAGAAAAGAAAAGGGGGGTATATATTTTCTTTAAACGGAAAAGGTGTAAAGACAAAAAGGCAGGCCGTGCTATGTATAACCAGGATGTGTGGGAGAGGAATCAGGGGGGATGGGGGAAACCAAAGGGACAGGCTCAAGGCAAAGAAAATCAAAGAGAGACCCAGCACTGTATGAAAGAGGAAGACGAAGAGGAAGAGGAAGACGAAGAGGAAGGATGAATGACGAAAGCAAAGCACCACCCAGGAAAGATGAAAGAGAAAAGAAAAGAGACGAGAAGAAAAGAAAAGAAGCGAGACGAAACGAAAGAGACGAAACGAAAGAGACGAAACGAAAGACACGAAACGAAGACGCTATAAATGCAAGAGGGACAGCAACAAAGGCAGCGACGGCTTGTGCGGTGGCGTGTCGGCAGCGTCCGTGCGCGTGCCGTCCCATAAAACACGGCAGAAGTGCCCGACGGCCGCATGCACCAGGTCGGCTGCCAGCGCACGGCACAGGCTCGGCCAGGCCAGCACCAGCGGACACGTTGGGTTGTCTGCTGCCGGCGTCGCGGGCACCTCGTGCCCCCTGACCATTGCGGCCGGCTCGGGCGCCGACGGGTGCTACTACCACGCGCGTATCCGCCGTCTCTGCAGGTGCTGCTCCAGCGGTCCGGCCGATGGGCCGTGCGGCAGCCGTGCCGGCGGCATCGTGTCCCGGTCGTCCTACTTTCGTGGGGTTGCTGCAGATGTGTTAGTCATTGTGCTTTCATGATGGATCCGACGGAGCGTTGATGAACCTACCATTGACCATCTGCCGCTGCTTGTTGAGCCAGCTCTTGGGCATGTCCGGCCGGCGCTGCAGCACCACGTGGTTGCTCTGCAGACGGCTCGTTATGTCGTACCACGCCGTCGTGACCATGGCGATCTCGCGCTGCAGGTTCTTGATGACCTGGTCCTTGGCGGCGAGCTGGGCTGCATGCTGCTGGGCCGTCAGCGCGCCGGCACTGCCGCCGGCCGACAGCGAGCTGCCGCTGTTGGCCGCGTCCGCCTTGAGCCGGCGATGCAGCTCCGCGCGCTCCTGCTCGACCGCATCCAGGTGCTTCTTGAGCGTCTTCATTGCCGCGCGCAGCTTCTCGTTCTTGTCGTTGGCCTTGCGCAGCTCCGAGTCGCCGCCGCCGCCGCCGTCCGCCGGGCTAGGGCTATGAGCAGCAGCGCCAGGGGTGCCCATGGTCTTCCTGAGCTCCTCTTTGGAGATGAGCGCCTCGATGAGCTGCTTCTGCTGCTGCTCCTGGTCCACCTGCAGGCCCCTGAAGTCCTTGCGCAGCGACTCGAGCTCCTTCTTGAGACTCTCGGAGATAAGCATGTCGGCCGACTTGAGCTCTTTGAGCGCGTCGACGGAGCCCTTGTCGACGGCGCCGAGGTCGGCGCGCAGACGCAGCGTCTCGCGCGTCTTGTCGGCCACCTGGTTCTCCAGCTCGCGCGCTGCCGCCCTGTTGCGCTCCAGCTCCGAGGACGTCTCCTGCAGCTTGCGCTGTGCCTCGAACAGCGCGGCGCCGCCTTCCGCGTGTGCACCGCCGCCCTCAAGCGCCTTCAGATGGGACTCGGCCAGCGCGTACTTTTCAAAGATGTCGTTGTAGTTCTTGCGCGACTGCTCCTCCTTGGTCTTGGCCACGTCCAGCTCGGCACGCAGACGGTCGTTCTCGGAGCCTACATTGACGTTGCCGCGCAGCAAGGTGTTCTCCGCACGCAGGCGGTTGATCTCGAGCGTGTACGCAGCGGCCGGGTCGTCGGTGTGCTGCAGCTCGTCCTCGAGGTTGAACGGTGTGGCCTTGGACGAGGGCGAGCCGGGGGTGCCGCCGCCGCCGCCGCCGCTGCTGATGCCCTGCAACAGCTGCTGCTCAAACTCAAAGATGCGCGTCTCGTTGTTCTGGTTCTGCTCCTTGAGGGTCTCGAGCTGAACATGGGCTGCATAGATGTCGCCGTCCAGGACCGTCTTCTGGATGCGGTTGTCCTCGATCTGCTGCTCGAGGCCGGACACCATCTCGCGGAACCGCTCGATCGTGATTTGCTGCTGCGCACAGCGCTTCTGGAGCACGTCAAACTCCTTGAGCGACTCCTTGTTCTGGCCCAGCTCGTACATGGCATTCTGCAGGTCGGTCTCAATGCCGCGCTGGGCCTCGAGCTTCTGCTTGTAGCGATCCACCGTGTTGGCCTTTTTGCTCAGGTCGTCGTTGGCATGCTTGAGCTCCTGCACCTGGTCCTGCAGCTGCTCGACGAGCGCAGCCTTGCGGGCCAGCTGTGCGTTTTCTTGCGTGAGGCGCTGCTTTGCGATGCGGTCGTCCTCCAGCTGGCCCTCCTGGTTGCTGATGAGGTCGTCCTGCTCGCGGATCTTCTCGTGCAGGTCGCGAATCAGCTGCGACTCGCTGGCGCCGTGCTTTTGGCGCTCGAGGTCGAGCTCCTTTTCTTTCCGCTCCAGATCTTCCTTAATGACCTCGTACGAGATCTGCAGATGCTCGAGGCGGGTGTTGGAGTCGGCAAGCCGTTTGCTGAGGCGGTCGTAGTCGGATGCGAGAGTGGCCAGCTGGGCTTCGGCGACGAGGCCGGGGTCGAGTGCACCCGCAACATCATCCAAAGAGGACGGGTCCATGGCGCCATTCTCGGCAAGGCGCTGGCGCTCCTCGTCTTTGCGCTGCAGGATGGTCATGATCTCGGCCTGCTCAGCAGTTGAGAGGCTAGTGCGCATGATAGGGATGTATTTTGTGTTCTGCTCGCCGAGCATGGCGGCCGTGGTGAAGATGGCCACGAGCTGGGCAATGCCCTCGGCGTTGAGATTGTCGGAGATGGATCGCACATCGACGGTCCGGGGCAGAAAGTCAATGGTGCCGCTGCGGTCCTTGTGGATGATGTACTTTGTGAGGGCCTTGAAGACGGCCTGGACGTTGCGTTTCTGGTTCAGCCAGGCGGACGAGCCGGTGTTCTGCTCGAGCTCCGAGGGGTCGTACTCGGGGTCGAGGTCGTGCAGCATCTGGGCAAAGACGTTGCCGTCGGCGAGGTCCTCGAGACGCTCGACCTTGCGGTCCAGAGGGAAGGTGTTGACCCAGGTGGCCAGCGCGGCCTGGCCGGCGCGGCTGATGGGCTGGTGCTGCAGCGGCATTTCGGTGGGAGAGCTGTTGAGTGTGAGGGTGCGTGAGGGTGCGTGAGGGTGAATGAGAGTGACTATGAGGGTGACTGTGAGGGTGAAAGTGTGGGGGTCTAGGAGGCCACGAGAGGCCAAAGTTGAGTGTCGTCAGGTCGTCGGTAGTATCGAGTCGTTTCGTCTTGTTTCGTAGGTTGTGTTACGTTGTCCGTGACGTTCGTGTCGAGTCAGGAGATATCGAGCTCAGATGGTCGTTCTGGAACGAGGCATGGCACGGCAGCTAGAAGCCGGCGGAGTCCATAGGGAGGGAGAGGCGATACTGGACGAAAAAGAAAGAAGCGAGACAAGAAGAGGAAGAAGAGGAAGAGATATGGAAGAGGAGATGGAAAAAGAAGAAGCGGAAGAAGAGGGAGAAGAGGTAGAAGAAGTAGAAGAAGAAGAAGAAGAAGAAGAAACACCGGCAGCACGTCAGCGAGCGGCGGAGGGTTGCACGGCGGAGTGGCAGAGGAAAACAGCAAATGCACAGCAAATGGAAAAAGGGACGGCGGAGACAGGCAGTGGACGCAGCGCAGTGGACGATGCACGGCGACGATGGCTGGTCACGCAAACGAAACATGCAGAGCAGCAGGGCAGAAAGTAGCAAAACGGATGCTCGCGAGACGCAAAACCGAGATTTGATATTACGGAAGCAAGGAGCATCCCCTACGCTCGAACTCGAGGAAGGAGCGAGTCGAGCTGTGCGCGCTGCTCTTTCCCGTTTGACCATGTGCTCCGCTCATTCGGTGCGAAATGACACACGCTAGCTGCTGTCTATTCGAGGAAGGAACTGCCCAGGCCCCTGGATCGAGGGGCACCCGCACCTGCCTCTGCGCATCTCCTATGCTTATATAACCCATAGGCTTTTGCTGGCTGTGCTGGGAGTATGCGTATGCGTGTCAAGACTGCTGAGAGTGAACACTGCATCCAATGCGGCAGAAGCCGGCTGTGGCGCTCCTTGCATTGACTGCCTCCTGCCGTGTATCAGCGCTTGGGGCAGGGGCGGGACGAGGCGGTAGTGGTTGCGTCGACTCCCTAGAGTGTTGCTTAGGTAAGCCGAGACATGCACAACACGGGCACCAGCAAGCATAATCCCATCACAATTGCATACTCGGATGCAAAAGTGACTGGTCGACCGTGTTTGGAGTTGAATGAGATACGAACATCACTCGAACATCAATCCATACACGGACTCGCAAAACGAACAGACCCCCCGCGATGGGTAGCATCAACTCCACAAAGACCAGGGTGCGAGGAGAGGGAGATGACGAAGGGGACGACAACCGCGCCTGAGCGTAGACAGGATTGGAGGAGCCGGGCACAGTGCGTTAGCAGCCACTAAATTAGGAAGAAACACAGAAGCACGGAGCCGCTGTCTGATGTTGGCTCTTGCAACTTGGAACAGCTCGGCTCGCTGGCGTCGGCTGTTGAGGTAAGCGATGAAGGCGTGGGATGCGGCATCGACGGCAGACGTATGCAAGGGTTGCGTGTGGCAGCTTGTTGGTTGTGCAGGTAGACTAGTGTATTTTGATTGTGTTTGTGTTTGTATTTGTATTTGTATTTGTTTTGTGTTTTTTGTTTTCGTTTTATTTCGGAGGATAACAGGAGAGACAACGCCGCCCGGACAAGACACAGCCAGCAATCAAACAAGCAAATAATCAGAATCAAAAAGCAAATAATCAGAATCAAAAAGCAAACAATCAGAATCAAAAAGCAAACAATCAGAATCAAAAAAAGCAAACAAGCATATTCAATAACGAACGGCAGAGTGATATCAAAGAACAGGACCAACCAAAACCCAACGCCGTCGTCGTCGTCGTCCGTCCGTGCCGCCTAGTTCAGCGACACGACCTTGTCCTCCTCGATCAGCGGCTGGTACTTGGACCCCATCGTCTGGACGGTGGTCAGCACCTTGTCGCCCGCCGTCGCAGCAAAGCCCCTACACTGTTAGCACCACTGCGTCGTTCAACTCAGACACCGGCAAGGCGCGGCTCGGCTCGCCCCGTTTAACTCACTTGATCAGGTTGTACTCGTGCGTGATGACACCGCCGGCGGCCACAATGGCGGCCTTGGCATCGCGCAGCACCCAGTCGGGCGTGCTGCTCTCGTAGGTGATGACCACCTGCTTCTTGATGTCGACGGCCATGACGCCGGCAGCCAGCGACAGCGCCGCCACAACAACAGACACGGGCTTCATGATGATGGTGGTGGTAGTAGTAGTCGTAGAGAAGATGGTGATGATGATGATGATGAGGATGATGATGATGGCGATGATGATGGCGATGATGATGGCGATGATGATGATGATGAGAGTTGTGGGGATCGTATGACGTCGCGAGAGTCCGCAGTTGGAGTGTGAGCAAGAGTCAGTCGACAGAGTCGGAATCGAGGCGGATGGCTATATATATCTGGGAATGATGCGAACAGCGAACAGCGAGCAGCAAGTCGACAAACAGAGACGATAGGCGATCCGATAGAGTGATGTCAACGGCAGAGGAACCGCCTGGAAGCAGCCAAGAATGATACAATGGCCGTTCAAGGCAGGAGCATACCGCGCCCAGACCCGAAAGAGGCAGCTGACAAAGGGGCGAAGGTGATCTGCTGCCGTTCCATGGACCCATATTTAGCTGCAAGCAGCCAATCACGGGCCATCTTCTTTGTTGAATTCAACATCACGTGTTCTCGTCCATCGGATCGTCGTCGTCCACCACCTCATCGACGACGGCTTGTCATTGAAGATCAGCCCGGTTGAGCTCAGATTTGCAAACTCTATCTCGCAGGTGCTTTGTAGTCATCGACGTATTCTTTGTGCTTGTATCCCTTGCGTGCATCATCATCAACTGCCATCTTACCCACAACAGGTGCATACAGCGGCACAGCGGCAGTACGGGACTTACGTCCTCGTCCCTAGCTCTTGGAACCTCGGATTATCTCGTCGTAGAAATCTCTCTCCAATAGATTCTAGCTATTTTACCGCAGCAAAGTAATCAGCATCCTTCATCCAGCTCGCAGTTAGGATCGATCAATTTATACGTCACGTGACCACATACCCCACCCTTTGTCTTGCCTGCACATGCCAAAGCCTATTAGATTATTCTCCACCAACTACAGGCCGCCGTCTTAGACTCTATTACAGCCTATGCGGGGGCTTACCTCATCCAGCCCGACGGCCTAGATGTATTAATCATTTTTTCTGCCGATAAGCCTTTTTTTCTTCCTATCGCGAAATTTTGCCGCTATTGAATTCAACGTCCGTCGAACCGTCGTCACCGTCACCCGACTGATCAGCGATCTGCCCCTTCACAGCTCACAGCCCGTTCGATACCCTCATCAGCCCTTGCTCTCTGCAGCTCTTCACCATATACACTCATCCTCGGTGAAGATCTTGTCTTCTTATTGTCTTGCTGCTTCGTCGCCATCCCCGCATTCGCATCCGCATCCTCGCCGTCGTCATCGGCATCGCCAAGGCACTCTTTATCTTTATACCTCACACCTCACACCTCACACCTTACACCTCACACCCCCACACACATCACAATGGGCGATACTGCAAACGAGATCAAGCTGCTGTCGGGCAACAGCCACCCGATGCTGACGCGGCTGGTTGCCGACCGGTGAGCACCCATCCGCACGAACTGGCCCAAGACGTCATCGATACGATACTAACCTCCACCTGCAGCCTCGGTATTGAGCCTGCAAAGACGCTGAGTAAGTTGATCTGGTCTCGCCTACACCAAACACACCACACGTCCGGCTGCTAACACCACAGGCTTAAATTACTCCAACCAGGAGACGGTATGACTCCCCCGATCATGCTGCCGCCATGCCATGATGCACGAGGTGTTATCTATCCCCCCCAAAAAAACTAACAGCACAGAGCGTCACCATTGGCGAGTCTGTCAGAGACGAGGACGTCTTCATTCTCCAGTCCACCGCCCCCGGCGACATCAACGACGGCCTCATGGAGCTGCTCATCATGATCCACGCATGCCGCACCGCCTCTGCGCGCCGCATCACCGCCGTCGTGCCCAACTTCCCCTACGCGCGCCAGGACAAGAAGGACAAGAGCCGCGCTCCCATCTCCGCCAAGCTGATTGCCAACATGCTCGAGACCGCCGGCTGCAACCACGTCATCACCATGGACCTGCACGCCTCCCAGATCCAGGGCTTCTTCTCCGTGCCCGTCGACAACCTGTACGCCGAGCCCAGCGTGCTGCGCTTTATCCGCGAGAACCCCAACCTGCAGCGCGACGAGACGGTCATTGTGAGCCCGGACGCCGGCGGTGCCAAGCGCGCCACCTCGATCGCCGACGGTCTCGAGATGGCCTTTGCGCTGATCCACAAGGAGCGCCCGCGGCCCAACGTCGTCGGCCGCATGGTCCTGGTCGGCGACGTCCAGGGCAAGGTTGCCATCCTTGTCGATGATGTACGTCTTTTTAATACTATAATATATTGTATGGACCTATGCTAACCTCTCAGATGGCCGATACGTGCGGTACCCTCGCAAAGGTATGAATTATGATGACATGTCTCAGTGCTGTATAAATACTAACAATCCAGGCTGCTGCCACGCTTAAGGAGCACGGCGCCCGCGAAGTCATTGCCATTGTTGTAAGTTTTTCTCTTGATCCCACTCTTTAGTCTATTGTACGTTTGCTAACAATCTAGACTCACGGTATTCTGAGTGTAAGTTGAATTTGGTAGAGATGTCAACATGGCATCTACACCCTCTATACCCTCTATACCCTCTACACTCTACACTCTACACCATCTACACCCTCTACACTACACAAAACTAACAATACAGGGCCCGGCCGTCGACACCATCAACAAGAGCTGCCTGTCCCAGGTCGTCGTCACCAACACCGTGCCACTCGGCGACAAGCAGGAGCGCTGCCCCAAGATCAAGGTCATTGACGTCAGCAGCACCATTGCCGAGTCGATTCGCCGCACGCACAACGGCGAGAGTGTGAGTTATCTCTTCCGGAATGTGCCCGTCTAAGCCGCGTCACGACGCCGAGGTGTGAGAGAGGTGACGGGGGGTTGTCCAGTTTACAGAAAACCGTCTTCAAAAGAGGCATAGGTTGTATAGGTTAGCATATGGGGTTTCGGTTGGATTTTGTTTCGTTGTTTTCTCTCCGTTATTTGTTTTTATTATTTTCTAGACGAGAAATCAAAAGTATTCTCCAGGAACCATTGAGATGCTATATTTGCTAGACATGATGTGATTAGTACAAATGCATCACGTTGCAGACGTTGTTTGATTTTAGATTTTTTATTCAAGTTCAACTTTTAGTTTTCGTTTGACCAAGTTCGACCATCGACCACCGACCACCATGACAAAGGAGAGGAAAAGGAGAAAGAAGAGAGAGAAAGAGAAACGGGGCATCGACGACGTCGACGTCGACACCCTGTAGACAGTAGCCAGCACATGCTAGCTGTGCAGATAAGATCGATCACCCAGCCAAGCGCAGAGAAGGAACAGTAGTAAAAAAGAAACAGATTTTTTTTCCGTAAACAACACTGACAAGAACAAAAGGAGTAAAAAAAAGTTTTAGAAAAAACGCCCTAGTTATAAGAAATGCGTAAGACACTTTCTTCCTCTTGTCTTCTTCTTCGACGATATATTGGGGGGCCGGGGGTTCGGTGGGCATTGACTGCAATTTACTCCTTTATGAAATCACAGTGTTCCCATCCTTCCCCGTCTTCCTTTGTTATTTTTTCTTTCCCTTTTTTGGCTTTTTTTTTTCCCTTTCCCTTTTCAACCCTCGTTGTGTTTCATTAGAACCTCCCCGGCATCCCGCCTACCATTGCCCATGCATCACTCTTGTCGAGGACGCACGTGAACAAGAGTAAACAGTCTACTTGTGGGAGGAGGCGCGCCGCTTGCGCAGGTCGGCCTTCTGTGCCTTGGCCTCGGACACACGCTTGGACAGCAGCTGGGCGTACTCGGCCTGGTTTGTTAGTCATGTGCAAAAGCTTCAGATAGAAATGATAAAGAGAGAAGAGAGAAGAGAGAAGAAAGAAAAATACGTACGGCCTCGTCCTTGACCTTCTCCTGCTGGCGGCGCTTGAGAGAGATCAGGTGGCGCTTGTGCTGCAGGCGTTGCGGGGTGATCAGGCGCTGGATCTTGGGAGCCTTGGTGTAGGGGGTCTTGCCCTCGCCCTTGGGCTGGACCTCGCGGCGGATGACGTATTTCCGGACATCGTCCTCCTTGCTCAGGCCGAAGAACTTCTGGATCTTGGTGGCACGCTTGGGGCCCAGGCGCTTGGGGTGGACAACGTCGGTCAGGCCGGGGATGTCAGACTCGCCCTGCTTGACGATGGCCAGAGCCAGGACGGACAGGTCGGCACCGACGATGCAGCCGCGGACGGACTTGCGCTTGCGCTCACCGGTGCGGCGGGCGCGGTAGCAGGAGTGGCCCTCGGACAGCAGAAGGCGCACACGGGTGGGCTGCAGGACACCCTGCTTCATGGGGAAACCCTGCTTGTCGTTGCCGCCGGTGATGCGGACAATGTAGCCCTTCCACTCGTCGCCCAGAACGTCGGCGGGGACCTCAGCACCCATCCGGCGCTCCATGAAGATGTTGAGCTTGCGCTCATCCTCAATGTCGATCAGCTTCTGCGCGCCAGTGGCGGGGTTGGAGATGTTCAACTGGAGAGACATTGTGTTAGTTGCTGAAAAAAACTCTGTGCAGCCAATACAATGCAGGCATTGCGTCCGACATTTTGGCATTCGGCATTGGGGCAGTTCCCAGCGTTGCAGAGCAGGGCAGCAGGTCGGCAGGTTCGACTTCAATACAGATCGTGGCAGGTGTTCATTGTCGAGGGCTGTCGTCGGCTTCATGTGTTTGGTTGTGCACATGCTCGTCGTCGAGATGCATGCTATGCGTGGCATTGTTCACTCGGGCGTTGTCGTCGATTCAACCGCGTCGTGGCCACACATGACAGCCTGGTGTCGTAGATGTCGATGATTCCATCAACCACCAGTGAAAACTCTTCTCTTGTCGTCATCGTCGTCGTCGTCGTCGTCGTCGTGATTGTCGCTGTCCTCCGTCCTCGCTCCTCTCGTATCTGCCACCATCGATTCCTGTCGAGTACAGCCCGCACACTGTCTGATTCCATCGTCGTGTCGTCGTCGTGTCTGCCTGCGTCCCTGCCTGCGTCCATGTCTGCGTCTGCTCCTGTTCGTCGGGACTGCCGTCTGCCGTCTGCCGTCTGCCGCCGAGTCGATGCAATCCTGAAGATATCAAGAACATACCTTCATGCTGGGCAATCGTTTGTCGTTTTAATGAAAAAAAGAATGGAAAGGGAAACGGTCGTCGAGAAAAACAGAAAGTCGTTGATTCTGTTTCTTTTTCCCTCTTCTATTTTTATTATTATTTTGTCGGCTGGGCTGGCGGGAGTTGAAGATTGGGGGGGGGGATTCAGAAGTCAGGGAATGGATTTCGAGAGTCGAGCGAGAGGGCCAAAACTGGTGAAAATCCAGTGGTGTGGGATTAATTTTTTTCGCACTAACCATGGCCGCTGCGTTTGCTGGTCGCGCCTTCCTAGCCCAGCACCCATAGCAAAAAAAAAGTTTCGCCGGGCCCCGTAATGGGTGCTTTTGATTGGCCGTATCTGCCTCCCATGGACCCGCTATCAAGACCCACTCTGTTTTTTGCCGTGGTGGGCTTACATAAGAGGTAGGGCTTTTCTTGCTGATGGCAGTCTCAGATCATGTGATCTTGAATCGGACAGCTCCAGCCTCGGAAAGTGGGGTACTTCCAGGCTTTTGCCAGCTGAGGCCAGGCAGATGTCAGCAGCTGGCAGATATGTCGGGCCGTATCGCGATAAGATAAGATAAAGAAAACCTTCGTTGACCCCTCCGTGACATATCACGATGCGTGGAGTGGCGATGCGCTGCGATGAGGTTCTTGCTTTGATTTTTTTTGATCAACATCATTGCATAATTTCACGAAATTCAACATTAAGATGGAGGAGGACAGAGCACTGACAGATATCGGCATCGCCGCCGAGATTGAGGAGCAGCACCGTGCTGAGGATCTGGAGAAGCTGGCGCAAGAACACGAAGCCGGGGAAACAAAACAAGCAGAGGAAGAGCAGGAGGAGGCGTCTGCACACACACCAGCACAGACAACACATACAACGCAAACAGCACAGACAACACAGACAGCACAGACACCGCCAGCAGAGGCGCCAGCAAGGCTACGAACAGAGATTCTCAAAGACGAAACCGACTACACACAGGATGCAGGAGCACCAGCAAAGCCACTGGCAGCCGGCCTGAAGCAGCCCAAGAAGCGTTTCATCGGCCGGCGAGCCGCGACCGAGGCGGCTGCGTCCAGGGCCGTGGGTGAAGTCGCGGGTGTCGAGGACGGTGCTGCCGCTGTCGTGTCGCGCCGGTCAGGGCCTGCACCCGGTGCCCGCCGCCCGCCACGGCTGCTCAACCAGGTGCCGCCCGAGCTAGCCAACGACCCGGCGCTGCTCGAGGCCGTCGCCCTGCTGCCGAGCAACTACTCGTTCGAGGTGCCCAAGACGATCCACCGCATCCGCACACTGGGGGCGAAGCGCGTAGCCCTGCAGATGCCCGAGGGTCTGCTGCTGTTTGCGACCACCATCTCGGACATCCTCCAGCAGTTCTGCCCGGGCATCGACACCCTGATCATGGGCGACGTGACGTACGGCGCGTGCTGCATCGACGACTTCACGGCGCGCGCGCTGGGCTGCGACCTGCTGGTGCACTATGCGCACAGCTGCCTGATCCCGGTGGACGTGACGCAGATCAAGACGCTCTACGTGTTTGTGGACATTCGCATCGACACGGCACACCTGCTCACGACGCTGGAGCGCAACCTGCTCAGCTCAGACACTAAAAGAACGACGCTAGCGCTCGTGGGCACAATCCAGTTCAACGCGACGATCCACGGCGTGAAGCCGGCGCTCGAGCGCGCCGGGTTCGGCGTGCTCGTGCCGCAAATTGCGCCGCTGTCGCGCGGCGAGATTCTCGGATGCACGTCGCCGAACCTCGCGGGGACGTACGACGACAGCGAAAACCTCGTGATCCTCTACCTCGGCGACGGCCGGTTCCACCTCGAGAGCATCATGATCCACAACCCCACGGTGCCGGCGTACCGCTACGACCCGTATGCGCGCAAGCTCACGCGCGAGACGTACGGCCACGCCGAGATGCAGGACCTGCGGCGCAGCGCGATCCGGACGGCGCGCACCGCGCAGTCGTGGGGCCTGATCCTGGGCTCGCTGGGCCGGCAGGGAAACCCGCACACGCTCACGGCGATCGAGGCCAAGCTGAAGCAGCAGGGCATCCCCTTTGTGACGCTGCTGCTGTCGGAGATCATGCCGCACAAGCTGGCGCGCATGAGCGAGGACGTGGAGTGCTGGGTGCAGGTGGCGTGCCCGCGGCTCAGCATCGACTGGGGCTATGCGTTCCCGCGGCCGCTGCTGACGCCGTACGAGGCGCTGCTGGCGCTGGGCGAGCGCGACGATGCGTGGGCGCGGCTGGGCGAGAAGGACACGGACAAGAAAGCGGGCGCTGGCGCCGGCGCCGTCGGCACATACCCCATGGACTTTTACGGCAAAGACGGCCTCGGCCGGACCCGTGCAGCACAGCCGGTGTAGATATATAGAGAGCATTGTATGAATTATGAATTTGGTTTGTTTTGTTTTTTGTTACGACTGATGTATTGTTTCTTTATTACACTTCGCCCGACTCGGTCATGGGCTCGGGCCGGTTTGAAAAGAGCAGCTTGTAGTGGATGACCTCGACGACCTCGAGGTCCGCCTCGCTCGCGTCGGGTTTCCGCCGCACGACGGCGAGCGGCCGCGGCAGCTTCTTGACTTCGCCGGTGAGGCGCTGGTTGGGCCCGACGTAGAACTGGACGCGGCGCATCCAGGCGGCATCGGCTCTGGGGCCAGCCTTGGCGGCGGCGTCGTAGTCGGGAAACTCGATGCGGCCGATGTGGACGGGCGCCTGGCCGGGATCCGCAATGGCGTTGCCGTCGTCGTCGTGCTCGGGCTCGGGCAGGTTGAAGGAGCCCTGCAGCTCGAGGAGCGCGAGGCCGGCGGGCGTCTGGACGAGCGACGGCAGGGCGGTCGACGACGTGGCCGACAAGTCCCGCTTCGGGTGTATTGTGATGGTCTGCGTGTCCATTGTGTGTGTGAGCGCGATGGAGCTTGATCATGGAACTAAAGACTCAAAGATTCAGCGATTCAACATCGCGGCAGTAGCGTGAAGACGCCGCGAAAGCACTTTACGCGTAGAACGCGTAGTACAGAGTTTGGTGCAGCGCTCTCAGTGGCCGCCGCATCAAAGTGGGGCCACGTATAAGTCACCTCGCACTCAGAGATATTTTGTATTTCTTATTTTCTTATTTTCTTATCTTTATTATTTATTTTTGTTCTTACTATTTAACATCTCGACATCATACTAATACTCAACAAATGCTACACTCAAGCAGTCGCGTTGATGCTGAACTTGTAGGTGGCCTGCAGCTCAAAGGGCGCATCGCCCGGCTTGAAGACCTGGCGGCTGTCACGCCCCCATTCGGGCTGGTTGATGGCGTCGATCCAGTCCTCGACCTCGAGCACGAGGCAGCCGTACTTGGGGATTGTGCGCGGGAACTCGGCCGACTCGTTTCCGAAGAGACCCTGCGTCTTCTTGAGCGCCATGGTGCCGTTCATGCCGCTGCACGAGTAGACCTGGAAGGCCTCCTGGTCCGTGTAGACGTCCAGCTGGATGCCCGACCACGGCGAGTGCAGGCGCGCCACATAGCCGTCGTCGGCGCGCCAGCTGCTGCCCTGTGTGGCGCTCGGGTCGCGGTTCACGAGATAGCAGGTGTCGTAGCCGGTGCAGTTGAAGCCGCAGTTGCTGTGGATCTCCGAGCCGGCGGGCGCCGTGAAGTTGGCGCCGATCTGCTTGGGCGCAGTCCAGAAGTCGTTGACGGAGCCGGGCTGGTTGGCCAGGATGTCGCCAGTCGGGATCAGGATGGAGTCGGTGCCGACGCGCTGGCCGCTGTAGGGCAGGTGCAGCGTGTGGTTGAGCACCTGGTTGGTGACGTTGTTGGCAAAGCCGTCGAGGTTCCAGTAGGTGTGGCTGCTCAGCATGATGGGCGTCGGCTTCGTCGTGGCAAAGGCCAGCATGTTGAAGCTCCAGGTGTGGTCGCCGAGCGCGTAGGTGATGTAGGACACGACCTCGCCGGGGAAGCCCTGCTCGCCGTCGGGGTCGACGAGCGAAAAGACAATGGTGCTGGACGTGTGCGCCACGACAGTAAAGTTGCGCCAATCCCAGCCCTTGGGGCCGCCATGCAGCGTGTCGACGCCGTCGGGGTGGCCCGGCTCGGGGTTCTCGTTGGGCAGCACGTGGTAGGTGGTGGGCACGCCGTGCTCGTCCTCAATGGTAAAGGAGCTGTTCTTGATGCGGTTGGCATAGCGGCCGGGGACGCTGCCAAAGTGAGGGTGCTGGCGGTCGATGCCGTAGTAGGTGGCATTGTCGAAGCCGCCGACGAGGTCACGGGGCACGCCGAACTGGTCATGGACGATGAGGTTGGAGACGGCGGCGCCGTAGGGGATGAACGAGGCAGCAATGCCGGTGCCGTAGATCCAGTACTTGCCGTCGGCGTCCGGGCCGGTCGAGTTGGAGGACGAGTTGGAGGCAGCCGAGGCATGACCCAGGAGAGAGCCGAGAGCCACGGCGCGGCCTATAGACAAGAGGGAGGGCATTGTGTAGGGGGTAGTAGATGATACGATAGATGTCCAAGCAATACACAGAGAGATGAAGATGGTGAAGATACGTAGGGTGCAGGAGAGTAAAATGGGAATTAGAGCAAGTGGCCTTGTCCAGAGAGCAGAGAGTGAATGGATCACAGTCAATGGATCACAGTCAATGGATCAAACAGCCAATGCAACAAACAGCCAAGT
The DNA here is from genome assembly GCA_029298845.1 of Ophiostoma perfectum. Lineage (NCBI taxonomy): Eukaryota > Fungi > Ascomycota > Sordariomycetes > Ophiostomatales > Ophiostomataceae > Ophiostoma > Ophiostoma perfectum. The sequence continues at coordinate 277,370 of JANSLV010000018.1, forward strand.
GTCAAGTGTCAACGACAACGACAATGACAATGACACGACAACGACAAAGAACAAAGACGAGGGACTTTACGAGAGGCGGCTCGTGGTCTAGTCCAAGCTCGAGAAGGACGGAGGATGACGATGTATCTTCTGGGCACGGCAGCAGTACCTGGAGCAGGAGCAGGAGCTGCAGCTTCGAGCTTGGAGCTGGGATCGGCGCGGCACGGTCTTCTTATATCTGAGTCTGTGGCAACAGCTGCAGGCATCATTACCCAGAAGAGGGGATGGGGGATGGGACATGCAGCGGTGGCAAGACGAGTACAGCCGGCGTTGCCATGTGGACCGGCTGCTGTGATCCTTCGATGCATCTCCCTTTGGTGTTGTACTCTTGCCTTGTCTTGCTCGTACCGTTTCTTTCTTTGCTCCTGTTCTTCTGTCTCCCTTCTGCCTTCTCTGCCTGATCTGTCATCTCCCTTCTCCCTTTCGTCTTCTGTCTGCCTTCCGTCTGCCTTCTCTTGCTACCGCCGTTCATACTCTCGCACGCATCTTATTCACATGCCTCGTCTTTCGTCATCTCTATTATCCCTCACCTCCTCTCTAACTCCTCGTGGAAATAACAGCTAGCTACATCCCATCACACTCGACGATGCAGCTTCATCCTAGTCAGAGATGCGCAGAAGCTTGACACGTTCTTCCACGAATCAGTGCTGTAGGAGCTTCTCCCTAGTCTCTTCTCTCTCCAGACTCTCCAGCCTTCTTCTTCTTCTTCGTCTTCTTCTTTCTTACCACCAGTCTCATCGACCGCTTCCCCTCTTTCGACCTTTGCCACCAATGTCTCGGGTAGTTCTCGGGGTAGCTGACAACGAGCTGTTGCAACAAGGCAACGGCGCAGCTGACACTGAGGAAAAGTACCGTTGGTACGACTCGGCGTAATCGGAAATCGCCGTCAATCGATGCTCGCATGAGAGAATACAACGAGAGAATACAGAGAGAGAATACTAAGAGAGAATACTAAGAGAGAATGAGGAGACCATCCGCACGTCAGTAGTAGAGCCGAGCGGTTCTTAGTGTATTTAGCCGAGTTAAATTTGAGCATATTTAAATAGGGAAATTGGACTTACCCCGGACCCCGGACTCAGAAAGGAAGGTCCGTAAATAGCCGGAAACAAGCTTTCGGTGGTGTCATCGACTTGTTTGATTTGTTTATTTTAGTTGTCTTTATGTCGATAAATAGAGATACTACGAACACGAAATATGATGCCTATTTATTTAAGCTTGTATTATCAAGACTTTGAGCAGTCTCAATGCTGCTCAATAAACGTATGCATACTCGAGAGATTTTTCTTTATCACTCCCTTTTCTTTTCTTATCTTTTCATCTTTTCTTTTCTTTTCATCTTTTCATCTTTTCTTTTCTTTTCTTTTCTTTTCTTTTCTTTTCTTTTCATCTTTTCATCTTTTCGTCTTCCTCGTCTTCCTCTTATCTTCCTCCACAGTCTGATCCTTCACTCCATAACCTTGCAATATCAATCGCCGTCTGACCCCTTCCCCTCATGCTCCTCCGGATGGCACCGTGCTGATCATGTAACGATGGGTGACAAGCCTGAGATGCATTGGAATGGAACCTTCCCCGCGTTCTCTCTCCCTCTCTCTCTCTCTCTCAGACCGTATGATATCATCCGAGGTATCTCATAACGGCAGTCATACGCATATTCTAATTCCATCTCTGATACACCGCATCGACTTCGCGTCTTGCTTCTAGACACCAGCATCCCCGATGGTCGTGGGCAGTTGATCAGGCTGTCTTTTCAGTCGACTTTTGGTATGCCATTCGTATGTATTCCAGCACGGCACTTCTGCAGCTCGGCTTGCCTGTGCATCGCGGGACTGTCGTCCGTGCTACCAAACGTGCCATGCGGTGTCTGATTTTGTAAAAGACAAGTCCTTCATCTAATTCATGGTTATCTTTTTTAAAAAATAAAAATATAAAACATAAATTAGAACAATATATATCACGAATAAAAATAAGACATAAATTAGAGCAATATGTATTATATTCATAAATCAAATAGTATTAAACAATGAGCGCTTCTAGTAAATGCTCATAAATCGAGATACTATAAGGGCAGAAAAGCAGGTGATAAACAGACAGGATCGTCTAAAATCGGATTATATGTGCTGTTAATACTCGATGCGATGTAGCAGATATTCTGTCTATACTACGAAGACGACCATCTTGGACGGCCTGAACGTCCTGGACATCTCGCCTGCTACCAAAAGTTCTTTACCGCCACGGCCCGCCGCGTCTTCATCGGCGGCACCGGCTGCTTCCCCTCGCCCTGCCCATTGTCGATCAGCACGCCGACGCCGTCCATCTTCTGCACCAGGCGCAGTGCCGGCCCAAACGCTGCCTCGTACATGTTGTCCATCGCCACCACGCTCCGGCCCCAGCACGCCATGCCGCCCACCGGCAGCGTCTCGTTCTCCCGAAACCCGTGCTCCGCCGCCGCCGACAGCACGCTCGCCTCGTACCACGACCCGAACATGCCGCGCGTCTGGTCGTCCTCGGCGCCCGTAAACCGCAGCGTGCCCTTTTCTTCGGATTCTGCAGATTCTCCAAATTCTCCCAATTCTCCAGACTCTCTAGACTCTCCACCGCCGGCTTCATTCTTGACTCTGTCTGCCTTCGTCTCCATGCGCATGTGCCGGTTCCACGACACATCCAGATAGCTCTCGCCGTTGGCGCTCACGAACCGCCCGACATTGCGCACGCGCGCAGACTGCACCTTGGTGTACACCGACTGGCCGTCGTGCTGCTTGGCCGCGTCGTCGTACGCCATCTGGAAGCGCGGGTTGATCATGGGCCCGGGCGGCACCACCATCGTGCGCAGCAGCTCGCGCGCAAACTCGCCGTACTCGGCCTCGAGCTTGTCTGTGTGGCTGTACGACACCACGACGCGTGCGTCCCACGACCGCTGAATGCAGTGTATCCAGATCGGCGGCCGGCTGTCGTCGACGCGCCGCAGGCTGTACCGAAATGCCCCAGGCATCGTGCCGTCAATCTCCACTACAAATGGGCTCTGCACCTTGACCACGCCCGTCGCGTTGTTCACCACGCGCCGCTCACACTTGAGCTCGTACACAATCCGCTTGTCATGGAACGCCCACTCGGGAGGCGTGTCCGTCTCGATATCTACTATGTTGGCAACGCCATCAGGCCCGGTACCTAGCCCGAACACCCCCGGCGCACCGCCCATGCCCGGCATGCCGAGGATGCTCTCAATGTCGTTGGCAAATAGTGTCAGCGCTTTGGAGAAGACAACGCTCTCAGAGGAGATGCACACCGTATCTAGGCGGCCCATGATGTCTGTGTGCGGCCAGCCACAGGCTGGCTCACCGGGCAGATTACTGGCAAGGCCCTCGGGGATTGTGTCCATAAGATAAAGGCGGCCAAGCTCGACTTGCATCCGGACTCGGCCGCGGCTGTACGGCAGATCGCCCATCAGTCGGCCAATGCAGTTGCACAGGCTGTTGGCAAATGTCGACCGCCGCACGAGCGCATTGCTGTTGCTTGGTCTGTATGTCGCCATGGCTACCCGTGGAGAGGTAGGCTGCGGCTTCGTTAAGGGCACTGGTGGTGCGGGAACGTCTATTAGGAGGTCGCTACCCTGGTCTGCGTCGTTTTGATCGTTCTGTGTGTTTTGGGTACAAGTAGGAGCAGCAGGACGAGCAGGTGCAACAACAGCAGGAGCTCCGACGTCAACCAGTGGCACCTCGTCACTACCGAAAGATATGAGAGATCCTTCATTTCCTGTATCAGTCTTGGCTGGTGTGGGTGGCTTCTTTTTGTGGTCTGCAAGGCTGCCCTTCTTGAAGGGATCTCCGAGAAACTGTTGGAGAAGTTTGAGCTGGTAGCCGTGCTTGCTTGCATCGAGGTCCAGAACAGGGACAAGTGCATTGGAAGGCGACGGCACAGGGGATGACGGAGTCGCTCGAGCTGCATCGACAATCATAGGTGGCGCAATGGGAGGAGGCTTGACAGCCAGGGAAAACTCTGTCTCGAAATACGGAATGTCGTCCGTGAGGAGGTCAATCTCTCTGGACAAACAGACGAGTCCTTGTGTGCGTTCCTGCTGCTGCTGCTGCTGCTGCTGCTGCCCTCTAGCACTCTCGCCATTCCCGACTACCTCTGTTTCGTTGCCATGTCGATGTCCATGCCCATTGCTGCTGCTCTTCTCTCTGACTTTGTCTTCCTTTGGGGGAGCCGTGACACCCTTGATCTTGGGTGTGTACTCGGCTCGCTTGAACCACATCGGCCACTTGCGTGCTTGGTCGTTGAAGATGGGCTGCGAATAAGGCCCAAAGTACGACACCTCGATGCGCTTGACGCGGTCGTAGAAACAGATTCTCAGGCATGCGGCCTTGCCAAACACGGCCTTGAACATGTCGTCGAGGCGCGTGCCTGGGTACAGGCCGGGGTCGAAGATGGACGACGTCAGCATGCCGTCGTTTACGTGCGCCATGAAGCGCGCGTCGACCGTATACGCCCCTTCGGACTCGGACCACATCATGTGCTTGGGCGGTGGCAGCACAAACGTAAACTTGCGGAACAGGTTGTCGAGCATCTTGCTGGCTCTCCCCAGGCACTCCTGGGTCGAGGCGCCCATATAGACAAGGCGGCCGGCCGGGTCAAGCTCGATGTGTGCGCCCGAGAGCTTCATGATGGCATCGCGGTCCTGGGCACCCAAGAAGCTCTGAGCGGTAATGGTGTCGGGCGTCTCGTTCTTGATGCGTGCCCACACCTTGTTGAACGCGAACCGGTCAAACACAACAGGACAGAGGTGGTCGACGACGGGACCCTTCGCGGGTGTGGCGTCCCTAGTGAGCTCGCTTGGCGAGGGCTCTATCAGCCACGGGTTGGCGGCGTTTCCCGCCGTATTTCCAGCAATCGCAGCAGACGGATCGGGCATTCCCCGCTCAAGCTCAGTGTGCACGTCGCGGAAGCTGGCTTGGATGGCGTAGACGTTGCTGGGGCTGCAGTTGACCCGGAACCAGCCCTCGTCATGGTCGTAGGTATAGTTGCTGTCTGGGTGCTTCTCGCGTAGAAACTTGAGAACATGCTCGAAGCCGACGTCTCTGTACTTCCAGACGCTCGCCAAGTAGAACTCGGCCATGTCCTCCATTGCTGTGTTGCCTGGTGAAGATGCTCAGAAAGGGAGATGACGAGTGGGAACAGAAATGCAAACGGCGAATGAGGTGCTGAGATTTAGATGAGGAGACGTGAAGTTGATGGGGCCACAGTACAAGACGAAAGTGAAGCTTGATTGATAGAACAGCTGGGCGTGATAGATATAGTGCTGGGAAGAGGAGGCTGATGCAGAGGCAATGGTGAGCTGAGAAGACGGTGTTGTAATAGTGCGAGGATCAGCGCCAGACCCAGGTGCAAGTCATTCATGCGTCAATGAGAAGGTGAGGGTGGCTGAGGTTGTAAGACGAGAGGCAGACCACAATAGTATGGTATGACACGCCGTCAGAGTTGCTTGACTTGCTGAGAAGATGATGCCTTGATGTCGTGATGCCGTGGTGCTGTGATCCAGAGGAAAAGTGCAGGAGGTACTGTTTGATATCCGAGTTCAGTATATAATAACAGAGCAAGAATATTAGTTGACTATTGTGCTGGGTAGAGACGTCTATTCTATGTCTATCGCAAACGGTGCCAACGATGGGCTGCAAATCAAAGAGAGGTCAAAATGAAGTCAAAGAGAGAGAGAGAGAGAGGTTACCCTTTAAGGCATTGCCATGACCGGTAGACCACCTCTTATAGTGGAAAGAGCTACTGTTTCTATGCTTAACAATAGGAAGGAGCGTTTCTGGAATACCGAATGGGGAAGGGGCAATGCACATTCAATAATAAAAGGAAGGACCGTTTGGCGGCACTGCTGCAAAGGGAAGGAGCGCGTTGGTACAGGCGCAGTGTATTGACACAGCTTACATCAGCATGGACCATGGGCATACATAGAGCAGAGTCAAGTAGGAGGACGAGTCTTGTGGTATGGTTTGATAATATTGACTCCGGCTGGCAGCAGCAAGAAAGGTATCTGTAGTTTTTGTAGAATTTGCTCGCGGCCATATTAGGTATGATGATGTGGTATCCCAAACAAGAGCGAATAGAAGCGAGCAGTGAGCGAGGACGACGATGGAAGAGGACGACAGATGACCAAGATATGACAATGAAACAGACAACTGCTCGCAGCGTATCAACAATAGACAACAGTCGACGGTAGATACAGCTAGAGAAGAGACAGCACAAGTAGAGAGAGAGCAAGTCAAGAGAGAACAAGTCAAGAGAGAGCAAGTCAAGAGACAGAATGAGCAGAGCACCAGAAATGCATTTTGTATGACATTCAGCCGATCCTAACCAAGAGTAGTAAAGAGGTGATAAGTAACAAAGGAGACAAAAGTGTAGAAAAAGTTTAGAAAACGAGAAACAAGAACAGAGAAGCCAAATGTACAGGTCGTTACGTTGCGATTTTGTTGCCCTCCTGGTGTCATTGTATGCAGTCTGTAGAAGTCGTAGAAGCGCCGCAGAAGAGAAGAGTAAAGAAAGAAAGGAAGAAGAGTAAAGAGTAAAGAGAAGAAAAGAAGAAAAGAAGAAGAGAAGAAGAGAAGAAAAGAAGAGAAGAAAAGAAGAGAAGAAAAGAAGAGAAGAAAAGAAGAAGAAGAAGAGAGAAGAAAGAAGACTGAAGAGAATGCAAAAGAGAAACGCCGGGCTCCGTCTATCCTGCCTGAGATGGTCCGTCATACATGAGAGTAAATATAGTTGTGTGGGTTGTGCCGGTGGCGGCGGGATGCTGCAAAGACGTCTACAACGTCTACTCCGCCCAGTCGATGGTGGACTTGACGTTGAGCGCCCACTTGAGCTTGTCCAGCACCTGCCGCGCGTCCGCCAGCGTCGCTTCCTGCTCGGCCTCGCGCCGCGCCGCGTTCGTCTTGATGTCCGCGAGGTGCGTCTCCTGCTCGGCCTTGTACGCCGCGAACTGCTGCCCGATGGCCTCCTTCTGCTCCCACAGCGCCTTGATGTTGCTGTCCTGCTGCTCGCACAGCTCCCGCAGCATGCCGATCTTGTGGTCGTCGCCGCGGCGCTGCGCCGCGAGCTCGGTGATCTCGCCGCGCAGGTCCGCGGCGGCCTTCTGGACGACGTCGCCCTGCGAGCGCCAGTGGCTGCTGATGGCGTTGTAGCGGCCCTCCATGAGCTGCGCGTGCGCCGACGCGTCCTCGACGTGCCGCTTCGTCTCTTTGCGCAGCGCGTCAATCTCGTCGCGCCACGTGCGCTCGCGGCCCTGGGCGTCGGCCGTGCGCTTCTTCTCGAGCTCGACGGCGGCCTGCAGGCTCTCGACCTGGCGCTCTTTGCGCGCCAGCAGCGTCTTCGTGACGCTCGCCTCGAGCAGCCGGCTCTCGTAGTCGGACACCATGCGCTCCATCTTGTCTTCGAGCAGGCGCGCGGCCTGGCGCGCCTCGTCGGCCTTGAGGCGCTCGATCTTGAGGTCGCGCTTGAGGGCGTCGTTGTCGGACACGAGGCGGTTAATCACGCGGCCGGTCTTGCCGAGGCCGGCCTTGCCGACGGTCGAGTCCCACGCCGGGTCGTTCGGCGACGGTTCATCGGAGCCCGCCATGTTGGCAGACGAGCCTTCAAACTGTGCGGCGGCCGAGCGCAGCTTCGAGAAACTGCTGCTGTGCTTCAGGCCGGGGCTGCCGGGCCGTGGGATTTCGAGGCTGGACGCGCTGGGCACGGTTGTGAGGGTCGAGGCCGTGGCGCTCGGGCGGACGTTGAGCCGGCTGTTGGGGGATTTGGACGAGCCGGTTGTGTAGTTTGTACTTGAGCTTGCGTGCAGCGGCGACTGGGGCTGCGAGGCAAAGGATGCGGAGCTGACGTTGCTGTTGACGGAGCTGGAAAAGGCCGAATTGGAGTTGCGTGCAATGGACGGCGAGCCGACAGACGAGCCTTCGTCGTCAAACGACTGGCGCGCGTACTGGGCGTGGATGGGTGACGGGTGCGGCTTGCCGTCGGAGCTCGTGACGGTGCGGATGGTGGACAGCGAGCGCGAAAGGCCAGCGGTGTTTGTGCTCGAGCTCTTGCTGTTGCTGACAGAGTGCGACACGGTCGTGGTCATTGCTGGCGCTGGAGGAGGGTGCTGTGCTTTGGACAACGGTCTTGATTCTGCCGTGGCTGTTGTTGTGGAGGCGGATGGATTTGACGTTGGTGCCGGGCCCCGGGAGATGCCCATTGTATTTTTGAGGTTGGCAATGGCTTCGGACGCATATGTCAGAGACGACCTGGGCGAGTCATTGGTGGAGGAGGGCGTGCGGGAGTGTGAGGAATCTAGAGGAGGTTAGACGAGGATGAAGTTTTGTGGTTTTGTGGTATTGTAGTTTTGTGGTGTTGTGGTTGGCGGAATGCGGCTGGTGCTGTTGGGTTTGGTGTGCAAAGACGTAACGGCGGGGAGCAGTGGGTCGAGGATTGGAGGATAGGAACGAGCGGCCACAACGAGAGCCTTGAAGGAGCATGACAGAGATCACCACCAAGCGCCACAACGATGCGTTTCAGGAGCAGAACCAGAGTAGAGCGAGCTGGGTGTCTTTTGGTGTCTTCTGGTGCGTGGTGGTGTCGTCGTTGTCTTTGTTGTCTTTGTTGTCTTGTTTTGTCGTGTGTCTTGCTCTCGGTTGTTGTTGGCCGCTGACCTGGCTGGCCGTGATAGGGCCGTACTATGCGGCCATGACAACAAGACAGTCGACAAGCGACAAGCAAATGGCCGTTACACAGACGCAAGGGTCGACCAGGGCGCTGGGGTCTCGAGACTACTAGAAAACAAGCTCACCTTTGCTGTCGTCGCCTTTGGCAGACTTGGTCGAGCTGACCGACTCGTGCCGCGACGATTTCTTGAGCCGATGGCGCATTGTTGCGTGAGGGCCCAAGGGTCTTGGGTCTTGGGTCTTTGCTGTTGTTGCGGTGTTCTCCTGTTCTGCTGTCTTTTTGCTTTGTTGTTGCTGGCCCTATGCGGTCTGGCCTCTGCTGCCGCCTCGGTTTGTCGGTTCCGTGCCGCGGCCTTTGTTGGTGGCGGCCGTCGTATGCTGGCGTTGTCTGCTGCGTATTTTCTCTGCCTTCGATCCAATGCCCCCAATTGATGAGCCCAAGCGTGTTGTTGCTTTTAACGATATCAAATCCCTTCTCGTTTCTGCCTAGTCGTCGATCCTGGCGAGCATCAAACGGCGATGCGATGCGGCGCAGCGGTAGTCAAGGCGTATCAAGAATATCAAGAGTATCAGGGAAGGACGTTGGACTTGGTGACTGGCAAGACGGACAAAACAAAAACAGGTGGCGAGACGGTGAGAGACAGCGAGAGACAGCGAGCGAGAGACAGCCGACGTGATGCGCGGTAATAAGAGTCGAGACACCCGCAGCCAGGCACGTCCGCGTAACGATAATACATACGCTGCCAAAACGGGAAATGACTGTCCATGCGTCTTCCTACGTCTTCCATCTTCCACTGCTCTGCGAGTGCCGCTAGTACTCGTAGTCACCATTGCTGGCCTGGCTATGTTTGTTTTCTTACTACGCCTCCTATACGCAGGGAGAAAGGGGGCCTGCAAGATCCGCGTAAGGCTAGGGGGGGCTTGCATAGAGTTGCATACACTGTGTTTGGCGGATTGCGATGTGTCGAGGTCTGTTTGATTACTTAATATCGACTAAAATAGATCACGGAATTATCTCTGAGTATCGACGAACGTTTAATAGCATGTCCACTTAACGCGTGCGGCCCAGACGGCAGACGGCCCAGACGGTAGGAGGCGACACCACTGCCCGGGCAACCGTGGCGTTTTGGCGTTTGCATGATGACTAAGCACCCGACCCCAGCTTTCAGACTTCAGTTCTTCAAATCAGATGTGCCTTGACCAGACCCGCCGGGGATGTTGCTGGTGTGACAATGGGGATTAGCTGGCAGCTCATAAACACCTATCGTACGAACTATCACTCCGCACGGAGATAGAGACGTTGGATGTCTTACGCGGAGGCGATCGCAGATTCAGACCTGGCATCCGCCCTGCCGAGGGGATCGCTGGTAGAAGAATGGAGCGGCAGCCTCTGACGTGGGCAATCTCTTGTGCAGGCAATCTCGTTGCCGTTGGCTGAAATCTTATTTGCCATAAACCGGAGAGCAGCACCAGGGTCGACCGCACTGCCGGAACGCAATCTACGCGTCGAGGATCGATTGGCCCACTGGCAGAGTATCGGCGCACCTTGTTGCAGGATTGGCGGTCGTCTGTCGTATCAGTGCCAGTGTTGATTATCTGGTCCCATTGCAGGCTGTCAGAGTTTTCGTGTAATTTCGCAGTCTCCAGCCTCTTCAGCTGCCGTCGCCGTCACCAGCTCAACCGCCGGCACCGAGTCTACGTATCCGAGCATTTGCGTCTGATTGGTTCTTGTTGAGCTTCATTGAGTACATGCCGATGGTAGAGTACACTGTTGTGCAGTGTTTCTTGCCTCGTCGCACAAAGCACATGTCTTCATCCTCACGTCCTCGCAACCTCCGTACGCTCATCTCATCTCAGCTTTCTCCATAGCTAATATCACGATCTCTGATTGGACCCGCTTTTCCGGGCTCTTTCTGTCGGTTGGTGTCCTTGCCTGCTTTTGGCGCGCTGTTAGTGACTGCTAGTCTCTAATACTAACTGCTAGCACTGCTAGCCCCTACTAACTGCTAGCCACCCTCGCTGCTACTGCTAGGTCCCTTCCACCGCTGTACCCCCCCTCTTCCCCATCGTCTCCCAATCCCACGTCCATCCAATCACAGCGCGCTACCCCTGGCCCGCTGGCGTGCACGGGCCAACCCACACCAATCTTCATAGCGGTGAGCGCGGGGACTACTGCCGAGGTACCGATACGTCGTGCAGCAGCAATTGGCATGCCCGTTTGGCGTGTGCTTGGTGCAATGGGCACACCGCAGCGTACCGGTACATGGCCTTTCCCGCATCGCTCCTTCCCCTTTTCCCCTCGCAAACACAAGACGCACGCAAAACAGCACTCACCTGCACCCTGCCCCTCGTGCCGCCTCGTCGACCTCTGCAGCGACCTCACCGCACAAACCGCCTCGTGCAGTGTGTATTCGGCGCTCTGCTGCCCGTTAGTGTCAGCGTCTCTATCTTCATAAGATATCTTACTATTAGTGTCAGCGTCTCTCTGTCTTCATAAGATACTTACTAAGATACATATAAAATCTACCATCTCGGCGCTGCCGCCCTGTGCTTGTGACGACGGTCGCTCCTTCCTCCACTGGCCGCCCTCGTCAACCTCCGGCCGCCGTACTTGCAGTCTGTGGAAAGACGCAAGCGTAGATATCTTAGTAATACGTGCAATCACCAATTGGCACCACCCTCCACCAACCCCCTCCAAGCTCTCCTTTTTACCATTTTAATTTAGTTTATTTTTTAGTCTCCTCCCCCCAACGGCTCGGGTCTCCCTGTCCTCCCCCGTCCTGTCGACCTCTCGTCCTCTTGTCCTCTTGTCCTCTTGTCTCTCCCCCTTTGCGTTTGTACATCGGTTCTTTTTTCTCCTTAAAACACCCAGCGAGGAAAAACTCTCCATCGTCTGTCTCTGTTCTCGTCTCTTGTCCTCTTGTTCTCTGTTCTCTGTTCTTCCCTCTTGCCTCGCCATCGGCTTGACCATCTTGCTTTATACCTATTTCTGTCATCACATCTTCTGCCAAAATGAAGGGCGAGGTACGTTATCACGGCTTCACTCTCAATGCCGTCCATCTCCTCCCTCTCTACCCGTTGCCCTGAGTCTTGCGTCTCTACTTCGCCTCTCTACCCCTACCTGACCATTTACATCTGACATCCGCCATCCGTCATCCGTCATCCGCCTTGCCCTACCCGAATGCTCCCATCTCTCATTTCCCGTCTGTCATCTGCCATCTGCCATCTGCCATTCCCCGACGCCCCGTCCTTAACCCCAGCTTGTATCCCATGGCTGGCCCGTGACAGAGGGCCGAGCTTCGCTATTAGTTTATTTTCCGTACTATACCATCACGATGTCTTGGTGTCTCGATCCTCACGTCTGATATCGTCATGTCTCGCATGCGCTGCTGCCAGTAGCATCGAGCTTCGCCTTCGTCACCACTCCCCTCACCGCCTCACTCCTGGAACATCCCGCCCTCTGGATGCGCCCTACCCCATGCCCATGCCTCGCACTCGTCGCACTCAATTCACTGCCTCATTGCCTATGCATACTGGCTTCCTATTACGTGTGCTGACCAAATCCAGGTTCTCCATCTTCACCTGGGCCAGGCTGGTACCCAGCTCGGTAACAGCGCCTGGGAGCTGTAAGTAGTCTCGTCTCTTGTCTTCTGCCTCGTATCTAAACACCCGTACTGACTGGCGCAGCTACCTCCTCGAGCACGGCCTCGGCGCCGACGGTCGCCCCGACCCCAACCTCAAGGACGTCGGCGAGGGCGGCTCCTACGAGACCTTCTTCACCGAGACCAGCAGCGGCAAATACGTGCCTCGCTCCATCTTTGTCGACCTCGACCCTTCCCCCATCGACGAGATCCGCACCGGCAGCTACCGCCAGCTCTTCCACCCCGAGCTGCTGATCAGCGGCAAGGAGGATGCCGCCAACAACTATGCCCGTGGCCACTACACCATCGGCAAGGAGATGGTCGACAACGTCATCGACCGCATCCGCCGCGTTGCTGGTAAGTCTCCGTCTGAATCAACGTACCGCGCAGCCGTTATACTAACGAAAAAACAGACAACTGCAACTCGCTCCAGGGCTTCCTGATCTTCCACTCCTTTGGCGGTGGTACCGGCTCCGGTTTCGGTGCCCTGCTGCTGGAGCGCCTGTCCACCGAGTACGGCAAGAAGTGCAAGCTCGAGTTTGCCATCTACCCTGCGCCGCGCGTGTCCACCGCCGTCGTCGAGCCCTACAACGCCGTGCTGTCCACCCACAGCACCATTGAGAACTCCGACTGCACGTTCCTCGTCGACAACGAGGCCGTCTACGACATCTGCCGCCGCAACCTCGACATCCCGCGCCCCGACTACGAGCACCTGAACCGTCTCATTGCCCAGGTCGTGTCGTCCATCACCTCGTCGCTGCGCTTCGACGGCGCCCTCAACGTCGATCTGAACGAGTTCCAGACCAACCTGGTCCCCTACCCTCGTATCCACTACCCGCTCATCAGCTACGCGCCTGTCGTCTCTGCCTCCAAGAGCGCCCACGAGAGCTTCAAGGTCCACGACCTGACCTTCCAGTGTATGTGTGCCCCGTTATTATTCCAGTGCCTGCTTCCTTGATTCTTCCTTGATTGTGCTCCCGCTAACAGCCCAGGCTTCGAGCCGAACAACCAGATGGTCGTCTGCGACCCCCGCAACGGCAAGTACATGGCCGTCGCCCTGCTGTACCGCGGCGACGTCGTGCCCCGCGACTGCAACGCCGCCGTTGCCGCCCTCAAGGCCAAGTCCTCGTTCAACCTCGTCGAGTGGTGCCCTACCGGCTTCAAGATCGGCATCAACTACCAGAAGCCCGTTGCCGTGCCCACCCAGACCGGCGACGTCGGCGGCCTCGCGAGCGTCGACCGCTCCGTCTCCATGCTGTCCAACACCACCGCCATCGCCGAGGCCTGGTCGCGTCTGGACCACAAGTTCGACCTCATGTACAGCAAGCGCGCCTTTGTGCACTGGTACGTCGGCGAGGGTATGGAGGAGGGCGAGTTCAGCGAGGCCCGTGAGGATCTGGCTGCTCTCGAGAAGGACTACGAGGAGGTCGCCGCCGACTCCATCGAGGCTGAGGAGGGCGATATTGAGTACTAAGCTGGTCGGAGGACGAATGATGCACAGACAACGGTCACGAGACGGCGGTGTTTGTTGGGAACTGATATCAGAGAGTTGAGCGGAACGTCGAACGGGGGTGGACTCGGTCTGGGTGCTGGCCACAATGAGGACGAGACGGACGGATTCGATTTTTGTTGTTTCCCCTTGTTATTAGGGGCCTGACCGGACTGGACGCGCCGCCCCTGTTTTTTTTTGATTTTCTGCTTCTTTTATCGCTTCTTCTTCCACCCTTGTTCTCTTGCCTTTTTGCCTGCTGCTTCATCCCTCTTGCCTTTTTACTCACGATCCCTTGCCAGCCTACCTGCGTTTGTCCCTGTCGTATTCACCTTTTCTCCTTTACACCTTTTCACCTTTCACCCTTTTCACCCTTTTTAGGACTATCCCCTTCTACGTCTCCTTTATGACCCCTATATTTTCTCTCTCTTTTCGCAAACTAAATTCCCAACCCCGTTATTTTATTTTCTCATCCTCGCCTCTGCGTATGGCTTCGTGCGTGCTGTGTTCTTGCTTTGTGTCTTGCTATGTCGTATATGTCGTTGCGTGCGTGCTGCTTTGATCAGGAGACAGTCACAGTCCTGATCAGGCGATGGCCATGGTAAAGAGTCACAAATAGACAGATGTAAAATACTTTTCCAACATAATCCCTAGTAATGATTAAAACGAAGCAAACGATATGGACGCCAGACAGAGGTAGTTTGATGAACAAGAGCAAAAGAAGGAGTAAACAAAGTAAAGGAAGAGTACAGAAGGAGTAGACAATACTGCTGCTCGGCAGCATATGAGACTGTACACACTGAAATCACTGGATCACCGAATCACTGCTGCTTTACTCCTTGTTGCCACCCCGTGCCGGCTTGCCCTTCCAGCTCTTGGCCCGATCGGCTCGCCGGCGGTCGTTGCCCGATGTCGGCTTGCCGGGCTTGGCCGTCTTGTCGTTCTTGTTGTGCTTGTTCTTCTTGAACAGGCTCACGCCGCCGACGCGCGCGCGCATGCCCTCAAACACCACGGTGCTGCCCGGCCCCGTCGCGGCCTGGCGGCCCAGCAGCTTGGCGGCGCGGCCCGCCTGCGTCTGCTGCTCGGCCGTCGCCTTGGGCTGGTAGCTCGTCTTGTCGCCGCGCTGACCAGGCTGGCCGCGCTGGCCAGGCTTGCCGCCCCGGCCCCGGAACGACGTGCGGTCGTCGCGCTTGGGGGCGTCGCCGCGCAGCTGCACGCGCTCCATCGCGCGCGCCGTCTTGTGCGGCGCCTTGCAGCGGCTCACGCGCAGCGCGCGCGGCAGCAGCGGCGGGTACTTCTTGTCGGCCAGCAGCAGCGCGGCCTCGACCGACGTGCCGTCGTAGAACTGCACGTACGCAAAGCCCTTGCCGACACGCGTCACGGGATCGCGCACGACGCGCACGCTCTCGACGCGGCCGGCGTGCTTGCCAAAGGTGCGCCACAGACCCTCCTCGACGTCCATGGGCGTCTTGTTGCGCTTCTTCGTCTCCTGCTCGCCGTCCTCGTTGGCGGCGAGCACGGTCTCGTCGTCGACGAAGCCGAGGTTGCCGACAAACACGCAGCGGCGGTGGTCGACGGGCGACGGGTGGGCGACGCTGTCGGCGCGCAGGTGGCGGTCCAGGATCACGGTGCCGTTCAGGTTCTTGACGGCAAGGCGGGCCTGCGCAACCGTGGCGTAGACGACGTAGGCGTTGGCCGACTGGGCGGTCGCGCCCATGGTCGCACCGGTGATGTAGGCCGCGCGCTTGGGCAGGGCGGCCGAGGCAAAGGGCACCGAGCGGAAGCGGATGCTCTCGACGATGGACTTTTCCTCCTTCTTGTCGTCGTCCTTGTCGTCCTTCTTGTCGTCCTTCTTGTCGCCCTCGGCCTTTTCGTCCTCCTTCTTTCCCTTCTTGTCCTTCTTGCTCTTCTTCTTCTCCTCGACCTTGACGCCGTGGATCGACTCCAGGTGGAGCGTCAGCTTTCTCTTGGAGGCCTTTTCGGTAACGGCCTTGATGCTGACGTTGGACAGGAACACGGTGCGCGAAGCCTTCTCGACGTCCTGCTCAACCTTGTCGTTGCCGGCATCCCCGTCGTCGTCGTCGTTGTCGTCGGCAGCGGCGGCAGCGTCGTTGAGCAGCGACTCGTGGACGATGGGCTGGGCGTCGTCGTCATCATCATCATCCTCGTCGTCCTTATCGTCGGCATCGGCCATGTCCTCATCGTCCTTGTCCGCGGCCTCGGCGTCTTTCGCCGCGCGCTTGGCACGCTTCTCGGCGGGGCCGTCAATCTCGCGCTCCAGCTTGTCAAAGTAGCGGCCCTCGAGGCCGTCGTCGTCCTCGCTGCGGCCCTTTCTCTTCCTCTTGCTGGCCTTGGGCTTCTCAGGGGTTGCCTCGACAGCGGCCTCTACCTCGTCGTCGTGCTCATCCTCTTCGTTGTCGTCGTCCTCATTCTCGTCGTCGTCGTCTTCGTCGTCCTCGGCCTCCTCGGCGGCCTCTTCCTCCTCCTTAGTCAACGGCTTGACGGGCTTCGGAGCTGGGGCGTCTCGTGGCTTGACATCGATGAGCTTCTCGTACTTTGGCTTCGCACGGGGCTCAACGGGGCCGATCTATGGGCACTGTCAGTCTGTTTCCTCTACCACGTATGCCTCCTATCCCAGCATGGTGTACGTACACTGGACGCAAACAGAGCGTTGAGGGTGGGGTCCACCGCCTTTTTGGACGCAGCCAGGACTGATTTTCTGTAGATTGCGTTAGAAATGCTGTCGCATGCACTCGCGGATGGCAATTGGATGCTGCAAACTCACGAAGGGGCCATTGTGACGGTTGGTTGTGGTGCTGTGCGGACGTAAAGCAAGCAGAGCAACTCGGCGATCAGGCTGTTGACTATGCTTTGCCTACGGTGCAGCGAAAAAAACTGGCAGAAAAAAAAGAATTTGGGGATGCGATAAGAGTTTGGGTCTTATCGGCGACGGATATGATTGGCTATTGTGCTTAGCCTGACCCACTACTAGCTCGACAGTCGGTACATGGGAGTACGCTCTACTTGCAGCAGAAAGTGCGGCTCAAAAGGTATCGCTGCGTACCGCGCTATCCGCCAGCCACATCCGTCTTTGCACGGAGTAATTATGTCAGCGGCACGGAACAGGGGATTCTGCCGAGCGACACCGCCTGCAAGAGCAGCATGCGGTCATTCGCTAGCGCACTTTTGCCCAGCAGCGCGAGGGAGGAGGCAGCTGGGTGGAGAGAGGAGAAGCCGAGAAGAGGGAGAGCGAGCGAGGCGGCACGAGGCACAGCACGAGTCACAGCGCACCCAGCACGCCCAGCACACCCGCCATGCCCTGCACGCCCAGCACGCAGCGGCCCTCACTTCGCGCAACTGTTCCCTCCGATTTTCTCTCCTTGTCTCCCACAAATCCTCCACACACCACATTCTGCTCTCGCCTTTTCCTCCACCATCACCGGATATTCCTATTTGACGACGGGCGCTCTCTGATCGGATTCTTCCTGCGAAGCCAGATCAGCCACTTTCTCCTGCTTTTGCCGCCTGGAAGCAGCTTGTTTCCCAGCTCTCTTGGGGTCGACGCCCCCAAACCCGTCGCTGTTTTCTCTTTTTCTCTTTTTCTCTTCTTCTCTGTTCGACGCCTCGCACTCGCACTCTCGCTCTCGCTTGCTTTTGCCGCTCCTCGACTCTTTTCCACCCCCGTGGCCGTGCCAATCGATCCTCGACCTTCTCGCACCCGCCTGTGGCCGATCCGACACCCTTCCTCCCTCCTCCCACACAATGGCCGCCGAAGACCTTCTAGCGGCAGCGGCCGCCGTCGCCTCAAGTCCGCCTCTCCCCCCTCAGCCCGACACGTCTCTCAGCAATGCCTCTAGTCCGCTCACGGAAGTCGAAGATAAGGACGGCGACCCCGACGAGATGGAGCTCGACGGGCCGGCGCACAAGTCCTCGTCGTTGAGCAACGTCAACCTGGGCGACGACGACGAGGACGAGGACGACCACAGCGACGACGACGTGCACAGAACGCGGGCCACGCGGTCACAACGCGGCGGACAGGCCGCAGGCGATGCGGGCTCCGACAACGACGACGAGTCTGCTCTGTCTGAAGTCGAGCCCGACGTCAACGACTCTGAAGCCGAGACCGAGCGCCTCTACGACACGCCTACCAAGTCCAAGAACATCAAGGACGGCGTCGATGGCGAGAGCAGCCCCGAGTCGTTCACCACGAGCCCGACGAAGCGTCTCGCAGCACAGCAGAGCGCCGCCGCCCGGGACCGCACATTCCAAGCCAGTCCCAGCAAGCTGAAGCAGCAGCTGCGGGCAGACTCGGAGGGTGACGACCACAACGACGACGACGACGAGGATGACGACGACGCGCTCGCTGACGCAGACGACGAGGAGAACAATGAGGCCGACGGCGAGGAAGAGGCTGCAGCCGACGATCGCGAGAACACGCGCAGCAGCCGCCGCCGATCCTTGGCCGCCTCCAAGGAACAGTCAAAGGCGTCGACATCAACACCGACAACGGGGAAGAACAGCTCCAAAGATGACACAGCAAGTGGTGACAAGGAAGATGGAACACCATTGCCTCGCGGTCAACGCTCTAGTTCGGACACGCGAAAGCGGAAGCGGTCACCCACGACCGACCCGTCCGAGTCGGACCAGCCATTGCGGAAGCGGGTTGGTTCAGGCACGGGCACGGGCGCGAATGCCGGCACGACATCGGCTATTGCCGAGGAGGGCGACAGAGCGTCTCCCTTGAAGCGTGGTGCCGTGAATGGCGCGTCCGCCGGCGACGATGATGTCGCTGACGCAGCAGACGGTGGAAAGAACGACCCCGCCGACAACTCGGCCGAGGGCACCGCCAGCGACACATTCCGAGCCAGAAGATCGAAGCGCGGCAGTGCCAAGAGGCGCGGCAAAGACTCGGACGACGACGGCGACGCGAACGACGACTTGGACGACGGCGAGGGCGCCGCAGACGATGATGCCGCCGCGCACGGCGAAGATGAACCGGATGGCGACATTGACGAAGAAGCCGAGGCTGCGCACCGGAACGAGGAAGAACGTATGGACCACCCGACCCCGACCCTTACCCCCACCCCACACCCAACCGAGATGCAGGCGACTGCTCCGACGGAAACCGACCATGAAGAAGATGAAGTAGGAGTGGATGTGGAAGAAGAAGCAGAGGAGGCGGATGCAGAGGAGGGCGAAGAAGCAGACGAACACGATGAAGCAGAAGAAGAGGAACGCGGGGAGCATGCTAACAAAGTCGATGCAACAGTGGAGAGAAAGAAGGCGGCACTGGACAACCTCAGCGCCATTGAGAAGCAATTTGCCTCATTCCGCGACAAGTACGTTTTTTTGGATCGAAAGACAAGACGACGAACGACATCGAGAGACGAGACGCGAGACTGACAACCTAGACTCTACCAAGAACGATTAGACCAGCTCAACCACGAGGAGGAGATGCTGCAGGGCGACAGCCCGACGCACCCCGAGTACCTGGCGATGATGCAGTGCATCGACGAGCGGCGCGACGAGAAGAAGCGCGTTGTGGACACGGAGCTGGCGCTGAACCTGCAGACGCTGAACCGGTGGGCGGTGGCACGGCGCAGCCACATCCACGGGCAGTACTTCCAGAGCATCCGGGAGTCGCGCGAGATGGTGCTGGAGGAGCTGGGCCGCCAGTGGTACCAGATCCAGCAGCAGCGGCGGCGCCACGCCAACACCATCCCGGACTACGGCCTGCGGTTCCCGACGTCCAAGCAGCAGCGCATCAAGGACGCAGTCAACTACAACAAGGAAGTGTCCATCCTGTCCGGCCTGGCCAAGTACGAGGGTTTCCCAGCAGCGCCGTCGATCAAGGGTGCCTCGCACGTGCAGGTCGACGACGATCTGGAGGCGATTGCTGTGCGTTCCCCCTTGCTCTGTCTCCCCTATATTTGTGACTGTGTATGATATACTGACCCATGCAGCGAGGCAGGCAATCAGAGCCGCGCGCGCCAGCACTGCCGCAGCAGCCACAAACGGTGGCACACACCCACGCACACGCGCACAATCATAACCATGTGCCACAAGCTGCGCACGGACAAGCCAATGCTCACCACCAGCAGGGCAATGGAGCTCCTCCATTCCCGGATGCCGGGGTCAGCCATGGCAATGGCACGGCCGCGGACGGCAACGGCGTGGTTCCTGCTGCTGCATCGCCGCAGCCGCCGAACCCAACGGCGACGGCGGCAGCGGCAGCGGCAACATCAGGACTAGCCGCTGCGCACGTCCCAGTGTCATTCCATCACAGCCTAGGGGCAGCAGGTCAGCAATTCTTGGCGAATACGCCGTGGGCGAACCCACACCACCCTTCTCATCACAGTAAAACTGTCACTCCCCATCAGTCCCATGCCCATCATGCCCATCATGCTCTTCATGCTCTTCATGCCCAACCTGCCCAGCAGTCTCATCTCCATCGTGACAAACATCATATTCAACGGCAGCAGCAGGCGCAACAGGCCCCATCAGGGCCCCCGGGTTCATCCCCCCAAGCAAGCACCACCAGCGCAGCACCCCCGGCGCGACCGCGGCCGCGAAAGCCATTGCCACAGGGCGGTAACCGCAAAGGGCCTGCCAGTCAGAGCAAAAAAGCCTTGGCCCTGGCGAACGCGGCAGGTGGTGCTGCTGGCACACATGGTGCCAACAGTGCCAACAGTGCAAATAGTGCCAATAGTGCAATTAGTACAAATGCTGGCCACGGCCACAACCACCACACCAACCCGCCTGTGCCGGACTTTCCGCCCTCGGACGGCAAGAACAGACAGGCACCGGTGCCGATCAAACGCGAACCGGCGACGGAAGTCTCGGCGTAGGGCAAGCCTGGGACTGAAGCAACACGACCATCGAACTTCCCACGGCCGCCCTTCTAGCCTGTCTACTTGAGCCGGCCGACCGAGCCACGCGGGCCCGCCAAGCGACGTCAGACTCGATCCGAGGGTAGTCTACCACACGCGCAAGGGCACAAAGGCACGCCGAAACCACGACACATCCACGACACATCCACACACACCCACACGAACTCTCACACACCCACACACACTCAAACACATGCTCATCCTATTTATCTGTCTCACGACATCACGACACGACAACCGCGGCCACTCAACACTCCACGCCTACACATCTCGCCGCAATCATCATTCTAATCACCTGTGTTCTCTCCTAGAGAGAGCCTCCTACACCACCATCAACCACCACCTCTCACGACAGCATTCTTCTACTCTGGTGTTCACGTGCGGCCTCTTGCTTTTCTTTATTTTTTACTCTGGCCTCTCTTGCCGCTCGCCAACAGTCTGTTTCCTGTTACCCAGTTTTGTCTTTGTCTTTGCTACCAGCTTCATCCTACACAGTTTCTAGCTTTTAGCTTGTAGCTTGTAGCTTTTAGCTGCTTATTTATTGCTCTGCACTTCCGCCTTGGTTTGGTCTTTGGTCAGGGAGGCATACGTCGATTCCGGTTCCCTGCTTATTCTATTTTGCGGTTGTTCATTGCTTTTCCTCTTTGTCTTGCGAGGTCAACTTGGGTCCGTTCTTGCTATGCTCTAGGGTCGGTTACACGTCTATATTGTTTCTGCTGTCTGCTGTCTGCTTTCTGCTTTCTTCTTTCTGCTGTTCGACTCGTTTCTTCTTCTCTTCTCTTCGCAGCCTCTCAGCGGCTCTTGATGCTCCTCACGAGGCAGCATCTTTATATTTATTCACCTTTCACTTCTGTGCTCTGCATTCCACCCTGCATACCGACAGTCTTCATTCTCCATATATACCAATGAACCGCATTCTTCTCTTTCAAACAGTGCACCTGACAGTGAGATTATAGTTGAGATTGTATTACAAAGCTATCGTTGTGGTTCGGCTACTCCGCGACTTGCCCTTGATATGACCACTTAGACCCGGCCTCATGGCTCGTACACACCCACACTCTCACGCTTGATCATGCCGTTCAGATGCAATGTTTCGTAGATTCATATATGTACAAGGCCTCTCGACTGCCTGACCTCCGTCGTCCTCCGTCGTCCTCCGCTATCCCACTGACATTTGTAGCCGCCTTACTTCTTCCCTAACGCCTGGGCTTGTGCCTGTAGTTGTGACTGCTGCGTCGGCGTCTGGACCGAAGTCGGTGGCTCCGTCGGCACCTTGACATCAGAGAAGTCGTCCTGGCCGACAATGGTGATTGTGTATGCGTCTGCGTTGTTAGCTGTGTGCTCCTTGTAGGTGGCCCAACCTCGCTTGACACTTCGGACCCCCTCTCATCTGTCCGCTCACACACCCGCGGACACAACCGTACCCGGCTCCCTCATCTCCTGTATACTTACAGACTCCAACGGCAACGGCAGTGATGCCCAGGCCGAGGACGGCGTTCTTGACGAGGTACGGCCGGCGTGCGCGGATCAGGGCCGGCGATTGGCGCATGCGCCGGTCGTAGTAGGAAGAGTGTTCGACGCTGCATACTGTTAGAAAGCGCTTCTGCGCCGCATGCTGATTGAGCCTCCAACGTACCCAGACATGTTGATTGTGGTTGTGCTAAGCGTTGTCGTTGTTGTCTCTGCTGCTCGCCGCTGCGTGCGACGAAAATTAAAGCATACGATGATGACTAAGGCAGATAGCAGCCGACGTAGGCAATGTACCTAGAGGTACTGCATGGCGCAAAACCAGTACAAAGTACGTCTGTGTACAGCTCGACACTAACCGCATGCAGACGCTTTGGCAGCCCCACTCTGCACGCTAGCTTGAGCGTGCCTTGTCTTTGGTCTTTTTCGTGTCGTGACCTTCGCAGCGTCAATACGCCCAGCATCGAACGTCGCCTGGTGTCTTGCTACCTGGCTCTCAACCCATCGATCTCTGCGTCGCACAATAGAAGCAAAGCAGCAGCCACAGCAGGCCATCTGTCGGACAGCACCGTCTACGCCGTCTTTTGTTTCCGCCTTGGCGATCCGCTGCTTCCATTTGCTCTCTTTCTGTTCTTTCCGGCGCGCCCTTTTCCGATAGCAATGCACCGCATCGACGACGGCGCAACCTCTGCCTGACCCGCTTGATCTCTCGACAGCCATCACCCATCGGTCCTCTATTGCCACTGCACTCGTTTCCCGGCTGCACCTGTCTGCGACACTGATACCCTTGCTTCTACCGCACGCGCGCGCACCCCGTCGATCTACACCCAACAGCGTCCATCGCATCTTGACGACGACGCACAAGACCGAATCGCCGATCCAAGACGCAAGCGAGACGGACACAAGCGACGAGATTGCCAGCACCGGTTTATCAGTCGATACACTGTTGCGACAAAGCTTCGCGTGACTTGGCCGCTGCACTTGCTGTCTCCCTCGGCACACCTGACACGACCTCCACGACCTCCTCAACCTCGACCTCTCGACTACCACGACCATGGCTTCGGCTGCAACTGTCGCGTCGGGGTCCTCCAACGGGGCACTGGCTTCTAACGGTGGCAATGCCTCTGCCAGCCATGCTCCCGCTGCACCCACCGCCGCACAGCAAGAATCCATCCAGGAACAGATCCGCCAGCTCGACGATGCCCGCAAGCTTGTGCTCGCCAATGTCGGCCACTACCCCATGATCGTCCAGGGCATCCTGCCCATCCTCAACCCATCTTCGCTACCGCAGCTGCGCCGATGGGGCGCCGACTTCTTGGCCGAGGCCTTTGCGGCGCCGTCGATGCCGTCGCGCGAGAAGGAGAGCCTGAGCCTGCTGGTGCTCGAGAGCCTCAAGGGCATGCTCGAGAACGCCAACGAAGACCCGTTTGTGCTGCGCAGTATCATCCAGGCTGCGTCCAGTATCTACCCGCTTATCATGCGGTGGATGTATGTTGTCTCGCGCCCTTTGCCTTGTTATTTATTTTGATGCTCGGCATGCTAACAGAATAGTATCAACAACTCTTACGATTCCGCCACGTGGGAGCGCATTGGTGTCATCAAGTCGCGCATCCTGCGGCTGTGGGAGTTGCCATCGCCGTCCCTCAAGATCTGCTGCATCAAGTTTGCGCAGCGCGTCGTCCTGGCCCAGACCCTATCACCCAACTCGGACCACAGAGTACGTTCTCCCCATCTCCCGCTGCACAATGTATACCGGTGCTAACCTACATCCCACCAGCGCGACGGTCTTGATATCTCGCTCAAGCTCATCCCTCAGAACCATCCACTGCTCGACCCGCGACACCTCGAGGCGGAGGCCACCGGCCTGCTCGACCGCATGCTCAGCGTGCTGCAGGACAACAGCGACGACGCCATCGTCGTCGACGCGACGCTCAACACGCTCTCCATCCTCGTGCGCACACGACCGGCGACGGTCAACCGGATCATCACTGCGATTCTCAACTTTGACCCCCTGCGGCTCGCGGCAGCGGGCAACCTGACACCGCGTACGCGGGTCATGGTCAAGTCCATGGAAAAGACGACCCGCATGCTTCTCATCCATCTTACGAAGCGGGACCCGCACAGCTCGTACAACCAGCGGATGCAGCAGCAGATTGAGCGCCTGATGCGCTCCAAAGCCGAGCTGCTCGACGATGCAGGGCGCAAGCGGCAACAAGCAGAGCAGCAGGCGGGCGACGCGAAGCGGCAGAAACTCGCAAGCGGCAGCAGTAGTGCCCAGGCGCAAGCCCAGCCACAACAGCAGCAGCAGCAGCACATGTCACTGCCGCAGCGACCCCTGATCATCGACATCCCGCCGCTGGGACCGCCGCCGCACAGCCTTGCTGATATCTTCGCACTCACAACGAGCCCGCAGCTGCGCTCGTTCAACGCGTCCCATGTGCCCCTTGAGCTGGCGGCCAAGATCAGCGTCTCGACGCTTGCGCGCCTTGAGCCGCAGTTCTTGCAGCGCGCTATCACAGGCATCCGCGACCGGCTGGCGTCGCTCGATGCCGCAGCGGCAACATCAGCCATCAACCCCAACACTGTCCCGCTCGACGTCGAGCCCAATGCAAACGACGAGGACGACGATGACTACGAGCCCGACTTTACGGCGGCCGAGGACGCCGAACAGATTATGAACAAGCTGGACAGCGAGGGCACTATGCCTGCAGACATTGCCGCTGCCGTGGCCCGTGTCGATGCATCCTCGCTGGGCCTCGGCGCGTTCAAGCTGCCGACGGCGCCGACGCTGTCCACCGAGCAGGCCGTCAAAGTCGGACAGGCGACTGTGTTGCGGGTGTTTGGCATGATGCAAGTGTCTGAAGAGGCAAGCGCGCCGGCGGCGGCGGCAGCACCAGCGCCATCGACGGCCGTCGGCGCACGCAAGACAGGCAAGGCGGGCCTGAACCGGGTTGCAGCGACAACGTACGACAAGGATGCCTGGATCACCATTCTCACGCGGCTCGCCACACGCTCAGTGAGCGGCTTGGAAGGGGTCGACAGCGACGACGACGAAGACGACGACGACGAAGAAGACGAAGACGACGAGATGGAAGAAGGAGAAGAGGCGGACGACAAGAAGAAGCTGGTGAAGAGAGAACCAGGGTCCGGGACCGGGTCCGGGACTGGGTCTGGGTCTGGGTCTAGGCCCGAGCTCAACGACAAGATCCGCGAGCTGCTCTTCCGCTACGTCCTCGAGGACTTCCGCAAGCGCATCGATATTGCCATCTACTGGCTCTGCGAGGAGTGGTACAACAGTGCCCTGGCCGGGTCGAAGGCCAAAGGGAGAACGACGTCGTACGACATATGGGCCGTCAAGGTGCTGGACGGATTTGTGCCGTACCTGCACGCGCAGGACAAGAAGGTGCTGACGCGGTTCGTGAGCGGCATTCCCGCGCTCAACAAGGCGCTGATGCAGCGCGTCAAGGGCCTGTGCCGCGACCCGTCCATGGTGCTCGTCGCGCTGACGGCGCTGCTCTACCAGCTCAAGATGCGGCCGCCCGCCCGCGAGCTCGCGCTGGACACGATGCAGGATATCTACCTGGAGTTTGACGATGCGCGCACGGTGACGGCCAAGTATCTGGCGTCGTACCGGCCCGAGTTTGTGGCTGCACAGACGGCGGCGGCCGAGGCTGCGGCTGCCGAAAAAGAAGCAGCAGAGGCGGCGGAGAAGGCAGCCGAAGCAGCGGCCGCCCCAGGTCAGCCGTCTACGGAAACCGACATGAGCGAGACATCTGCCGACAACGCAGAAGCCGCCCGCGAGTCAACACCGGCGGAAGGCCCATAGCCACCGCGTCGTCTGTTTCTGTCATGGCATTGTCTACGTTGCTGCTGTACTCTGGCACGACACGGACGTCCTTATTTCCTAAATATGTAGCTGCTTTAAGCTGATGATACCTTTCTAATTAATCATATCACCCTTTCGGTGATATTGCCTTTTGCGCTGACTTGCTTCGACACTGCCACGTGCCATCTCGCTTTCTTGTCAAATAGACTGCAGTGTGTCCATCTTCTCTCTGCGTGCACATGATGACGTGAACAAGCTTACATAACGAGACGACAGCACCGGCGACCACTGACGTCAGGCGTCCTACCACACCCTATAGCCCCCACTTATACCAGCCAATGGTCACTGTTTCCACCACCACCGACCCACTTATAGTCCCTGCGCAACCTCCTTAGTAAACACCAGCACAGCGCATCCAAAGGCCGCCAGAGAGTTGTTTTTCCCTTTGTCTGCGCCCGTCACGACACGGATCGCCACTCGGTGCAAGTACAGGTCCCTTTTAGCATAGCAGCACAGCTCTAGCCGCTCGAGGCCATTCGCAGCCATCAAAGCGCGCTATTGGTCTTTCTGCCTGCTTTGTGCGCCGTCGCCTCTGGCCCGTCGTCATCGACTCGCGATCCTCCTTCACAGCCTCAATTGCCTCACTTTGAGGACGGTCGATGGCACGGGAATAAGGTACTACGAGGTATTTTTTACAGTGAGCCGGGTGCCTGAACGGCAGCTGTAGCCTCTGGAGACACGCGACCACAGCTCTTTATCCACTTTGCGCACGAATCCCAGCCGCGGCCCGCTTCCCAACGCACACGACCAACCAGCGGCTGCTTCGTGCTCCCAAGACATTGGCTTCATTCCAGCTCTGGTGTCTGGTCGCAGTTGCTGTCTCACCTCTCGTTGCCTCGCTGCCTTGCTGTCTCGCTGTCGCGCTGTCTCACTCACTCCTGGCCGTTCCCAAGAGACGGCTGCAGCAGAGCCCAAGACCATCGCGCCGATCGCAGCCAGATAACGTCACCCCCAACAAAGTAGACAAAACCTGCAGCAGCACACGCATGCACATAAGATACTAGGAAGAGCACTAAATTAAAATCGTCACCCCTTATTTACTCTCCCAGCCGCTACTGGTACAAGTACACAACAAGCTTACTCGTGCGCCCCTCGACCCAACTTCTTTGTGAACCTCTTTTGTCCAACCACCTTTTCACCGCCCTGTCCCTCTTGTCTCCCTCTTGCTCTCACTTCTCCCAAACACCAACCCACACATCACCACTACCACCGCCTCGTCCACCACCTCGTCTACCACCTCGTCCACCACGTCGCCCACCATGGATTCCACCTCGCAACAGTCCGCCTCTGCACATGCGAACAGCAGCAGCTGGACCTCGTTTCTCAAGGTAAGCTCCGCACCCCCTCGTCTCGTCTTGTCCTTATTCTCGTCTCCTGTTCCGCCCCTGACCCCCTAGTCTATTGCCTCGTTCAATGGCGACCTCTCGAGCTTGACTGCACCCCCCTTTATTGTGTCCGCCAAGAGCTTGACCGAGTTCAGCTCGTACTGGGCGGAGCACCCCGCGCTGCTAGCCGCACCCGCCGCCGAGCCCGACGCCGAGAAGCGTGCCGTGCTCGTGCTCAAGTGGTTCCTCTCGACGCTCAAGCAGCAGTATGCTAGCCGCAGCGAGCAGTACGGCAACGAGAAGAAGCCCCTGAACCCCTTCCTGGGCGAGCTCTTCCTCGGCACCTGGGAGGACGAGTCTGGCGGCAGCGGCACCACTGAGCTCGTCAGCGAGCAGGTCAGCCACCACCCGCCGGCCACCGCCTACAGCATCACCAACGTGCCGACGGGCGTGCACCTCGAGGGCTACAATGCGCAAAAGGCCTCTTTCAAGAGCACGATCATCATCAAGCAGATTGGCCACGCCGTGCTGACGGTGCCGACGGCCAGCGGCACAGACGACAAGTACCTGATCACGCTGCCGTCGCTGCACATCGAGGGCCTGCTGTTCGGCTCGCCCTTTATCGAGCTCGACGGCGCGTCGCACATCACGTCGTCGACGGGCTACACGGCGCGCATCGACTACAGCGGCAAGGGCTGGCTGAGCGGCAAGAAGAACAGCGTGACGGCCGTGCTGTACCCGACGGGCCGCGAGAAGGATGTGCTCTACAACGTCGCCGGCCAGTGGACCAAGGAGTTCTCGATCTACAAGGGCGCCGCAAAGCACAACGGCTCGAGCACGCTGGTGGCTGCGTACGAGCCGGTCCAGTCGCCGATCGTGCCCCTCACGGTGAAGCCGATTGAGGCACAGCACCCGCTCGAGACGCGCCGCGCATGGAAGAACGTGGCGACGGCCGTGGCAGCGGGCGACCTAGATACGCTGAGCGCCGAGAAGACGAAGATCGAGAACGCGCAGCGTGACCTGCGCGCGCGCGAAAAGGCCGAGGGCCGCACGTGGGAGCGCCGCTACTTCACGGCGGTGCCCGAGGACGCAACGCTGGCGAGCCTCGCGCAGAATGTGGGCCTTGCCGCCGACGGCGACAGCGATAAGACAGGCGGTCTGTGGCGCTTTGACAGCACCAAGGCCGCGGCCGCGCGCAAGGCACCACTGCCGACCGAGGCCGAGGCTGTGGAGATTGCACGCGAATACCTGGGCCAGTAGGGCCGCAGGCCCGTCGGCATGCTCTCGAGCAGCTCTGCAGCGGTGTCCAAAAAGCAGCACAAGAAATAGGGCATTGGTCTTGTGCTGGTTAGACAGGAAACGAAAAAGGAGAAAAGGACTAAAAAATAAGACACGACAGCAGACGCTGTCTACTAATTGCATTGTACGTTGGATACTATTGCTTATGGTCGCGCTTCGAGTCGCCATACTATCCACACTACCCATACTATCCATACTATTGATATTACTATTCTATCTATACTACTAAATCCTGTATCGAAAGTGCTTGTTCTGCTTGTCGGTGAGATCCTCGAAACCCTCCATGGCCTCCTCCGTGGCGTCGATGACGTCGAGCAGTCCCTTCTTGGCCTTGCTGCGGTTCTCTAGCCAGCAGTAGGTGGTGTAGATGATCTGCAGGCCAATGGCAGCGCCGTAGGAGCCGGCGAGGCCCTTGATGGCGGTCGGGTAGCGCGGCGACTCCGAGGCCAAGAAGAGGTGCGGGCCGGCAATGTTGCCCGCGCAGTAGATGACAAAGTAGATGCCAAGGACGGTGGCGCGCTTCGTGTGGCCGGCCGTGTTGACGCCGGGCAGCGTCCAGTTGAGCACGACAGGCGAGCCGAGCACGCCCTGCAGCCAGCACATGCCGACGAGGGCAAAGCGGTGGGTCAGCGGGATCTTGAGGATGCCGATGAGGCCGGCGAGGCCGGGCAGGCAGCCGACGACGATCGTGAGGCCGAGGCTGTTGGGCAGCTTGGACAGGTAGCCGAGGGCGATGACCATGACGAGCTCGATGCCGCCGACGGGCGTCTGGAGCAGGCTCGTCTTGAGCGGCGAGTAGCCGAAGCCGGCAATGATGGCCGACATGAAGTTGGCGACGCCGCCGTTCAGGATGCCGTAGCAGACGGCCATGAGGAACAGCAGCCAGGACTTGGGGTCGAGCAGCGCCTCCTTGATCTGGCCGCGCACGATGGCGTCGTGCTTGAGGCCGGTCTGGTTGTGCGCGATGCGCCAGACGGCGACGATCTTCTCGTACTCGGACAGCATGCGGGCGTTGTGCGGGCCGTCGGGCAGGTAGAGGAACACGACGATGCCCCAGGCGAACGTGATGGCGCCGACGATGAGGTAGATGAGCTTCCACTGCGGGATCGCGAGGCGCTCGACGTGGCCGGCGCCATACGCGAGCAGCGCGCCGACGATGGAGGACACGCCGTTGACGGACAGCCAGTAGGAGGTGCGCAGGGACTGCTCGTCGCGCGTCCAGAGCATGGACGTCAGGATGATGAACGCGGGCGAGATCACGGCCTCGAGCAGGCCGAGGAAGAAGCGGATGGCAAAGAAGCCGGCAAAGTTGAAGACGGCGGCCTGGAGCATGCAGACGGCGCCCCAGACAAAGAGCATGACGCCGACGAGGCGGCCGATGGGGAAGCGCTGGAGCAGGACCTGCCAGGGGTAGGCGCCGGTGAGCCAGCCAAAGTAGAGGGCGGACGAGACCCAGGAGTAGTCGTTGCCGTGCATGTGGGTGTCCTTTTGCAGGCCGTAGGCGTTGGAGTAGTTGAGGGTCTGCTTGTCCAAGAAGGACAGCATATAGGTGGTCATCATCTGCCGGTCAGCAGTGTAGTGTAGAGAGGGGGGGGGGGGGGTATGGAGGCCTGTAGAGAGACGGAGAGAGGGAGAGAGAGAGAGAGAGAGATACTTACAATGGGCAACACGATAAAGTCCAGCTTGCGGCGGACCTTGATGCTGTCGCGCTTGAGCTGCTCCTCGTCGTACTGCAGCGACTGCTGAAAGTACTCCTTGCCGAGCTCGTTGAGGTCGACGCGTTGGCCGCCGAGACGCGCAAAGAAGCCGTGCTGGCTCTTTTCAATGTCCGCGGTGCCGACGCCATGGTCGGTCGGGGCCTCGTCGATTTCCTTTGACATTGTGATGTTGATGCGATGCAAAGACGGAGCAGTGATGGCAATGTTAAGAGTGCCGCGAGTATTGTCTTTGACGTGAGTGTCGAGACAAAAGACCGTGTCAATGTTGTCAAGAATGTCCAGAGCGTCGAGATGAAAGACAGAGGTCAAGGGGACGTCGTATCTTTAAGCCGGTGCCGATCACTTGCACCGCCAGAGATGGATGGTACGACAGGCACACATGCATGGATAGCAGCAGAGGCGCGAGATAAAGCTGCAGCACATGTGTGATAGCAGCTGTCTAGGCAATAAGTGGCCGTCTATCTGCATGTCTGTCTATCTGTCGGCGTCCATCATCCGTCTTGCGGTTGGCCGGTTCGTTCGTCTCTCGTCTTTCTTCTTTCGTCTATCATCTTTCGTCTATCGTCTCTCGTCTCTCGTCTTTCATCTTTCTTCCTACAGACCCAAGGATCGCCCAATGTGCACTGGTGTTATCACGGATGCATCTTGCGTCTCGGTAGCTTCGCGTCTTCAGTTGTAATCCTACTCGACTTTTCCGTTTGAATACCTATCCTATCTCAACCCACCATCAACCTCAGCTGCGAGTATCAAGAGTCAAGGTCGATCATCCCGGCTGCCAAGCATGCTGACTCGAAGATAGCCTCGTGTCATCAACTTAGTTGGCTTCTCCACGCTCCTCTCCTCCTCTCCTCTTCTCCTCACTCGGACACAGGACTGCCGTCAGCAAATGCTTATTCCCATGCCATATCTCGGTGGAGCCAGCATCAACGCAGACACAGTTGCAGTAGGATCCGTGTTACAATAGCGGTCGACGTCTTGCGGCGCCAGCACTCGACCGTAGCTATCAACAAAGCCACCAGCTATCAAGCAGCTATCAAGCAGATCAAGACCATCAAAAGCTATCAAGAGCCTTCAAAAGCTATCAAGGACTAGTCGACGCCACAACGGAACGGACCCGGCGCTGCATGCAACGTGCTTGCTTCCTTGCTATCCTCAGCAGTGCCATGACGTCGTCGTGTTGGATGCAAGGAAGATATCAGTGTGGCAGACAAGCTCGTCAAGCTTCCAGTGCCGTCTTGGGGCCTTGGTGTCGACGCCGAGTGGCTGACCTATGGCTGACCCGTGGATCACCCACACCCGGACTCACACCCTGGACTCCCCTGCCTACTACCCGTACAAATCCCCGAGTTCCACCTGATAGCATGCGGCCTGGCCCAGCTAGTCCTCTAGCCTCCTGTAGTGCGCCACTGTCGATAGCAAAGATAGCCCTCGCTGTTTGTTTTCTCTCGGTTTTCTTTTCTCTCCTTCTGTTTCTCTCACCTGCCTTCTCATCTGCTCTCTCATCTGCTCTCTCACCTGCTTTCTCATCTGCTTTCCCCTTCCAGCTTTGTTACTGCCTCTACTTCTACATTAGTAAGATACCTTCGCCAGTGGATCGTATAGTCCTGTCTTCTTCCAGGGGCCCCCTGACGAGTCTGACAATGGCCTATTACAGAGAAAGTAAGCCAGGGAAGTGATCGACACAGAGGCAACCAACAAGTCCGAGCATAGAATCAGAGCCGTACAGTGGCTTAAGCCATGGAAAGCAGACATCAACAACAGCCACGTAAAATATCTGGTTGTTTTACTATCCTATTCCTCGGAGCCCATACACACATACACTGTCCTATTCTACCACACACACCCTGACGCTCGATTAATACAAACACTACCACACCACTACTTACCTGCACACTAGCACCACCACCTCACACTCTGATAGCGTCGTGATAGCTTCTTGCTGGCATATGTGGCAGATCAGATTCTGGGAGTCGACTATATCCTATTGCCGCTTTCGGCTTCCGACTATATCGCTCGTGCCCTTCGACTACCCGCCGACTACTAACACTATATTCACGTCAGCTATCGTCTGGTAGCTATCTCTCGTCGCATTGCGTACTACTAGGCTCTCCGATAGCTTTCTAGCTCTACCACCAACCCTGTCTCTAGCTCCAACAGCCCTGTCAATCGCCCGGTGTTAAAGTATTTGCCGTCATTATGCAGCACTCTACCCGTCGTGCACCATCCTGCATCCTCTCTATGCTCTACTCGACCGTCTCTTGCGTGCCATGGAGCCGCACTGGCTAGACTAGACTCCGTGGTCGGTCTCACTCGTGCTACAACATGCTGTACTGTGCCTTTACGAGTGGCCAGGCTTGGCTTGTCCGCATGGCGGTGCAGTTGCAGCGTCGAATCAGATAAACGAGCAGGAGAACTCAACAAGCATAGAATTCAAGCCAACATGAATAGAAGAAGATCCTATTCGTCAAATAAACTAGTAACAGTCCAAGGAACTGAGAAAGAAACCACTACTCTATGCACAAGACCACCCATGCCACCACGCATGCTCTGTGCACTTTCGTCACCACTCTACAAGACGGCGTTCAGCTCAGACTTGCCTGCCCCTCGTCTGTTTGACCCGACTCCAGCTTGACATCTACCTACATCCCTCTGCTCCATCCTCTCATGCTCTGTACCTCTTTGCTATCCTATCCTATCCTATCCTATCCGCTCCCTATCCATCCTATCCATCCTATCCTATCCGCCAGCTGTTTTACCCTATCCGGGCCGATCCTCTCCAGAACGCTATCATCGATCGCGTCACTGATGTTATTCTCGTCATATTACGCCTCTCTTATTACAGTTATTTTATGCGAGTGTTCCTCTGTTCTCTAGATATACATCCTATATTATTCCTCATCACCACTCTACCTAGACCACGCCCGCTCTACTGTCGTCTTTATCTATATCATCTCTAGCTCTCATCTTTGGTAATATTGATCCCATCTTTTTCTTTATCGTTTTATTTTATCTACTTTTATCATCCTTGGTTCGTTCTATTCTCTTTGGATCATACCTCTATTTTCACTCCTTAACTATCACTCTCACTCACACTCTACCTGTTATTTCCTATTTTCCTCCCATATCCTCACCCAATACAAAGTTTCTCTCCAAACCCCCCTCCCTGTTGGGTACATACGCTGATCGTACTACGATCCAAAACCGTGCAGCCTTTGTTTGTTTTACCCTTTTCTCTCTTCACCTGCACACTTCTGTCACAATGTCGTCTGTCACTCTCACGGCAACGGCGCCTGCTGTCGCCACCACTGCCATCGCCGTCGACGACCTCCCCAAGCCCGCCAGATCCTGGCAGTCCACCGTCGACGAAAAGCGTGCTGAACAGCTCGCCCGCATCCCCGAGGCATGGCGCCTCACCCCCGACATGTACCCCGCCGAGGGCACCATCGACCTCCGGCCCGTCGCCACCACCTGCGGCATCCTCTCCGCGCGTGAGCTCCTCATCACCGGCCCCACGTACGACGCCACCAGCCTCGCCGCCGAGATCGCCAAGGGCACCTATTCCGCCACCGAGACCATTACCGCCTTCTGCAAGCGCGCTGCCGTCGGCCAGCAAGTCTGCTCCTTCCTCACCGAGATCTGCTTTGCCGAGGCCATTGCCAAGGCCCAGAAGCTCGACGCGCACTTCAAGGCCACCGGACAGACCGTCGGGCCCCTCCACGGCCTCGCCATGACCTTCAAGGAGTGCTTCCACATCGAGGGCTTTGACCACTGCAACGGCTACGTGTCGCGCTGCTTCGACAAGTCGACCACCACAACGCCCATCATCAAGCTCGCCGAGGCCGCCGGCGCCTGCGTCATTGCCAAGACCAATGTGCCCCAGACCATGCTCGTCGCCGAGTGCCACAACAACGTCTTTGGCCAGACCAAGAACCCCATTGTCAGCAACATGTCCAGCGGCGGCAGCAGCGGCGGCGAGGGCTCGCTCTCGGCCTTTTACGGCAACTGCCTCGGTGTCGGCACCGACGTCGGCGGCTCCATCCGCCTGCCTGCCGCGTTCAATGCGGTCTACGGCTACAAGCCCTCGGTGGGCATCCTGCCCTTTATCGGCTACGCGCCCTCGGGCTGGTCCGGTGTGAACAGCGGCATCCCCGCCGTCCTCGGCCCGCTCGGCCGCTCCGTGCGCGACCTGCGCCTGTTTACCGATGTCGTGCGCGCCCAGAAGCCCTGGACCTTTGACCCCGCCGTCATCCCCGGCATCATGGAGGCCGCGTTTGTCTCCAAGAAGCCCGTTGTTGGTGTTCTGTACGAGTCGGGCATCAAGCCGCACCCGCCTGTGCGCCGGGTGCTGCGCGAAGCTGTCGCGAAGCTCGAGGCTGCCGGCTACGAGGTCCGCGACTTCACGCCGGTGTGCCCCGACTTCAAGGAGATCCGTGACGTCGCCTCCGAGATGCTGACGTCCGACGGCCTGTCCTATCAGCGCCGCGAGCTGGCCAAGTCGGGCGAGCCTGCGGTGTCCTCGGTCGTCAACTTTGGCTACTGGCAGAACCCGCGCCTGGAGCACGAGCAGGTGTGGGCGCTGGGCACGCGCAAGGGCGCGCTGCAGAAGGCGATGCTGGAC
Source organism: Ophiostoma perfectum (assembly GCA_029298845.1). NCBI lineage: Eukaryota > Fungi > Ascomycota > Sordariomycetes > Ophiostomatales > Ophiostomataceae > Ophiostoma > Ophiostoma perfectum. The sequence continues at coordinate 312,432 of JANSLV010000018.1, forward strand.
GCGTGGCAGACGCTGGGCATCGACGTGCTGATTGCGCCATCGGCACCGCACACGCCCATTTCGGGTGACCGCACGACGTCGGAGCTCTACACTGTTGCCTGGAACGTCATGGACTACCCGTGCGTGATTGTGCCGTTCGGCAAGGCCGACAAGACCAAGGACGTGCCGGATACCGAGTTTACCCCCAAGAACGACCTCGATGCCAAGATCCACACATGGTGTAAGTGTCCTCCCTATCTCTGTGGCTATATAATGACTTCGGAACAATCACACTGACATGCTAGATGACCCCGAGCTGATGGACGGCTCGCCGACGTCAATACAGTTTGTTGGCTCGCGGCTGGACGATGCGGCCATGCTCCGCTATGTCGAGGAGCTGGACGCTGTCATCCACGCCTAGTGGTAGAGTGCCGTTGTAAATAAAAGAGTCTATGCTACGTAAATCCCTCGTTCCTCCTCTTTCATACAGTCTAGTCATGATGCTTGTGAGCCCTGTCGCGAGTACAGCGCATCGTGTTGTCCGTCGCACCTTCCCCGTAGCACTCGGCGCAACTTCCACTAAATTCTAGATCCCTAAATCCACCCCATGGCGTGTGCGACACTAGCGCGGAAGCTTCGTCAAAGATGTGGGGGTGTGCGACCTGGCCACGTTCTTATCGTTATCTTTATGCTATCTTAGTGCTGGGCTAGCTGCCCCTCTTTGGTCCAACGACGTCTCTTCTCTGTGCAGCGGTCGCTCTCCATCACTGTGAATATACTCCATGCCAATACCAGACACCAGTCACCAGACACCGCGCATCAGTCAGCTCTACTAGTAATACTGTTTCTATTCTGTTATCGCCGCCTCGGCCGCATTTATACTACTCCTGCATTCGCACTCGGAGGACCCGGACCTCAAGGCCGGCCGGCAAGCAGTTTCGGGCTCGCTGTCGACATTTCAAAACATCCAAGGCCGTGGTGATAAGCTTGGCAAGGCGGGGGAAGACTAGGTGGTGACTGTTTAGTGATTGATAATCTTGCTTCGTTTAGTAGGATCCGAGAGAAGAGGGGAGAGAGAGAGATGAGAGCCGAGGAAGACGAAGACGAGCGCAGACGATAGCAATCAGGTGCAAGCCTAAATACACATTCTTATCGTATAAGCTGCGTATCGATCATAGACTATCTCGTTATCTCGTCACTTCGTCACTATCGCAGCTTCACTTGGATAGCAACGAGACAAGCTATCCGTGAGCAGCCACGACTCGTCGACAAGCGTCAGCAAGCGAGTCATTGCCCCAAACCCAAGCACTTTAGCATCTTGTTTGTTTCTTACCGCACCACCAACGAAGCGAATCTCACTCACGCTTTCTCTCTCTTTTACACACACTCTCTCACAATGGCACAACCGTACAAGGTCTGCCTGATCGGCTCCGGCGGCGTCGGCACCATTGCGTCGCTCGTGCTCACAAAATCCGGCCGCGCCGAGGTCACGGCCGTGCTGCGGTCAAAGTACCAGCATGTCGCACAGCACGGCTGGGATATCGAGTCTGTCGACCACGGCACCCTGACAAGTTGGAAGCCGCACCGCGTCGTCGGGTCTGTCACCGATGCCGCTGTTGACAAGGACGGAAGCACCGTGCAGTACGACTTTGTCGTCGTGTGCACGAAGCAGCTGCCCGACCGCAACCCCGTCGTGCCCATGATCGAGGCCGTCGTGACGCCCGGCCACACGGCGATTGTGCTGATTCAGAACGGCATCGGCATCGATGAGCCGCTGACAGAAAAGTGGCCGCGCAACACAGTGCTGAGCAGCGTGAGCCATATCGGCAGCGGCGTGTCGGGCGCCAACAAGGTGAACCAGATCGGCCGCGACGTGAGCAAGATTGGCGTGCACGCCGGCTCGGCGGACGTCGCGGCCGACTACATTGCGATGTACAAGGCGGGCGGCGCGGCCGAGGTCGAGTTTGCCGAGGACATCAAGGCGGCGCGGTGGGAGAAGCTGCTGTGGAACGGCACGTTCAACACGGTGTGCGCGCTGACGCGGACGGATGTGGGCGAGATCCAGCGCAGCAAGGGCCGCGAGACGCTGCTGGTGCCGATGATGCACGAGATCTGGAACATTGCGGCGGCCGACGGGCACAAGCTAGGCGACGACATTGTGCAGTGGATGGCATACCGGCTGCCCGACGACTGCCCGTACCGCGCGAGCATGCTGGTCGACGTCGAGAACGGGCGGCCGATGGAGCTCGAGGTCATCCTGGGCAACCCGATCAAGGAGGCGCGGCGGCTGGGCGTGGCCACGCCAGTCATGGACACTGTGTACCGGCTGCTGCAGGTCGAGGCATGGAAAATTGACGAGGCGGCCAAGAAGCAATGATGCCGGTATGGTATACAGGTAGTCAAAGTGATAAAAATAATAAAAGTAATAAAAGGAAGTAAAATATTTAAAATAAACCAAAATACAATTTAAATGCTATCGCTACATTATTCATAATCATACATGTGCAAACAGATCAACAGATCAACAGATCACAAATCTATAGAGGCATAAACACATTGGGGTTGGCACCGTGCGTCAGCTGCATCCAGTCCCAGACCTCGGCGCGGTCGCGCGCCGGCCAGATGTGCTCCATGACAAACTCCTTGGTGCGGCGTGCTGTCATGATGGGCCGTGCGTGGCACACCTCGTTGAACAGCGCGGTGGCCAGCGCACGGTCTTCGGGCTGCTCGAGCTCGCAGGCAGCGACGAACAGCGGCCACAGCGAGAGCTTGACGTCTTCGGCCGGCCCGTGGATGTGCATCATGACCTCGTAGGCCATGCCCAGGGCGGTGCGGTCGGCATCGAGCGAGCTGCCCGGGCGGTTGAACAGTCTAAACAGGTACAGGAGTGCGGCCGCGCGCCAGGCAGAGGCGTGCAGCAGCAGAGTGCGTGAAGTCTGAATGGACAGCGAGTGGTCGTGGATGGGCCGCCACATGAGAAGCTGAGCGCGGATCGAGGCCTCGCGCTCGGCCAGGTCGGAGTGCTGTGTGAGGTAGAACGAGGCGTCGGGGGCAGACGACTCGTCGGGGAAGAAGCAGTAAGCATCCTGGACGGGGTTGCCTTCAGGATTGGTGGTGGTGGTGGTGTTGTTGGTTGTGGAACTGGTAGTCGTATTATCAGGGTAAATGTCGCCAAAGAGGCCGCTGTTGTCCAAGGATGGCAGACTGTCAAGGGAGTCTTCATAGAACGGGACTTCATTGTGGGTGTTTGTATCAGTGCGTGTGCTAGCGTCGGGGCTTTCGGTACTGCTGGTGCTGTTGGTGTTGTTGATATTGCCGGTGCTGTCGGCAGTGTTGACTTGACTGGCGTCGAGGATGGCTTGCACATCGCCGGCCAGCTCGGCCAGCTTATACAAAATGGGCGTCAGCGTTGCCGTCAGACCGAGCAGGCGGTCGGCATGGCGCGAGGCGTAGTCATCGAGCCAGGTGGACGGCTGGATCTTGGGACGCTGCATGCGGGACAGTGAGTGCAGCAGGTCCTGCCGCGCAACACCCTTGGCAAAGTACTTTGCCGTCGTGCTCAGTTCGCGGCCAGCGCCGGTATGGAACTCGAGAACCATGGCGACATTGTCGATGAGCGACGGCAGGTTGCTGCCCTTGCCGTCGGACTTGGGGTTGGTCAGCTCGGCGCCGCAGAGCGCGAGCAGCAGCAGCAGCACGATTTCGGGATTTTTGCCGTCCTCGTTGAGCAGACGCAGGCGGCTCAGAAGTTTGGTCCTGCGGTGTGACACAACATTGGATGGGCCAGTGTCGCTCTCCGGACTACTGTGGTCCTTGCCGTCGCCGTGCTTGATGGTGCGGCTGGTGTCTTTGTCCATGTCCTTGATGTAGTTCTCGCCGATCGCGCACAGCGACTCGCCGACGACGATGGGGCTCACTTGGAGGAGAGAGAGCACGGCGCCGTTCATCTCATTGATGAAGAAGCTGTTGCTCATGACCATTTCAGCCGGGTGCCGGATAAAGTACATTTCAATAAACGGTTTGTCCTCGGCCAAGATCTCGTTTAGTGGCATAAAGCTCGGGCCGCGTATGGGAGCAGGCAAAGGCGGCGACCATAGGCCAGAGACCTCAAGAACGGGCGAGCGTGAGCGGGCTGCGGCAGCCGAATTGAGCAGCCGGCGGCCATCGGGGCCGACAAGCGGACGGCCGTTGGGGAAGGTGTGTGTTTGGTGTTTTGCAATAAGAGTGAAGCAGGTGGTCGACGAGCTGACGACAGAGGCACCAGAGGCGTGCGCAGCCGCAGCCCCAGGCGAGATAAATTCGCCATCGATAACGTCGTCGTTATTGAGGGTATGACCAGGGAAGACGGTCATTTCGGGGAGAGTGAGAGAGGTGTCATAGATGCCCGAGTAGATGGCGCCATGCAAGTATGACTGGTCCGTGGTGTAGGGGGTGTTGGCCAAGTAAGATGCTGACGTCGCAGGCTCGGAGACGCTGATCTTCTCAGGCCAGTTTGTAGGAGCCCAGGACATGTCATTGACAGGGTCGTCAGCCGGTGCGACCACAGCAGCAGAGGTGCTCAGGCCAAAGGGCATCATGGTCGACATGGGCATGTGTTGCAGGTTTTGCAGGGACTGCATGTTCTGGAAGGACTGCATCTGTTGCAGGGAGACCATGGACATGCTCATGGACGACATGGACGCCATAGACATGGACTGCATAGACCCTAGAGGGGGCATCTGTCCCATCTGCCCCATCTGTTCCATGAGGGGTATGTCGCCGTGCAGCGACGTCATGGAGCCCATTGGGTCTGCAGGGTCGAGGCGCGCAGCAGCGGCAGCCCGCGCAGCACTGCCAGAGCTGGCTACAGGTAATGGTTCTGGCGGTGACATGGCTCGTGGCAGCTGTGATGGGCGAGCATATGGCATGTACAGGTTGGAGTTGGAATGGGAGTGAGAGTGGCGCACAGCGCCGCCTCGCCGCGGAGTTGGAGCACATGGCATCTGGGCAAGAGGCTGGAGGGCGTCTCTGAGAGTGGGTGCAGACGCAGACAGGGGCTTTGCCTTGGTGGCAGTGGTGTCTGGATAGCCTCGACACTTGCGGCTGCGACGGGCACATGTGCCACAGGCCGGGTGCACCTCGTCGCACTTGATCTTGGCCTGCTTGCAGTCGATGCAGCCCTTGCGCGACCGGGTCGCCATTGTGGGGATGACGATAAGAAAGAAAGGAATCTTATAATCCGATCAATTAGGACTACTGTGAGTGGCCCACGATAGTGACGATCTGGCGGCAAGCCAGACGGCACGGGCAGAAGGGCAGGCCAGGCGGGCTGATGGGGGGAGGGCCAGAGAGAACCGGCGAAAGAGAAACAAGAGAACTAAGAGAATGAATAAAGGGATAAAGAGGAGTAAGAAAGATGGAGAGATGTAAGATAGCTTCCGGCGGGCTGGGACAAGTCGCGAAAGGACAATGCAGGCGCAGATGCGGGTACTGGTGCAGCTGCAGAGAGAGGTGTGAGGAAAGGTGAGGGCTGACAGGGACGGAGAAACAGTGGACGGCGACGGAGAATGGCAAGATACGGAGTACGAGCGGGGCCACTCTGCAAAACGTGGCTTGCCGGATGCTATCAGGGATTGCCGGCAGGCATCATGGGCGTAGGGGTGTAAGTAGGAAGGAGCGATGCAGGAGAGGCAGGCGAGGCGGCAGGAGAAGGAAGGAGCAGAGGACGAAAGTGCAGATGAGGAAGGAAGGACCGGGTGTACGAGAGTGAGAAAGAGCCGAGAAGAAGAGCCGGCAAGAAGTGCTTGAGCAGAAAGAGGTTAAGCAATCAAGCAAATCAAGCAACGTAGAGCAATGTATACCAAGCGACAAGAGAGGCGTGTATGTCATGCAGGTAGTGAAGATACGTGAGATGCAAGATTGGTGCTGGCGCGACACAGAATTTTAGGCCCAGGAGAATAAAACTAATTTGAAATATAATTGAATAAATGGGTATTATAACCCCGATAAGCGGATAAGGGGGGTAGTTTCCTAAATTGGAACCCTGATAGCTTACGCTAGGAAGGAGCGACTGTTGAGATGGAAGCAGGCGAAGCTGACAAGGCAAAGACGGAGGAAACACTCAAAGTATGAAATTAAGAAGATGTTCTTCATCGGATCTCAGATAGGGCGTCCAGAGTGTAGTAGTATTTATTTCAAGAGAGACAGGCAGTGGCAGAAGAGAAGAGAGCCAGAAGAGAAGAACCGGGCCAGGCCGACTGTTGAGGCCGATAAGCGGGTTACTAGATACACGCCCTGTGAGAAAAAGTGGGTATTCCCAAATAGGCAAGAAGCAGCAACGGCTTGGGTGAGGGGTCAACAGTGAGGTTCATAAGGTTGAGGATGAAGTATTAGCGGTATGATGAGTATGAGAGAGGAGCATAGAGGTATGGTGAGTGTGAGAGAGGAGTTATCAGAAAGTATGGTGAGAATAAGAGAGAAGTATTTAGAGGGTATGATGAGAATAAGGGATGCATATGTAATGGCTGTGATCAGAATCATAAGATGCAGGGTGAGAAGAAAAGAGAAGAGAAGAGAAGAGAAGAGAAGAGAGAAAAGAGAATAAAAGAGAGAAAAGATGAGAGAAGAGAAGAGAAAGAAGACATGAGAATAGACAGAAGAAATGAGAGAGAAGAGAAGAGAGAGAAGAGAAGAGAGAGAAGAGAAGAGAGAGAGAGAAGAGAGAGAGAGGAGAGAAGAGAAGAGAAGAGAAGAGAGAAAAGAAAAGAGAACACATGAAATGAAAAGAAAAGAATGAAGAGAAGAGACGGAATGAAAACGCTCACGACTTGTTATATCAAGCACAGAAGTATCTAGTTCTTAGAAGATAGTGATGAATCGAAACATATTGTGACGGCCGTCAGGGTTAGTTATAAGTGTATAATGGATGTTGCGGTGTCAAGAAGCTTGAGGATCTCGAGAACTGCAGACAATGTACAAAGCTTGATACGTGTATTGTGTTGATATACGCTTTTACACTCGTGCTACCTATGCATGCCTTGCATCTACTTGGCCGCCTTCTTTGCGTATGCCTCGTGCTTCGCGTTGCGCTCGCTGATAAACGCCCGCAGGCTGTCCGACACCACGGCCCCCGGCGTCAGGCCCGACGCGATCGGCTCGCCCAGCTGCTCCCACAGCGGCACAACGCCCGCCCACGCCGGCGGCTCAATGTTGGGCCCGTCGACGTCGACATTCCGCGGCTGGATGCCGGGCACGCCCATGCGCGCCTTGACCGACAGCCGGTCGATGCTGACGCGCACAACGTAGACGAGGTTGACAACCATGGACGAGATGGGGTTGACCTCGTGCACGCGGTTGGCCACAATCTGGTTGGTGACGGCGTGCATGATGTCACGCTTGACGTCCTTGCCGCGGACCTGCGAGCATGTGCCGTGGATCATGGCCGAGCGGTAGTTGAACGTGTGGCCATTTGGGGCCGTCGACAGCGCGAGGCCGTCGACTAGTAGGTCGTCAGTATAAGACAGCTGGGCTGCGAGAAGGCTTCTAAGAGGATGCTATAACCTACTCTTGGTCGCCGTGATGCAGACCTTGACTGGTGGCACCGGGGGCACGTCGTGGCCGGCATCGCGCGCTTCCTGGGCCGCCTCTTCGGCCTTTGTCGCCTGCTTGACCAGCTCCATCAGCCGGGTCGTCGGGTGGCCGTGCAGGTAAACGAAAGCGTTTCGCCGGCGGTCTTTATCCTCACTCTCCGTAGTATCTGCACCGTCTCCACCGTCTGCACTCTGCTGCTCGCCCGCCACCGGCTCCTCTCGTATCAGTGCAATCATCGGCTGGCACGCCGGCAGTCCATCGTCCACATAGGACACGTGCGCAATGAACGAGTCGTCAAACACAGACTGCGCATCCTCCAGCTCGTACCGTCCTCGCTCGCCGAACCGCCGAAGCAGCGCCGGTTCCATCTCCGATGTTGGCGGCGTTTGTGATGTCTGCGGCTGTGACATTCTGTATGATGTGTGGAGTGCTCTAGACAGTGCTGAGAAAGAGTGTCGCCAGGGTTTTGTAAGGAGCATGTTCATGTATAAATTGTATGACATGCGATGTATGAGATATAGGAGATATATGAGGTGTGAGATACCGGGATCAATCAGCCCCTCAACCAATGAACTCGTCACTGATTAGTACAGCACAAAGACGCAGCCTAGGCGACAGCTGCACCGCGGCGCTTGCACATGGTAGACAGGCCTCCGCTGTGTCGTATTAGTGGCTATCAAGATAGCTTAGCAGTGATCGAGTCACGACCACATCTCACAGGACACAAATAGATAACCTACATCTTTAAGAGTCACTAAATCATACGACAGTCATCTTTATAGTAAAGTCATTATTCGTTCAGTCTATGGAATTATGTGTCTAAAGACAAAGAAAATAGTAAACCATTAAAAAATCCAGGGAGCAATGCTCAACGCCGTTCGCCATGCAGCCAGCCAGTCTACTAGACAATGGTTGGTTGTCCTCTCCATCGGGTCTTTCTTGATTAACGCTTTGATTAAAGCAAGCCAGGGCCGCCCGAGCCTTTTTTCCAAGTGCTCACCTCCTCAAGCAGAGTGCTCAATGTACTTGCTGTGCGTGCGGATGATCGGGCCAAACTTGTAAAACAGCCACGGCACCGGCAGCAGCGCCACCGAGATGAAGCCCAGCAGACTGCCCGCCCAGTTGATGCCCAGCTTCGTGAACATCTGCACGGTGAACAGCGGGAAGACGCCGGCCAGCGAGTACCGCGCCAGACTGTTGGCACTGGCAGCGCTCGCCACAATGGCGCCCGTGTACGTGTCGCCAATGTACTGCAGCAGGCTGATGAAAATGCAAATGTTGCCCCACGCAAAGGGCACAATCGCCAGCACCGGGCTCACCCACTTGTCGTGGTTGTAGCCCGACCAGCCGAACCAGAACAGGCCGATGGGCAGGCCGATGCTGCCAATCATGGCGGCATACAAGCGGTGCTCGGGCGGCGGCGGCTGCGGGTGGAAGCGCGGCACCATTTTCTTGTGGTAGATGAACTTGTCGGTCAGCATCACCGTCATGAGACCCAGGAAGGCACCGACGATGATGCTCGCAAAGACGAGGCCAGCCTGCTCGCGGCTGAAGCCGTAGACGAGCTGGAAGACAAAGGGCACGGCAGCAAAGAAGCTGAAGAGCGTGGCAAACTCGCACGCAACATAGAGCGACGAGAGGCCGATGATGGGCTCGGCCACCATCATGTGCAGCGGGCGGATGAGGCCAATGGTCAGGAAGCTGTGGATGCGCTTGCTGAGGGGAACCTGCGGCGGCATGTCCTCGGCCGGCAGTGTGATGCCGAGCTGCTTAGCGCGGCGGCGCTTCACAATCGGGTGGAACGTCTCGCTGCCGAGTGTGAGGATGAGCAGGTAGGAAAAGACCAAGAAGAACAGGAACGTCCACTGCGTCCAGCGCCAGCCCTTGCGCGACGCAAAGGCGCCCAGCACGGGGCCCATGCCGGGGCCGAGAAAGGGAGTCACGATGAAGCAGGCGACGGGCAGACCGCGCTCAATAGGCCGGAAAATCTCCGTCAGGACACCCGAGGCAACGGCGAGACTGGGGGCCAGGGCAAAGCCGGCAAGGAAGCGCAGGATGCAGAGGCCGGCGAGCGACGACTCGGGCACGAGGGCGCAGCCAATGGTAAAGAGCATGCCAAACGGAGTGCCGACCACCAAGATCGGGTAGCGTCCGACAATCTCGGACAGCGGACCGCCAATGATAATAGGGCCGATGCCGAGCGCCATGACGTAGCAGGTAAGGGGCGCAATGGCGGCCGTGCTGTTGGCCTTGAACGCGATCATGAGGTCGGTGTGGGCCGGGCTCATGATGGAGGTGCCGATGGACGTTGTGAGGGCAATGACGGAGAAGCAGATGACCTGCTTCCACTTGCGGATGGGGCTCCAGTTGTAGGGGTTCTCGGGGTCCTTCTCCCAGTCCCAGACGACGGGCTGGCCCGAGGCGTCGACCATGATGGGCAGGGGTGCCGTGACGTCGCCGCCCTTCTCGCCCTTCTCGTTGGCGTTGCCGCTCAGAGGCCGCTGCTGGGACTCGGCAAAGCTCGCCTGGTCGTAGACGTCGCCGGGCGTGGAGATGACGATGGGCTCCTTCATCATGGAGGTGTGTTTGCTGTTGCCGGCGATGGTGGCCGAGTCGCTGCTGTGGATGGAACGGGCAGCAGGCGTGTTGGCCTGGGACGTGGGCAGCGGGCTAGCTGACAACGAGGCCAGCGGCTGGCCTGTGCTGTCGGCCATGGGAGGCGAGGTGTCGAGGTGTCGACAGGAGAGTAGGAAGGGGAGGCGTAGGGAAAGAAGGGGAAGGGGGAAGAGTTGGTGAAGAGCAGGTGAAGAGTCGAGTAGGGTGAAGGCAGAGAGAGGTCGATGATGAGTAAGAGGATGAAGAACACAAAAGGAAGGAACGAAGTAATCTACAAACGGCAAGAACGATGGAGGGAAAGGTATTATATATCTACACGAGAAGCGAGCACGCAAAGACGCAGACGGAGCAGACGGTGGGTATAAAGAGAATAAGAGAATTACGGAAAGGAATGAGAGAAACGGAAAACGGATCACTAAATCACAATATGATTATTGAATATACAAATATAAGATAGACAGTACATGGCCAAGACGGATACAGAGATGTGGCGTGTAGAGGTGTCGAGGCCGAGGAGTGTCAACGTGTTGTGCTGAGCAGGAGAGGACTATGAAATAGATAAATAGACATTAATAGTAAACAAGAGATGCGGCGTAAGAAGAAGGAATTAAGGACAGGAAAACGGACAGAAAAGTAGAAGAATGCCCGGCCTGAGCGTATGCGTGGCCCGTGAGAGTCGAGTGAAAGAGAGAACGACGGCGACGAAATGAGCTGAGCGTAGTAAGTCGATATAATAAATCGATAATAAATCGAATAGAATAAGAAGAACACTAATACGGTAATGATGCATACAATACTACTACAAATAAGCCCCGATCGGTAGACAATAACGTCGTAGACCCGCAGAGGACCGTAAGCCCACAACCCACGCAGGGATCTATTGGTGTTTGCCCGTGCTGGCATTCAGATGGTCGTGGTCGTGTCTGTTGGCCTCGGGAGTTTGTAGTTGGGGGTCGACTGACTGGCAGCCGAGTTGGCTGCGTCGGTGGCCTGCACACACACCGTATAGAGGCTGAGGGCCATACTCCTTTGAGCACCGTTTCAACGGCGATGCCGTCTCACTACTAGAACCACAACTGACGATATTGGGCGATAGACAGTGATGATTTATTTATTCTGGTTGTCTGGGATTCTGCTGTTGTGATACAATACAATTATCTGGTACCGTAAGTGGCTGTTGTTTGAAAATCAAGCATTGCCGAGGCCGGACGGCAGCAATCAAGATGAACAATGTGAAGATCAGAGACACCATCGACCCGATCGGCACGGGGCTACAGTCGTGCTGGCAGACAAGACGTCAAAGGGCAAGTGGCCGAGACAGTGATCTTGTTTGTTTCAACAGAATTGTCAGTCACGCCTGGGATATGATTCACCAGGCGTACCGTGACCATGGCCTTTCCACCTCACGTCGGTGAATCCCTCAAAGGGCTACAGGGCCGCCAGGGTGCGCTTGTCTTCGGCGCAGTTTCAGCAGGCTGACATGCAAGACTGGCTGGTGAGAACAGGAAGAAAGAAAGGAGATGAGGTGACGAGAGGGCGAGGTGAGCAAAGATGGGATGGAGAAGACGAGACGTGCGGCGGATGAGACAGTGGGATGGAAACTGGAAATAGGAAACTGGAAATAGGGAATATCCTGGAAACAAAACCTGCAACAAAAGCACGCGAAGCAGAACAAACAAAACGGACGTGCTTCCCAACTAGGACGACCGGGCGGCAGGGCTGAGTGTATTGGGCCTGCTCGCTGCAGAGCAGGCTCGATCATGGCAGCCTCTGCGCCGCTGCTGTCAGGTTTTAGAGCCAGACTACGGACGAACGAGACCAGGATGAGGAGTAGAGAGTGGTCTCGACCTAAAAAAAGACGTCTCCGTGTGTTCATTGATTCTATCTGCTCGACACGAGCAACAAAATAGACACGACACGGATGAAAGGCATGCGACGACAGCCAACAGCACACTATGTGTAGACAGCAGCTGACACCACCGACAAACCAACGACGACGCCAGCAACACCGTCAAGTGTTGGACAGCCGGCGGCAGCCACCCGCGAGGACAAAGATGACAGCAAAACGGGCGTCCGCATACGGGCCAGTGCCTGCAAATCTGCAAATCGGCGATTCGGCAACCGACCATCGTGTACATCATAGCCCGAACTTGAATCAAGTTAGATTAAACTAGATTAAACCAATCCTTCACACCTGTCAAAGCAGACGGTCAGATGCTAGCCGTCGAAAAAAGGCCTATGTCGGCGCAGGTACGGAGCCGATGCGGCGCCTACTTCTATTTCTATTTTATTTTCCTTTTTTGGGTGTTAATCTGATTTCATTTGTTTTCGTGCCTTTCACATGATTGTGCTGTGCACTGGATTGTGTGTAGCTTCGGGTTTATTTGTCCACTTGTTGGACAGTACTGTTGCACTATCGCGGCTCCACGTGTTTCTCTGCTTCTCTGCTTCTCTGCTTCTTTAAATCTCTGAGTCCCTCCTTTTGACATGATACGATACTATTGCCACATCACGTCGTCATTCAGGTACGACATCATCAAAGTGCTCTTCTCGCAGACGAGTGGTCAAGTGTTCTGAGGCTGAAGCATCATGCATCGTAATAAGCGAAATCACAAAAGAAGCAGAAGAGGAAGAAGGGAACACCAGGAACCCAGAAAAGGCAGATCCACGACCGGCCGAGACATCTGCAGTCAGGCACAGCATGAGACGCATGATTCACACATGCCAATCTTGGTACATGGTAAGATACGTCGTAGGCTTGTCCTAGGCGACATCGTCCGAGCATGATTCACACCACAGCTCGGTACGTCCAAGACTGCATATGCATGTGGTAATATCGTACTTGTACTGCATCCGTAGTGGGAAAAGGATAGCCAGGGCCACGGCGGCTCAGTGAATACGAGAACGAGCAGACGCAGGCAAGCCTACGGCGTACTGAGAGACTGAGCAGGAAGACTGAAGGATGGCAGAAGAAGGATGACTGGGACAGCCAAACGGACTAGTCCGTGGACCTCGGCACAAATCCTTCTCTTAACAACATGTTATGCGCCACAATATTTGATTAGCTAGAATAAGAAACAAATAGAAAAAGAAACAGAGAAGGGAAAAAGGAAAAAGGGCAAAACGGGAGACAGCCAAGAGGCAGAGGTAGCAGTTGCAGGGTCAGGGGTGGGCGGTTCCGTAATACCATAAGGCTGAGTAGAATAACCTGGCTTTCTTTCATTTGATTTATCTATTAGTTAAATAAAAAAGAAACCAGGGTGGGCGCTAGCGGACAGAAACAAAAAGAAGAAAAGAAGAAAGAAGAAGAAAAGGCCAAGTACAAGTAACCTAAAAAGCAGCTCGGCCTAACCCAGCGAGCCAAGACTGTACTCTCTCTATTTTCTATTTCATTTTGCTCAAGAGATAATCAAACGTCTGTATCAATCTTATTCTTTCCAATCTTTGGTTATTCTATTTCTGCCTACCCACGGATCCATTATCAGATGTCAAAGTTTGCCGCGAAGCAGGCGTCGTTAACGAGAATGAAGTCATCAGTCACTAAGGATGCGAGTGCAACGAGGCGAAAATACAGAATAAAGCAACTTGGTAGAGACCCGAAACGATAGCGAGGTACGACGAGCCAAACGACGAAGCCGATACGAAAGACGAAAAGACGAAAACAGAAGCAGTCACCCGATGCCGTCCGTCTCATCTCTGGTTTGCTCTGATTCTGCTCTGCTCCGTGAAATCCCTGGCTTCGCTATCTTTCGAATCACGCGCTCGCCTGCCATAGCCACCGTCGTGTCATCGCCTTACTTTAGCTTCCCGATCCGTCTTCCGTCGCCCGTTGTCTGTCTTCCGTCAGCAGGTACAAGGTTTGTGATGGATACAAACAACGCACGCACACCAGACAACTGGAAATCAATAATACGATGGTACAACATGCCGGATAGAGTCAAAGTAAAACAAAACAAAGACGATGCAGCCCTGGAGGAACTCCGACAGGGAGACTGGGTAAGATGGAGGTGAGACGAGACGTGGGATGCATGAATCACAGATGGGGACTTTTGCCCTCGGGTATTACAAGTAGGCGACGGATATAACACAGGTGAACAGAATAAGTAAGATGGTGACTGGCAGTACGGGCATACTGTCTACCCAAGCTGAGATAGGAGGATGGCAGGATGGTGGATGGGTCTCTTGTTAGCAGCTTCGGCAAGGAGTGACGATCGCCAATCTGCAGAGCAAATCAGAGACCAGGATGGCGGAAGAGAGCTGGGTCGTGTTTGGCTTGTGATTGTGGGTCAGTGTCGGTCGTCTACGGGTTCGGGCTGCGGGCTACCTTCAGTCGTGTCGTCTGTTGTCTGCTGTCTGCTGTCTCGTCGCCCAACTACGGAGTATCATCACGACGCCCTGTCCAGGGGCAGGATGTTCACCATTGCAACACGCCATCTTAATTGCTATGGACTCATTACGGAGCAGACTCTGGTATGCTTGCTCCTTGCTGTTCTTTTTATAGTAAATTAACTTTGAATAATAATCAAATAGAATGGCTACTCAGGCTGCCAATTGTCCTGCAAGTCTCGGAGCAAACGATGCAGTCTGGTTCAGTGGCAGTGTGCATACTCTATCGATTCTTACTCCCGCAGCAGGCGTCTCCGATGGTCCAGACAAATGCTCTCGCTCTCCTTCGCTCTATGCTTACTCTCGTTGGCGTTCTTATACGAATTACATCTCAGAACGGACGGTGCCGTTTTAGCTGCAGTGTGTAGTGTGCGGTCTAGACGCTGTCGCCAAGATATGTCCCTAATAGGTAATACTATAGGCGGCCCTCCTTGCATGTATTGGCTATGTGCAGAAGGGCGAGCGAGAGCTGGAACGGCCATCCAATAGCTGTAACGTGTACGAGTAGATAGCGAATAGCTGCATGGATGTTCCGACAGTAGATGTATTGGCTGTGCTTACGACTACCACGCAGGCGAGGCAGGGCATTTACGCTATTGCCTACAGATCCAAGATGTGCCCGTTTCGGCGTCTAGTCGTGTACAACTCATCGTGGCTCATCTGATGTCGTGGAGCCGGGGCTTGCTCCGTGTTGGTAGAGGTCTTGTCAGTAGATCTAGGCGGCCTCCGAGAAGCTGAGTAGATGAGCTGAACAGTCATCTCGGATGATGAAACTATGATAAAAGACAAGAAGACAAGACAATGAGACTCAACATCCGTCGTCACCACGTTAAAGCCAGTACCATTCATTATATTCGACCCTGTAAGTATACCACAGATCCCTCGGCTCCTGCCTACCTCTCCTCGACCTCCTTCGCCCACCACGGCCCCCAGTCCACCACCGTCTTGCCGTGCCGTGCCTCCTCGGCGCAAAACACCATCGCGTGGCTCCGGATGATCTCCTCCAGCGTGCACCCGATAATCTCGCGCTGTGCCTGCTCCGCCTCCCACCCGTGGTTCTTGATCCGGTCCACCGCCAGGATGAACTGCCGCGCGAGGCCTGCATCGCCGCCGCCGTGGCCCTTGCTCTCGACCGGCGGCCGGTGCACCGTCGTCGTGCCCGTCCGGAAATCCTCCACGGTAATTGTCGCCTGGTCCGCGTAGATCTCGCCGTCGACGCCGTACAGGCTGGTGTACCGGTCGCAGATCTTTTTCGTGTGCGCCACCATGTGGAACGTCGCCGTCTTGGCGCCGCGGTGCTGCAGCCGGTCTGCCGTAGGGCTCTCGCTTGCGTCCGCGTCGTCGCCGGCCGGCAGTGGGTCGTCCTGCCACGTCATGACGACGACCTGCTCGTCGCACACGTCATTGTCGCTCTCAAACACACACCGTCCAAACCAGTTGCGCTTCGCGACGTCGCTGTCGGGCGTCTCGTCGCCATAGTCCTCGGCCAGCTTCTGCAGCAGCACATCGCGCGCGCTGTCGGCACCGCCGCGCACCGCATAGTCTTCAATGTCTGGCACGGCAATGGACACGGGCCACCGCATGTTGCCCGTGCCCAGCCCGCGCAGCTCGTCGCCCACGTAGATGCGCTGCGCCGAGTACTTGCAGTCGGGCTCGGCCGCACAGCTCAGGCAGTTGGTGGCCGTGCCTGCCTTGACTGGCTTGCGGCTCTTCTTGAAGAGCTGCAGGCTGCCCGACGACGACACCGTCGACGGCATGTGCGGCTCCTGGCACTTGTCTTTGTGGGACGCCGGCGAGCACAGCAGCCACAGCAGCACGTCGATGTCGTGGCAGCTCTTGGTCAGCAGGCTCGGCGCCGTCGTGTTCTCGCGCCGCCAGTTGCCGCGCACGTAGCTGTGCGTAAAGTGCCACCAGCCCACCGGCTCCGTGTGCACGACGCTGAGCACGTCGCCAATGACGCGGTCCTCCACCACGAGCTTGCGCAGCAGCACATTGTGCGGGCTGTATCGCAGCACGTGGCCAATCGAGAACACCGTATTGGTCTTGTTGTCTCGCAGCGCCTTGTAGATGGCCACGCAGTCCTCGAGTGTTGTGGCCAGCGGCTTCTCACACATAATGTGCAGCCCGCCCAGCTCCACGAGCGCCTCAATCACGGCACGGTGCATCTCGTCCAGCACGCAGATGAACGCGGCATCCACGCCCGGCGGCACTGCCTCGCCCGCTGCCTCACGCTGCCGCCGCCGCTTCTCATATGCCACAAAGTCAGGGTAGTCGGCAAACGCCTCGCCTTCGAGCGGCTCGGACCGGCCCTGTGGTCCCCAGATGCGCTTGCGGCCGAGGTCCATGCGCTTGTACGGGTCGGGCTCCACGACGGCCGCCACCAGGCCGTTGCTGACCTTGTCGGTGGCTTCGGCATATGTGCGGCCCCGCGATCCCGCGCCGATAATCAGCACGCGCGGCGGCGAGTCGGACATCGGCGGCGGCGGCTGTATTGAGATCTCCTCACCGCCGTCGTCCCATTCCTCTGTTTCCGCTGCGGGGCGGATGATTGTTGTTGTTGTAGCAGTAGCTGCTGTGGTTGAGGGAGGCGACAGGACGTCAGGCGTCTCCCCTGTCACATAAGGGGCCATTGTGCGGTGTGGTAGAATAGCAATGGGCAGATACGGTGTAAGGTAGAAACACAAGAAGATGAAAGATAGAAGACGAAAGATAGAAGAAAGATAGACGACGGAAGATAGAAGCCAGAAGATAGAAGACGGAAGATAGAAGATAGAAGATGGAAGATAGGGAGAGGGACTAGGTAGACTAAATGCTTAATCCAACACTAACACCGGCAGACGGGATACAGAGCAAGTGCCGGCGAGGCACCAGTGCCAACTTCTGACGCTGCAGACCGGGGTCCTGGTATCTTTCCTCGATTTTATGTGTCTGTTTTCTTGTATTTTCTTCTTTTTCTTTCTTTTTTCTTTTTTCTTCTTTCTTCTTTTCTTTAAATCGTCTGTTTTATTACATAATCTATACGTCTTCATTGCATCACGTAATCAGGGAAAGAGACGACACGATAGGCAAAGGAATGAGAATTCAAAAGGGAAGGAGCTCTGCCATCTCAGATACGAACATCGCCAGTGATGGACTGATCGACTGCACATGGACGAATCACTGCCCGAGAATACATCAGCAGGTCGCTCCTGCCCTGTCCTGTTAGCCCATGCTAGACCACGATACAGGCTCTCCACTTTTCTCCAACACCCGCGTTTTCAGTTCTCCGACTCCAATTCACCCCTCCTTGCGCATTAGCTAAGCAGCTCGTCTCACCCAGTCTCAACGACATCGACCGTGTTTCGTTGGCCGAGCTGCCTTTCGTTTTTCTATTTTTTTTCTCTTTTTTCTTTTTTTTCTTTTTCGTCTTCGTCTGTATCGTTTCAACACTTGTACATATACAACGTTACTTGGCTCAAGCCACACCAACGCGCAGCAAGCAACGCCGAGAACGCAAGAGCAAGACGTCACCCTCCTCGACAGCTCTAGAGTGGCCGCGTCTGGTTGAGGCAGCTCGCACGGTTGGCTATCAGAGATACACGTACCGCGTCGACTTGGTTGTTGCAATATACAATGGCGTACCCATCACAGCCCCTGGTCTGGATCGACTGCGAGGTAACGTTTCGACCTTCCTGCAGGTAGTGAGAGACGCTGTGTTTTTACATTCCCCGTAAAGATAAACTAACAGCCTAGATGACTGGTCTGAATCCCGACAAGGATGTCATCCTGGAGATCTACTGCATCATCACCGACGGCCAGCTCAACCCCGTGACACGCGGCATGGGCGCACACGGCGTCGCAGAAACAGCAAACCCAGACGACGAGGATCCCGGCTGGGGCGCCATTGTGCACGTCGACAAGGCCCGCCTCGGCGAGATGGACGACTGGTGCACCGACCACCACGGGCGCAGCGGTCTCACGGACGCCGTGCTCGCGTCGACTGTGACCCATGCCGAGGCCGCCGAGGGCCTGCTGCAGTACATCCGCCGCTTCATCCCCGAGCAGCGGTGCGGCTTGCTGGCTGGCAGCAGTGTGCACGCCGACAAGGCGTTTCTGCGGCTGGCGCCCTACGACCGCGTGATGGAGCACCTGCACTACCGGATCCTGGACGTGAGTTCGATCAAGGAGGCCGTGGTCCGGTGGGCGCCCGACGCGTCGACGTCTTCCAGGAAGAACCAGAAAGGCAAGCCGCGAAAGGGGGGTGCACACCGCGCAAGGCAGGACATCCTCGACAGCATCGACGAGGCGCGGTATTACAAGAAGCTGCTCTTTGACGGCGTGGGTGCTTAGTGTATTTGTATATTATTTATAATATGTATTATATTCATTGTATTTATTTGTAACAATTTTAATCGGATATTTAATTTCATAGCAATTGATTGATTATTCGATGTTATTTTGATTAAATTGGAATTTAGTTCACAGTGTTACTGAGTTCTTCGGGATAATCAAGACTATAATTCTACTGCTTCAATCACTTTCAGCATGATATAGCTTATGCACTTCATTTATTATTTCTCATAAACCTGATGGATTGTCCATTGTACTGTACTATTCATAACACCGACACGGACCAGCCGTATATTAAGTCGGCTTCATAAGTCATGTCTCGTCTGTCCGCCTCCTTTCTTCCCCCCCCTATAAACTAATACTTGACGCCTCGCCGTCCCATCTCTTTCCGGCCGACGGCGTCTTCCGGCATCACCCACCCGCGCGCCCGCTTCGCCGCCCGCTTCTCGGCCAGCTGCGGCGGCGGCATCCATGCATCGCGCTCCGCCGCCTTGCGCCGAGTGCCTTCGGCCGGCGCACCGATGTGCGTGCTGTGAGAGCAGAGAAGTGAAGCGTCGCTCGACTGCTGCGCGGCCGCCGCCATCTCGTCGCTCGCGAGCATGCACAGGCCCCAGAGCGCAAGGTTGGCGGTCAGCCGCGTCTTGGCGAGGTCGGCGTCGCTGCCGAGCGCTGCCAGCGGCACACTCGCGACCTCCATCTGGCCGAACAGCGGCGTCGCCTCGGTGCCGCTGCGCACCACGACGAGCTCGATCTCGGTCAGGATGAAGCCGTAGCGGCAGCTGTGCTCGCGCATCAGAAAGTGCAGGTGCGCGAGGCCCCGCAGGTACTCGACCTTTTTGATGTTGTTGGTGGCACCGCCCTCGGCGCGCATGCCCGTGTTAAAGCGGTCGAAGCTCTTGACCAAGCCGACGACGCGCGCCGTCGGGCGGCCGCCAAAGAGCGCGGCGGGTGTGCTGTCGCCGGTGGTCGAGCCGGCAAAGTACTCGCCATAGGCCGGGTCGGACAGAGACGCCAGCTGGACGGGGTGGGGCGACGACAGGGTGAGGGCGGCGTTGACGCGCGGCAGGTAGTGGGCCGCGCAGAGGGCGTGCAGGTCCGACTCGGTCTCGGGGTGAAGAGCAGTGCGCGCGAGCGCGGGCGTCGGCAGCAGCGACAGGGGCACGCTGCACGACAGCACGGCATCGGCGCCGGGCAGACCGGTGAGGGACGCGGCAGAAAAGGCGGACCAGGTGCGGACCTGGCGCACGTCCCACCAGTAGTGCTTGGTGTTGGGGTCGCGCAGGGGGTACGAGATGGTGCGCACGAGGGCCGGAGCCGGGTTCTGCTGCGACAGGTAGCTGACGAGCGACGTCGTCTGAGGGGTCTGAGGGACCTGAGCGACCTGAGAGATCTGAACCTGCGGGGCTTGAGAAAGCGAGGCCTGGGAGATAGAGACGACAGGCTCCGGCGGCGGCGAGGCCGACGCCACTGACAGGGGAGAGGCCTCGCGGGTCTGGCTCTGCGAGTACAGCGCCTGCTGGGGGTACTGCCACTGCGCGGCGCCCAGAAATTCGGCCGGGATGGTGCCCGGGTACGGCGCAAAGGCATAGTCGTAGTCAAACTTGCTGTCGAGACCGGCGACACCGTCGAGGCCAGAGCACAGCAGAGACGGCGGCGGCGGCGTCGCCTCGAAGACGGAGCTCGGGGTGGAGGCGCGGTTGGGCGTGCTCATGCCGAACTGCGAAGACGACTGGGAGAAGGACTGGGACAGCGACTGCGACGGCTGGTGGCGCGATGCGGCAGGACCAGACGACGCGTACTTGGCCGTTCCGAGGGTGCTGCGGCGCGCGGATGCGGATGCCGAGCGGCGGTTTCTGGGCGGCAGCGAAGGCGTGCGCGACAGAGGCCGGGACGGCGCGGGCGATGTGCGTGCGCGCTTCAGCGGCGGTGCCGGGAGCAGGCCGCTGTTGTCGTCGTCGTCGCCGGCCAGAGCCTGGTCCTGGGAGCGGATCTTGGGCAGCAGCAGGGGGCCGTGAGTGCGAATCTGCGACTGCGAGCGAGCAGGAGACGCAGAGGCCGAGGCAGCGGCAGCAGGTGTATGGTGGAGAAGAGGAGTCGCTGCCACGGACGGCACGCTCAGGTAGGACTGCTCCGAGGGGGTGGAGGCAAAGGAGTAGGCGGAGTAGGAAGAGTAGGCCGAGCAGTTTGAGCTGGAGCGGGCATGGCCGTGACCGTGACCGTGACCGTGACCAGCACGGGAAGCGCCGTAGTAGGGGACCTCGAGCAGAGAGCCGCTGCTCTTGTCGAACGAGGCATCGTAGTCGTAAAAGGTGGCAGGCGGCGGCGTCGTGGCCGGGTGGCACTGGGGAAAGGTAAAGTCAAAAGTGACGTCTGCCGCCAGGGAAGACATGGTGAATAGAGGCGAGGGAGACGGATATATAAGATAGAAGATATAAAATGTATGATATATGATTATGAGATGCCGCCAGGACGATGAATTAAGAATTAGGAAAGGAGGCCAGCTCCGGTGATGCTGAATGCGTGCGTTGAAACTGGGAGCTGAGAGAGGGCGGCCAAAACAAGAGGCCACGAGAGGATGCGGGTAGATGTAAATAGAAAGTAGAGGATGGATGGACGCGAGACAGGAGAAGAAATCAGCAAGGGAAGAAGACGGGACTGCGGCAGACGGAGAGTAGTCTTGGTCGATATGCAGGGTGAATGGGGTGCAGACGAGTGCAGGAGGATGGATGGCAAGACAAGAGAGACTGGCTGGGAAGGGAGTAGAGTTCAGAGGCCAGAGTCAAGCAGGAGCAGTGAAGAGGAGACGAGAGACGAGAGAAGAGCTGATGAGGGAACGAGAGCCAGAGAAGAGAAGCAGGAGGGGATGGCCGGGGATACTTATCCTCGAGATGAGGCAGGCCGGCCCAAACGACAGGCTGAGGCGGGTGGATGCTCTGGCCGCATGCAAGGGTGGACTTTTGCATTGTGTTTTTTGCATTCTTTATTCTTGCACTTGCACGACCTGCACGATTTACCGCGGACGAGGGTCCCCGTGGCGTGGAGTCAGTCGTCTGTGTAAGTGAAGCGTGGAGCGTGAGGCGTGGAGCGTGGCCGCGATCTAGGTCGCGTAGTTCCTCTTTCGTAGACCAAAACTCCGAAACACCTAAAAAAAGAATGGTAGTACATAAATTGGAATATACTAAATATACTAAATATCTAAATAGACTAAATAGAATAGAGCAACACACGCTCGGCAGAGACAGCAGCCGCGGTGGCAGAGGGCAATTTGGCCTGGTGGCCGGGGCTGCTCGATGCTCCACCGCGTTGGCGCTGGGAGCAGTGTACCTCTCCGGGCTTGACGCTCTAGGGCAGCAGCGACTTTCCTCTTCGCTGCTGTCGCTTGTTTCATTGACTCTGTATGCTGATTGCAGCGTGCCAGGTTTATTATTAGCAGCCCGTCCGTGTAAGTGGTCGAGACAGCAGAGGAAGCAGCCAACCAGAGGGCAGAACGGCTAGACGAGACAGAAAAGAGCTGATTCAAGAGAAGACAGAGCAGCCGGCGGCAGCTGGTGCCCGGTCAGAGATGAACAGACGAAAGAGAGGCCCAAGCTCTGACGAAAGAAGGAGAAACGAAAACAAGAAACAAAGAAGAAAAGAAACGAAAATCAAAAATCAAAAATCAAAGAAACAATGAAACAAAGAATCAAACTACAACAGAGCAACAGAACAGACATATTGATCATAGCACCATCCCAGAGAAACATGTAACATCCCGAAGAGACGGTTCTCCTCAGACTGGGTGCATTGCTGCAGGTCGACTGGCTGTCGGCTGCCGATGCGTTGAGAGACGGAGAGACGGCTGATAGAGAGAGAGAACAGAGAGAACAGAAGACACTCTACTCCGTGCCATCAGAGTCCGTCTCTATCCTCTTCTGTCCCCTTCCCGCCATGCAAGCTTATGCAGGATGCTTGTCTAGCCCGATTCTCTTCTTCCTTTCTCTCTTCTCTTTTCTCTTTTCCCCTTTCGCTTTTCGTCTGTTGGCTACCCATCCCGTCAGCCCGCCTTGTTTTTCCCGTCTCCTCTTTTTGTTTCCGCTCATCGATGTCTCTCACTTTCTACACTCTGACTCTGCAGCTACTCTGACTCACCGTCGAACATGGCAGGGGTCTGCATATGCATGCATATGTGGAGAGACATGGCTTGTGCAAATACGACAGTGGAACGAAAGTTGCGCCAGGCGCGGGGGCTTGACTCTCAGACGTGGCCGTGTCTTTTGCACGTAGACGTTGATCTGAAGAGCATCGGCGTTGGGGGCCAGATGCTTTCGTGTCAGGTTGGCGACACTTTGGTGACGGACGGCGGACGATGGAAGACTGCCTGCAGTAGCCTCTTTAGCCACGTGAATCGGTCGTTTTATTCAGTATTTTGAATACTTCAATCTTTTCCTCTCTCGTCTTCCTTCTTTCCACTCTGTTCTTACTACTACTCCTCATCGTTTCATTTCTCTGTCGGTTTCTCTCATTTGCCATTCCACATCTATTCTTAGTTCCAAGCGCTCGCTTGCTCAGTCAGTGGGCCTTCATTGCACTGCTGTACTCTGCTGCAAGTATGGCATTGTCTGAAAGAGCAACCGTATTCTTCGAAAAGACGCAAAGTCTCTTGACAAAAGCAAGCAAATATAGCTAGCTTCTGGATCCTGGTCACTGCTTGAAGACATGGGCTCGACCAATGCAGAGCGAGAGCGGGTGTTTGTGTACGACAGTTCGTAGCTGGGGCCGCTGTCCGGAGGAGTCGTAAGACAGGGCGCCTTGAAGAAAGAAGAAAGAAGCGCGCGGGAAAAGGGTCAGCTGGAGGATGGAACGACAAGGGTATGTACGATGTACAGCAGCAGCGAATCCGTGCGACATGGTACAAGCGGTTGCAGTGCATGCTTATAACGATACAGAAGGGCCGTATCTTGGATCAGATCTACGGTGTACGAGCGCATAGCAGGACGCATTTAGAGCATTTAGAGCACTTGGATGGATACGCTGTGGATAGAAGCCTGGCGGTAGGAGGCACGCCGGAGGAGCGCAGGCAAGGCCTCGCATGCTGTGTGGCGTATTGCATACTGGAAAGACGGCCAGGCCAGACGTGAGCCGCATTACGCATGCAATTTGTGTAGGCGCCGCTGTGGGTTGAGGAGCTGGCGATGCACGGCAGCAGAGAACACGAGGACAGAGGAAAGACGCAGACAAACCGCATCATCGTGAGTGAGAAACACTTCAGACCAGGGCGCTTCTGAGGCGTGTGGCATGTTTGACTTTTGGCTGGTGTGTTGTGCTGGTCTGCTTTGTGTCTGTCTGTGCTGTTGTCCAGACCAACTTGCGGTAAGCCCTCACCGCGGTGTCGCCGCTCACAGCACCCGTTTCGTACGTATCAGAACTGCCATCTGACATCTGACCGCCGTGTCTCCTTAGTATTTGCCTCATCGCCTCATCCGCCTCATCCGCCTCATCTGCCCATTGACGGCCTGAAAGCCGGCCTGTCTGATCATCTGTCAGGCCTCTGTCGTCAGTCTTCACTTCTCCGTTCGCAGTCTTTCGTCTTTCGTCTGCGGTCTGCTGTTTTCTTGTCTCGTTTCCAGTGCCTTTCCGGCTGCCTGATGCACTGCCTCGCTGGGCGCCGACCACCCGCATCGATCCGCGAGCAAAGCGCCGGCCGGTGGACAGGCCGCCACATGAGCAGTCTTCCAGGGCAATTTCCCATAATAGCAGCGACAAAGAACAGGGACGAGAGGCAGCCGCGCGCTCTGAATTTACGCGCCCGGCTGCTACCTGAGTGGATTATGTAAGCCCTGGTAACGGCGCCAGCCATCTCTTACACCTGATTGGTTTGTTATTTTATTTTATTTTAGTCTAGTTTAATTTAATTTTCAATTTAATTTAATTATTCTCTCACTCGCTTTTCCTTCTCTTCTCTTCTTTCTTCTATCCTTTCTTCTATCCTTCTCTTCTCTTCCCCTCGTCTTGTCCTCTGTGTCCATCGTGCCTCTTCGGAGTCGGACCTCCTCTATGACTCACTCAAGCCATCTCATGCACCTCTCACACCGCACACATTTCATGCAGCACGACTGCTAGTGTGCCCGGTACCCCGCTTTTCCCGCTCTTTCCGCTCGACGCGTCCGTCGTCTGTGAGCGAATCCCCACGCGTCGCGCCGCGTCTCTTCCCGTGCTGCACGCTCGACGACCGTGTCGCCTGTCCTGCTCCGGACGCTCGGAGGTGCTCGACGCGTCCGATCCCCAAGACGCGTCTGCCTTCCTTTTGCCTTCTGCCTATCGCCTGCCTATCGTCTACACCCTCGCTCCCTCTCTGTAACGTCCTCCTGCATGCACACCGCCGTTGTGATCCGCAACGATGACTCTTTCGGGTGGTTGACTCTTGGGTTTCCCTGCTTCTGACCCTTCTCTGTCTTTTATCTTTGCCGTTTGTCAACTTGTGATGATGCCGTACACTGGCTTGCCTGCTCCCGCTTCGTGCTGTCACACTGTCATATTTGCCACCTGCCCGCTTCCTCCTGGCGACCGGCATTCACCCGGACGTATGATCTTGTGATGCTGTGATATGGATGCAGGATGCGTTATTTTCTATTGTTGATAATCTGTTGAGAACTGTTGAGAACACTGAGAATGCCTTGCCATCTGAATCGACGATCTATATAATTACTCGAGCAATACAAAACGATAATATCATTGACGTGGGTATCCCTATCCAATCGATGGACAGCCAGCTACGGATCACTGGTGGAAGCAAAACAAAAGAAAGACACAAGAGTAAAACAAGGAGGAGATAGCGTTACAAAGTAGTATAACAAGAGAAAAAGCAGTAAAAACGCTGATGATGCTGGTGGTGGTGATGAGAGCAAGAGTGAACTGCCGAGGATGTATGGATGCATCTGATACCCGATGTTCTCCCCTCTCTTCTATCTTCTGTCTTCTGTCGTCTGTCTTCTGTCGTCCGTCTTCTGCCGTCCATCTTCTGTCGTCTGTCCTTCTACCCCTCCCTCTATTGCCGTTGCCGTTTCATAATGTATCTTCCGATGCTGTTGCGGCTCACGCTCGTTATCAAACGGTGCGCCCTGCTTGGTGTGGTTGGTAATGTGCTGTTGTTGACCTCGAGTCCGCTGCGTAGATATGGCTGGTCTAGACTGTGTGCTGTATGTGTTTCGGGTTCTGACCTCGCTGGCCTTGCTGATATCGCCGGCCTCGCTGATGTCGCTGACCCCACTGACCTCGCTGACGTCCACGGCCGCTCCTATGCATTGCCGGGGCCGGGCGTCGGCACGTCGGCTTCCCGCACATGCCGCAGTGCCCGCTGCATCCCCTGCAGCCGGTCCTGCTCCTGCACAAGCATGGCCCGCGCATACTCCCGGACCACGCGCCGCCCCATCTTCTCGTGCATGTCCTGCCACCCGGCAAGCTCGCCCGCCACGGTCTGCTGCGTGTACCGCAGCTCGCGCGACAGGTCCTCGCTCGCCGCCTCGCTCTTGCGCGCGCGCTCCTCGCGCTCCTCCTTGGCGCGCTGCCGCGTCTCGTCCAGCAGGCCCAGCGGCCAGCGCGTGCTGCGGCTCAGCGACTGGTACTCGCGCTCGACCTGCTTGCGCGTCGACTGGATCTGCAGGATGAGCCGCGGCGGCTTCGCGAGGGCGACGAGCAGCGCGTCGACCGTCGACTGCATGGCCAGGAACGCCGCCTGCAGGTGCAGGATCGGGCTCGCCAGCGGCACCACCCACGACTGGGCGTAGACGTCCAGGGCGGCCAGGTGCGCCGTCGGCACGATGCCGGGGATGCGCTCCACCTGCCGCGCCAGCAGCGCCGCCGCGTCGTGGAAGTCGGCGGCGACAAAGCCGGTCGCGTTGGCGCGCCGGATCACGCTCTTGGTCGAGAAGTTGAGGCCGCGCAGCAGCTCGCGCGCGTGGTCGACAAACTGCTCGACCTCGCGCACGTCGTCCAGCGGCTCCATCTCGTCGCGCACCTTCTCCGCGCGCGTGTCCGCCTTGAGCCTGGTTCGCTGCGCCATCATGTCGGGGTTGATGTCGGGCACGAGGATGAACTCCCAGAGCATCTCGTGCTGCGCAAATGTCGGGTGCGCCAGCATCATGCGCAGAAACCAGTCCATCCGCAGCTGCATGTCTTTGAGCATCGCACGGCTCGGCTTGGACGGGATCTGGAACGGCGAGCGCAGGCCTGTGATCGATGGGATCCAGGAGGCCGGGTTCTCGATCGCGAGCTGCTTCGTGAGGTGCTCAAAGTCCGTCTGCGAGCGCCGGCACGTCGTCACCGCATAGCTGACGCTGCTGACCGCCTGCGACGACTTGACCACGAAGCGCACGCTGGCATCCTCGACAAAGTAGGACCGTACCACGGCGGTTGTGCGCGCGTCGGGGCCCGGCGGCATCGAGAGGAGCGTCAGATCGTCAATCTTATTGCGCATGTCGTCGTCCTTGGCCAGCTCGACCGCTGTCAAGCCGCGCAGCTCTTTGGCGCCCACATCCACACGCGGGTCCCGGAACAGCGTCTGCACCATAGCAAACCGCCCATACTTGCTCGCGACCATGAGGGGCGTGAATCTCTTGTCGTTGGCCGCGTTGACATTCACCTCGCACGTCTGCATGATCCGCAGCGCCAGCTGTGGGTTGTTGACAATGTGCAGCAGCGTGTTGCCGCGGACGTCGATGTGATCGTCTAGGTGCAGCCGGTCGTTGTCGCCCTGCGTGATCGTGGCCATGTTGATGCCCTCGCTGACCATCTCCAAGTAGAGCGCATTGTCGTACGACCGACACAGCGCAAACAGTGGTGTTTGCCCGTTCTTGTCCCGCTGCCGCCACGGCATGAGAGTTCCGTAGTTCTTAATCAGAAAAGGGGCGTGGAAGAGGTAGTGTGCAACACTGCGGCCCCAGATGTCCTGCAGTGCAAAGTAGGCCTCGATGTGCTCTTTGCCGACGCCGGCTGCCGCCGCCAGGAACCGCAGGATGCTTTGGATCAGCTCTTTATTGCCGAGCTGCACGGCGGCGCTCAGCAGTGTCGTGTCTTCGTGGTTGATGTCTTGGAGCACAAAGGTTGTGGGGAAGTATTGCCGCAGGCCCAAGAAGTACTCGAGTGCCGGGATCTGCTCGTGCTGCACCGCCATCATGAGCAGCGACTCGCCAAACGAGTTGTGCGTCTGCGACAGCCGCTCAACAGACACGTCGCCTTCGACGCTGCCATCCACGTTGCTTGCCCGGCTTGTTGCGCGAGAGCGGTAGGAGATCTCGGAGCTGGTTGACATGCTTCTGGTGTCGAGGGCGACCTTTTTCGTTCGCTTGATGGGGAAATGGACGGAAAAGTCAACCGCTCCATTGCTGCTGCCGTCTGCCTGAAAGGGGAACACGTGGCCGAGACCGGAACCCTGAGAAAAGGCGTCTGCGTCGTTCAGAATGATCGAAGATCGCCGCGAAGACAGCGAGCTTGCTGAGCGCCCACGGGAAAATGTGAAGCTGGCAAAGGATGGTGGCCACCCGGCGCTCGATGTTGGCCGCGAGCTGCTGCTGGCGCCCTCGCCGCCGTTTTCGCTATCCAGATCGCCGGCGTCGGCGTCGTCGTCTTCGATTGCGACATCTGTCACTGGCTCCATGATGGACTTGAGATCTTCGATATTGCCGCTGGCGGTGGCCTCCCACAGAGCCTTGTTGCGCCGGCTGGCTCGCCGCAGACCGCTCGAGTTATGCACCAAGTACGCGAGGACGGCCTCGAATGTGCTGAGCGCATACCCCATCTCGCCGGTGTCGACGTCGTCAATGAAGATGAAATGGCGCATGTAGTTGACCCGAGCAAGCAGGTGCCGCTGCTGTGAGCGAATAACGATAAAGAGAAGCAGGGACACCAGCGTGTCGGCGTTGATGGTCAAGAGGGGCTTCTCGCTCGTTGTGGGAGCCGCGCCAGGACCGGCATTGTTGCCCGCATTGTTGCCGTTCACATCGATCGTGGTGCTCGACGAGTACGTGAGCTGACTGACAGCTTTCACCGTCGACAGCAGGATCGCAAGCATCTCCTGGGGCGACGCGGCCGACGACATTTTTCGGAACTCTTCCACCACTTGGCCCAAGGCGATCGTGACCCCATGCTTGGTTTTCGGCCCGCCATCGATATCCATGCCCAGCTGTGAGATGTCGATGCAGTCCATTTGGCGGATCTTGGCCTCGAGCTCGAGGTCTTCAGGTCGCTTGATCGACGTGAGTCGTGGGAAGATAATGTGGTGAAGATACTCCGCAATGTAGCGCTCAATCAGTCCCTCCACGAGCGGACCTGTCAGATCAGTGGTTGCGCCAAGCAGAGACAGCTGCTGCTTGTCTACTTCTTGGAACACATCGATCGCAGTTGTTATAGCCGTCTCGAGTGTCGTCCGCATCATCTGTTCGTCGTCGTCGTTTTCTGTGTAATAGCTCTCGGTCTCGCCCTGGCTGCCGCTGTGTATGGACGAGTTGGATCCATTGAGGCGCTCCAGTAAGCTGTTCGACGCGTTGCTGTCGTTGCCGTTGCTGTTGTTGCCTCCACCGCTGCTGCCGTCACCGGCGGCATTTCCAGCGACAGCGCTGCCATCTGCACCATCCACGCTGATGCTCGGGATGTCGTTGGGGATGTTGCCGTTGGCTGCTCCACCGTGGTTCGTGTTCTCTGCTAGACTCCCGATAATCTCGGGTGCTGCATCTTGGATCTTGACAGGCGGTTTACCCGACGGGGCTGCATGGGCATCGTCGCTAGTCCGCGCCTTTTTTAATGCCGTTTTTGCTGGGCCGTCTGCCTCGTGATCGTGGGTATGGAGCTGTGTGGGCTGTGGCGGCTCTGGCGGGAACCGCTTGTCGAAAGCTTCCCTAAACTCGCGGAAAACCCTGTCTAGGCCGGGCTGCATCTGTCGGGCGATGATCGGGAAGTGGCTGAGAAGCTCGTGGAAGTTTTTGATGTCTTTTTTCCGTGGCACGGACGGCCCTGGGTCGCTGGAGGCAGCTGCGCCGGCGGCCTTTTGCTGCGCTGGTGATTTCGAGGAGCTGCCCTCAGTCGCTGGCGGTTCGCTGGCGGGAGGTGCGAGTATGGCGGGAAGCATCTTCACTTCTTCCCACGTGCCGAGGAGTGGTCGTGAGATGTAGTAGATAAGCCATGGTTTTGGCTCGATGGTGTCGGCATACCAGATCGCATCGGTGATAAGTAGTGCGTGAGTCAGGGTCTTGAAGCCTATAGATCCGCAGTTAGTATAAGTACAGCACCCGAGTTGTTCGCTTGCTGTAGCATTGCGCCGTACCCTTATTAGTATAGACTGCGTTGTCCTTGATCACGACACTCCGGCTGTTTGCTGTGCCATATGGCCTCGCTTTGCCACGCATCTCGCGCAGGTTCATGACGCCGTCCTTGCCACCAGCAGCATTGGCGGCCGCCGCGGCAACGCGTGGGTTCGGCATGCGAATTACATGGCTGCCGAGGAACTCGTCGAGGTTAGGCAGGTCTGCAAAGGCCGTGCCACCTGTGCCAGACTCTGTGTCGCGACATGTGATCAGCACCTCGGTCGAGGGGACTAGTAGAATGTAGTTGTTGGATGGCGTGCATTGTGTCGAGAGCGGGTTGCGGAAGAAGGCAGCGAGGAAGGGGTTAAGGGGAGCCGGCATGGTGAGCGGCGAGGACAGGCGCGCGCCCTGTCTCTATCCCGCGCGTGTGTATAGAAGAATGGCGCTGCGCTCGTAGAGGGTGGAACGTGGTACTCGGCTTCGTGTGGAGAGTAGGCCGTGTCTTTGCTGGCGATGCGCGATCCAGGCCGGGGCAGGCCGCAGCAAAGCACCACCACGCAACTGCAGGGTGAGTATGTGTCGCGTGGTATATAGCGTCTGTACGTCTGTATCGGAAGGGTTATAGCTGTGGTCGATGCCGTTATGGTAGTCTCAGCAGCATGGATCGTCGTGAGGTCGCCTGCTGTCGCTTGCGATGGCCTGCTGTCATGAGGTATGTGAGGTGTGTGAGGTGTGTGAGCCGTATGAGGTGTATGCAATGTATGTGCGTCGTTCCCACGGCGGGTGGTCCCGGCCGTTGTCTTTTGGCATCAGGTACGCAGCGGTTCTCCAAGGGTGGTGGCCGTCGCAAGCAAAGGGGCTGGACTGGGGAGCTAGCAGCTGCAAAGGGGAAGCGAAAATGGCTCGTCGGGGGAGCAGATCGGTACGATAGATAGGTTGATAAGTTGATAAGTTGATGGGTAGACGGGTCGAAGTCGCCACTGTGCGTCTGGGGAAGAGAGAAAGACAGAAAGAGAGATGGATGGGGATGGGCAGGTTTTGCGAGATGGCTGCGCAGTTGTCGGGGAGGCTGCAGGAATGCGGAGTGGACAGATGAGGTATTGAGGTATGCTCGCTTGCCGTCTGTCTGCTCTCTCTCTTGCCTCGAAGCTGTGCTCCGTTTTGTGGTGGAAACAAAGGTGTCGAGGTGGAAAAGGCGAAGCTCCGGATATATATTATGGAGCCTGGCGCCCCTGTGCGGTCGACTGCTCTCGCTGCGGCAGGGAGCAGCTGTCTGTCTGGCTATGGCTTGTAAGATATCTTATCTCAATAGCTCCAATACAGAGTGTCGATAATCGCCGCAACTGGAGATCGGCCTCTGGGGAGGACTAGTGTTCGCCGGGGCAGAGTCGCCTGTATTCTGTGTATTCTAGGATTGGCTTTTGGTGCTGTTGATAAGTGCGGAGGGGGCGTCGAATAGGAAGTGTTACAGAGCTGAGAGGGAAGAGAGCAAAGAGGTAGAGTGAGGTAGAGTGAGGCCGCGTGAGGCCGCGTGAAAATGTCTCGATGCTGGTTACATAAGACATAAGATAACACATGTGAGCGCAATTCGCTCTTTCCCCTATCGCGAACCTCGAACAGGTCGCTCTTTCCCTTACGGGCCCGCGAGACACTCGACAGGGGGCTTGCAAGGCAAGAACGTGGATGGGGGCCTAGACTAGCCGGGAAAGCGCGAACCGTCTAGCACTCTCGGCCGGCAGCGAGCCAATCAGCAGCAGCCAGCCCAGCGTCGAGCTAAGACTCCTATGTTAGTCTGTATTTACAGCGCTTTCACGGTCGCACGGCACTACAGACAGACACCGTACAGCAGCCCGGTGCGTATTGACAACAGCGAGCCGATGACCTATGTCACATCCAGAAACTGGTATCCGTCTCAGTCGCATGACCTACGCCCTGCCTATTAAGCTTCAGTACCGTATATGCATAGTATGAGCCAGGACGGGGCTCTCGAACATAAGCGAGCGCGTCTCAGGATAAGATATCTTACGTACAGAGCAGACTGACGGATGACATGTGTTTTGTGTCAGGGGATCAGACGATACTACGATACTGAGATTCGGGACACGCAAGGGCAGTAGATGGAACAGCACTATGATTGTAAAAGATAGAAACAAAAAGCTAGTCAATGGTATCAACAGCCCACCGGAACGCCTCACGTTGTCAAACCGAACGCCATGTTGTAATGGAGAAGCAAACAGAAGAAGAACCACAATAGAACAGACAAAAAGAGAAATAGCAAGATAGCAAGACGAAAACAAGGACAAGCAGCTGCGGCATTTCGAAATGCCTATACATTGAGAACCCGCTCCGAGGGGGGCAGCGCATTGCCGGCCGAGTCGCGCACCACATGCGGCCGTCCCTTGCCCTTGGCAGGGACCTGGCCAGCCTCTTCGTCGCCCTCGTCGAACGGCTCGGGGTGGTGATCACCGGACCGGCGAGCGCCGGACGTGCCCGAGCGGCCGCTGTCGTCTTGGCCCACGAGATGCATGTGCTGCGCGTGCTGTGACGATGAGCGCCTCAGCATGCCGGTGCGCTCGCTGTGGGATTCGTCGTCGAAGTCGTCGTCGTCGCCGTCATGGTAGGCATCGTCGTCGTCGTCGGCGTCGTCATTTCGCAGCAGCAGATCGCCCTCGGAGGACACATACGCTGGCGGGTCGATCCATTCGCGCGGCACAACGCAGGGCAGAGCAAGGCCGATGCTGGCGGCGCGGTTGAGCCAGACCGGGCCAGGGCGGCCCGTGAGCTTGCGACACAAGAATGCCGTAAAATGGTTGCAGTTTTTGGTGAGCAGGTTGTAGGATGTGCCGAGGTACTCTTCCGAGGCGCTGCGGACGATCGCGTCAATCTCCTCGGGGGTCGCCAGCGTGAAGCCCTGCAGGATCTCGCAGCGGAATGTGCCGCCTGGCGGCTCGGTGCGTGGCTGGGTCCAGTAGACGCCGGTGACGCCACGACGGTCGTGGCCGCCATAGGCGTACTCTTTGCCGTTGATGACGACGCCGGAATGCAGCAGGGATGTCCCCATGTGCCAGAGAACCGACGACCAGCGGCCGGGCTAGAGTATGTTAGCTTCATGCGATCTGCGTTCTGCGCACAGGAATGAGGGCCGCCGAGGCAGACAGGGGAGGGGCGGGCGACGGACTGCTAATAGGTCGTATACATTGATAAGAATCTCGGTTTTCTGGAGTGACAGCGTGCTTCGGTGCGACCGGTGCGACTTCTTGTGCGACGGTTTTGACGGAGCCATGCTGCTGGCGGATGATACGAGAAGAGAGGAGATGGCAGGGCGCTGAGCAGAACTGCGAGAGAGCAGAAAAAAGAGAGAGTTGGCGAGATAACGATCCGGGCTATCCAGATGCCAGCCAAGAGATGGTCAGCGTGAGAGGAGTTGATCTGCCCGAAAGAAGAGACGAGCTGCGAGAATTCCAGAAAGAGATGGCGCAAACGACTCGATGAAGTGTGTGGGAAGTAGCAAGAAGATCGAAACATGAGTCGAGAGAGCGGTTCGAGAAGAACGCGAAACACTATCGAGAGGCGGCTTTGGACTTGGAACAGGAAGCCCGTCTGTGAAACAAAAGGTCGGCGAGGAGTTGGTGGCCAGAGTGGGTGGGGGCGACGTAGTATGGTGAGGAGACGACGCCAGACGGAGGCGACGTAGGAGATTAGCAGCGAGAGAAAGGAAATGATAAGGGATGGGATGGGCGATGGGAGATGGCAGATGGGAGACGGGAGGTGAGAGATGAGAGATGAGAGACGTGAGAAGTGAGGCAGAAATGGAGAGACGAGAGGCGATGCTTACGAAATCACGGCGGATGCCAGCCAAGTCAGTGTAATAGGCAGGAAGGAAGGCAATGCAAGGCGCATCAAGGCTCACAGTCTACGCATCTTACTCGTACTAACTAAGACTAAGGCCCTGGTCGGCGGCGCATGACGCACTTGCTGTCGCCAAAA
Organism: Ophiostoma perfectum; assembly: GCA_029298845.1. NCBI lineage: Eukaryota > Fungi > Ascomycota > Sordariomycetes > Ophiostomatales > Ophiostomataceae > Ophiostoma > Ophiostoma perfectum. The sequence continues at coordinate 346,571 of JANSLV010000018.1, forward strand.
GCGGAGCTGCTGGCCGTTCTGCTCGCTTTCAAACATGGGGAACGGCAGGCCGAGCACGCGCTGTCGCAGGCAGTGAGACAAGCAGGCAGGCTGGCAGGCCACAGCCGGAAGGAGCGACCTAGCTGGCTTGGGGCACCTGCCAGCGCTGATTGGCCTCTGGAGTGCAGCGTCGCGGGCGGCGGGCAGGTGCAGGCAGCGGGTGTGGACCCGTCTCTTATCTTATCCAAGGCACTCGGATATACGTTGGTCCGTTCCGCGGCCGATTGCTGACTGCTTCTGGCAAGTGGGAGTGCCCCACCTGAAGACAACAGGGTGAATGAGAGAGACGTGTGATTGAGAGAGAAAGAGAGCTGCTGTGGAACAGCCCCGCCATAGGCAAAAACGAGCTGGCTGGGAGACGAGCGAAGTGCCCAAGGCGCAGAGCAGACAGCGACTGTAAAATTCTGCCTCGGAGTCCAATTTCGTTGAAATTTAGACCCCCGACAATATAAAACCATCCCCCTCCCACCCTACGAGCCACGACGCAACGAGAAACTTCTTCTCCCTCTTCTCCTTTTCTCTCTCTCTCTCTCTCTCTCTCTTTCCCTCTTTCTTTCCTCAGCGACTTTCCCAGGGACGCCCTGAGGCTGGAAACAGCCAAACCGCCGTCCCGAACCGTCGCCCAAGACGACGTCGACGTTCTCCCCTCTTCGCCCGAGCGCTGGTTCGTCGTTTGCGTTTGCCCAACTCCTAGGACGACCTGCATCTGCAGCCACAGCCGTCCTGTGTGTCTCCCTCCCCCTCGTATTTACCCGCCACCACAGTCGCAAGACAAAGAACGGCAAGATGCCCCCGAAGAAGGCTGTCGTTGAGGAGAAGATCCTGCTGGGCCGGCCCGGCAACAGCTTGAAGAGCGGCATTGTCGGCCTTGCCAACGTCGGCAAGTCGACGCTGTTCCAGGCCATCACCAAGTGCGACCTGGGCAACCCCGCCAACTTCCCCTATGCCACCATTGACCCCGAGGAGGCGCGCGTCATCGTGCCCGACGCGCGCTACGACTGGCTGTGCGAGAAGTACCAGCCCAAGTCGCGCGTGCCCGCGAACCTGACCGTCTACGACATTGCCGGCCTGACGCGCGGCGCCTCGACCGGTGCCGGTCTGGGCAATGCGTTCTTGTCCCACATCCGTGCCGTCGATGCCATCTTCCAGGTTGTGCGGTGCTTTGACGATGCCGAGATCATCCACGTCGAGGGCGACGTCAACCCGACGCGCGACTTGGACATCATCAGCGAGGAGCTGCGGCTGAAGGACATTGAGTTCATCGAGAAGGCCCTGGAGAACCAGAAGAAGAAGACACGGCAGGGTGGCCAGTCGCTGGAGCAGAAGAAGGCCCGCGAGGAGGAGGCCACGATCGAGAAGATCCTGCAGTGGGTCAAGGACGGCAAGGACGTCCGCAAGGGCCGCTGGTCCCCCAAGGAGGTGAGTTTCATTGCTGCTTTGATGTCTGCTTTGGTGTCTGCTTTTCTTTCCCCAGGAATCCCTACCACCCATTTTATGATGATAAAGGGCCTTTGCGCCTGAATTTTTAAACCCAGCTCTTCGAATGCCTTTGGCTTTAATGAGATTAAAAATAACTCTGATCCATCCCTTCACATCCTCTCTGTTATCACCATCTTCTCTACGAGAATAGACACTAACAGCTGCAGGTCGAGATCATCAACCCTCTGTTCCTCCTGACGGCCAAGCCCGTTGTCTACCTTGTGAACCTGTCTGAGAAGGACTACATTCGCAAGAAGAACAAGAACCTGGCCGGCATTGCTGCCTGGATCAAGGAGCACGCGGACGGCGACCCGGTCATCCCCATCTCCGTGTCCTTTGAGGACCGCCTGACCCGCATGTCCGACGCCGAGGTTGCCGAGGAGTGCAAGACCCTCGGCGTCGAGTCGTCGCTGCCCAAGCTCGTCATCCAGATGCGCAAGGTGCTCAACCTGGGCAGCTTCTTCACCTGCGGCACCGACGAGGTCCGCCAGTGGACCATCCGCAACGGCATCAAGGCGCCCCAGGCGGCCGGTGTCATCCACACCGATTTCGAAAAGACCTTTATCCAGGTCATCGTCTACAACTTCAACATCCTCAAGGAGCTGGGCGACGAAGCCGAGGTCAAGGCCAAGGGCAAGATCATGACCAAGGGCAAGGACTACGTCGTCGAGGACGGCGACATCCTGCTCATCAAGGCCGGCGCGGCCAAGAGCTAGAGTGTGTGTATGCCACTGCCCAAATCAAATAAAAACAAAAAAAGAAGGACGTCGTGCGCGGCAGCTATTTGCTTATCCTGCCGCGCATCGCTTCAATCTACATTCCCAACAACACAATGCCCAATATTGAAATGTTGAAATGCAAGCCATGACCGGGACATACCCTCTGGCGTTGTGCGCCCATATACAAAATATATCCAGCCATGACAGTACTTTTGTAGCCTTGCCACCCGATCCCTGATTATGCTTGTGACGACGTGCCGCCTGTAGTTGTAGTCCTGCATCCTACTTCCATCCCAAGATGCAGTCACAAGATCCTTCCATCCCATCTCTGGCCAACGCTTTATCGCCATACTGACTACCTGCGGTTTCAGGATCCCACACCGACCGTTGTCTGGCGTCTCTGGCTTGCAGCCCTTGTCACTCATGATAGCGACCGACCGCCTGACACGCCTGCATGCACTTTGTAAGATGCAGCATGCACGATGCAATGCGTCATGCAGAGTCTGGTGTCCGGCGTGGGCCAATCCCAGATGCAAGCAGAAGAAGGAAGCATCTTATCGTAGGGTGGGCATGCACGGGACGCAGCTGTGCCCAGGTTGCACGTGCCTCTCTTGTCAAACCCTGCCGCGTTCCTTCCGCGGCCTTTTTGCCCATCATTGTTCTTGCCTTGTCAGCTCTGCTCCGAGGCAGGTGCGACTGACAGCGCATCTTCCACCACGCCCGGGAGCGACCCGGCATGCAGCATGCAGTCGGTGGATGGTATACCAAGCCAGTCGTGCCTTCCTCTGCTCTGACTTTCTTGCACACTGCCGCTCCTTCCCGTTCTGTCTCTCTCTCTCTCTCTCTTAATGATATCTTTTGTCTCTGTTGTCTCCTTCTCCTAAATTGCACCTGGCTTGGTCACGTTACTTGTGATGACAGATGACAGTCACTGCATCCAGCATCGTCGCTGCTTTACACCTCATCCGCGACACATTTGTGCCTCATTTCTTTGTTAGTCCCTCGCCATAGACACGACACGGGACTGCACCCACAATCCGCACAGCCCACCCACATCTGCCTCCTCGGCTTCCCAATCAGCGATTGTCATTTCCTATTCCATTGGCTCGGTCAGGCGATTGGTTTCAGCGCTAAACCCAAGCCAGAGAGGCACCTTTTGGTCTTTGACCTTTTTGAGATTGAGAGATTCTGCAGCGCGACCGACGTCAAACGTCGATTCAGCAGAAGCATACAGCCGAGCGGAGAACGATCTGTCACAGAAGAAAAGAAACAAGACATTCCAAAAGCTTAACGCTCGCTCGCCCGTTCCCCAACATTCATTCCCCTTGCTCTCTAGCCTCTAGCCTCTAGCCTTTGGCCTCCAGACGCCGCCAGACTCCAGACTCCAGACTTTCTCCAGTCCCCCCTTGCTGACCGCTTGGCTGCCGGGGTCGCAGGTTCTCGTTCCGATCGCCGAGCGTCCCGCAGTTCCCGCTTGTCGCCCAAATACCTATCTTACACATAACCAGCATGTAAACAGCTGCACTGCTCAAATTGGCCCGACACACCTCTCCAAGTGGGTGTCACCAGCCTCCGAAGAACGCAGTCCCTCGCTCCATCGCCCCGTCGCTCTCCCGCCTTTTGCCCTTTTGCCCGTTTGCCCGTTTGCCTTTTTACTCTCCTGCTCTCCTGCTCTCCCGCTCTCTCGTGTCTTCGTTCTTTCGGCCCTCAACCGCGGAACGCCTCGACCACCTCGACCACCTCGACGCTTGCGCCACCCTCCCTGACGTCGACAGTTGCGACCGCTCGCGAATCGAGGCCGGCGTCCCCACACATCTGCTTCCCCCCCCCTTTCTGGACCGCTACCAAACGACGTCGACCAAGCCTCCCACACACTACTACCCCAGCTTTTCCAGCTTCCCCGATACGTCAGACCGCAGATGCCAGAGAAGGGGCTTTCTGTCGCGACGTATGCCGCCGGGGCGTCGCTGGCCACCATTGCTCTTGTCTACGTCTTTGCGCCCACCTACTTCATCGACAACAACCCACCCAGCAGCAGCAACCCCTTGTCCTCGCTCACCAGTCGGAAGACGGGAGTCGTCGGCCTTGCCAATGCAGCCAACGACTGCTTTATCAACTCTGTTCTCCAAGCCCTTGCTGGCCTAGGCGACCTGCGCATATACCTCATCCGCGAAACCCATCGGCGCACAATTGACGATACCGGCGTGTATGTCAATGCGGTGCCCCAGGATGCCCATGTCGACAGCGCGTCGGAAGGCGGTGGGGATGGCGCTGCACCGACACGCCGGGTGATCCCTGTGTGGAAGATCGAGGGGTTGCAGGCTGGACTTGTGACCAAGGGCCTGAAGGAGATGATCGACATGTTGAACGAGCGGCCCATCTACAAAAAGGTTATCACGGCAGGGCCGTTTGTGCGCGTACTAGAGACGGCATTCCGACAGCGCATTAGCAGGCAGCAGCAGGATGCGCAAGAGTTTCTGCAGATCGTGGCGGAGCGGCTGTGTGACGAGTACCACGCCGGGCAGCGGGCAAGGCAGTATAGGAGGCGGCAGACGGAAGGACAAGCAACGACAGCGAACAAGCCCCTGGACAGCGAGGTCATCGGCGAGAAATTGGCCGGCATCGCAGCTGCAGCACAGGCGGGTGAGGCGACCGAGGCATCAGCAGCGACAGCAGTGTCTCCTGTAGCCAGCGTGGGCTCCAAAGACGGCGACAAGCTAGACAGTGTAGATACAGCGGGCAGCGCAAAGCCTGCCTACGGATCCAATGGGCTGAGCAACATCCGGACCAGCAGCAGCACCGACGACGACGACGAGGAAAAGGGCTTCCCGATGGAGGGCAAGATCGAGTCTCAGATCGAGTGTCTCACATGCCACTTCAAGCCGCGGCCGTCGGAGCAGACGTTTTGCACACTGACGCTCAACGTGCCACAGGCGTCGTCGACGTCGCTCAGCGAGTGCTTTGACATGATGCTCAAGACGGAGTACATTGACGAGTTCAAGTGCGAGAAGTGCCGGCTGGTGCACGCACACGAGATGCTCAAGGCCGAGCTCGACAAGACAAAGTCGCCGGCGGAGCCGTTCCAGCGCGAGGCCACGGTGGCCTTGGCCGAGCTGCAGCGCGCCATTGACACGGACCCCGAACACCCGTCGCCGAGCATTGTGCTGCCGGATGTGCGGTATGCCCCGAAGCGGCGCATTGCACGGCACTTCCGGCTCGTGAGCTTCCCCAAGGTGCTGGCGATCCACCTGTCGCGGTCCATCTTTGATGCGTCCAACATGTCGCAAAAGAACTCGGCCAAGGTATCGTTCCCAGAGCGCCTGCCGCTAGGCGGGCTGCTGCACCGGCGCGAGTATAAGCTGCTCAGCGTCGTGATGCACAAGGGCAGCCACCACAGCGGCCACTACGAGTCGTTCCGGCGGCAGACGATCGCAGCGCCGTACTCGAACCCCAACACGTTCCAGCCGTCACAGGTGTACTCGCCCGCCAGCACGCCAATGGCAACAACGCCACGCATCGGTACGTCCGACTCGGCACTCGCCGCCGCTGGAGCCAATAGAGCCAGCAGCAGCAGCCCCAGCTCCTCGACAGCCGAGCTCCCACCAGCCGTGACCAGCGGCGTGCCGTCTTCGCCGTCAAGCCTGGGCCGTGGCCGGTCCTCGTCGGCGGCCGCAAGCCAGCTTCCGCCTGCACCGACATCAGCACCGCGCGACGACGACACCTCCGGCGGCGACTCAGCGGCGGATACAGCGGCGGACACGGCGACGGACACGGCGACGGACACGGCGGCCGAGACATCGAGCCTGCGGTCGGTGGCTCGGTCGACGCTGTCCAAGATTGCGTCGTCGTCGCGCAGCCTGAGCCGGACAGGCAGCCGGCACAGTGCACACAAGGCGGCAGCGAGCATCGACGATGACCTGCGCGTGAAGATGGAAAAGAGCAAGAGCAAGGCGCCGTCGGTTGCAGCGACCGCCGCGACCGCCGCGACGATCAGCGCGCCCCGTCCTAAGAAGAAAAAGGTGCAGGATCGGTGGTGGCGGATCAGCGACGAAAAGGTGCGCGAGGCGAGCACGCGCGAGGTGCTGGGCATGCAGCGCGAGGTGTACCTGCTGTTCTACGAGCTGGAGCGCGATCCGTCAAGGCGGTGATGTCAAGTGTCTAGCTGTCTAGTCTAGATGTCTAGTCTAGATGTCTCGATGCGTCGATGTCGTCGATGTCGCAATGTCTGGGTGTCTAGTGTCTTTTTATCATCTCTTGTTCTTCCTATCTAGCATCGGACAACATTGGTAGCATTGCTTGGGTTTGCAATCGATTTATTAGCATATCTCTTTAGCAACTCGTGATGCTCTGTCGGCAACGGACCTACCTACAGATACTCGATAGACACTGTCGACAACGAACCTACCTACAGATACTCTCTCTAAAGAGACAGTCTCCGGACACGTGAAACGATGGATGCTGCCTTGGTTTGCCAACTTCTGAAAAGACGCGCCCACTACAGCACCAAACTATACGAGTCGTGATAATAAGCATACCTGTCAGTCTGCTTGGTGCATTGGGATAGCCTTTGTATCATCTTGTCTTCATCTATATTTGTAAAAGAATAATATTCATGTCATAGACTCATCCGAAATGACTCAGCTTGGTGGGGACATTATAAAGTAAACTTGTAGTGTTATTAGCATCTACAGTAGCACACCTTACTACCTGCACTGTACAAGTCGCATCTCACTCTCATGCGTTCGGCTCGTCAGATCAACGTCGACGCCATCTGCACGGCCTCGCTCTGGGTTCGCTCGCGTACGGCCTCTGCATGTCCTATACAGCTATGCAACTGGGCCTTGTCCTTGTCACGGCTCGTAATGGTCACCTGCAGATAGCAGAACACGGCCGACCGCGTGTGATTAGCTGCACATCCTAAGCTGTCTTGGAGCCATCTACTCCGGACGGCCTCATCTGCGCTTGCAGCGTATCTTCTCTATCTCCTATATCTTCTCGATCTTCTCAAACCTCTCATATCTACATCTACCGCTTCTTTCCCTCCTATCACTCTGTTATAACAATACCCTCACCCTACAGTCCACATCCCGCACTGCCATGGGCGGTTCCGTGTTTACCTCGGGCTCGGATGCCCTCTACACGCCCAGGATGCCCCCGGCCGTCTACCTGGCCGTCCGCAATCGCTGCCATGCTATCCTGCGAGAGCTCTTCATCGTCGTCGCGTCGCCCATTGACGGCCCCGGCAAGCTCGACTTTGGCGACGTCGATGTCCTCGTGGCGCTCCCCAAGGACACCGCCAGCGATCCACGCCGCCTTCTGGACACGGCTATAGAGCGCCTCGGCCCTGTCCGTGCCAGCGTTGCCGCACACGACGGCAAAGCGTCGATAGCCATCCCGTGGCCTGCCGGCTTTTTGGACGTCGTACCAGATCAGGAGCACGACGACGTTGACGTTGACGGCGCCGGCATCAGCACACCACGCTCGCCCGACACTCCGCCGGCCTACGTCCAGGTCGACATTGCCATCGTGCCGTCGCTGCGCCAGTTCCACTGGTCTCTCTTCAAGCACGGCCACGGCGACTTTTGGAACATCATAGGCTCGGCCGTGCTGCGCCCGCTCGGCTTCACCGTCGACGAGCGCGCGCTGTGGCTGCGCGTGCCCGAGATCGAGCAGGCCCACCGCAACCGTGCCAAGGTGTTCCTGTCCGACGACCCGGCCGTCGTGCTGTCGTTTCTGCACCTGCCGATCCGCGGCTGCTGGGACGCGCCGTTCCCCAGCGCCTGGGCTTTGTTTGCGTACTGCACGACGTGCCGCTTTTTTGTCCTGCCCAGCGATCGGAGCCTCCGAGACGGCCTCAAGGCCAACGACCGCCGCCGCCTGCACTTCCGGCCGCTGTTCCGGCAGTGGGCCACTGAGTATGTCCCGGCGCAGAGGGATCGCCTGTCGGCATCCTCGGGCTCGGCCGCGGCACCAGTATTAGACGAGGCTGTGCCCACCCGCGAGAGCGCCCGGGACGCTGCATTTGACTACTTTCCAGGCTCCCAGGCCCGCTTCGAGGCGGCGCGGACGTCGTGGCTGCGCGAACGGCACCTGCTGGCAGTCCGGACGGCGGCCAAAGCAGCTGTGCCGGCCACCCTGCCCAGCAGGTACCGGGGCGAGGTGTGCGCGGCTGTACGGCGGCACCTGGGGATCGTGATGGCAGACGCAGCCGCTGATCCGCTGAACAACCACAACAGGGCGGCCGAAGAGGCGGCGGCAGCATGGACAGTGGAGAGCGTCGCGGCATACGTGCAGGCCGAGTGGGCAGCGATCGCGACGGCAGCCATTCCGAAGGGGCACGCGCAATACCTAGCGAGTCTCGATGCTGAAGCGCAGGCGTAGTCGGGTTTTCTTGCTTCTTTTCTTCTACCGTTGGATTCGTCTTTCGGTTTTCTTGTCTTCTTTTTTCTTTGTTCTTCTTTCTTCTTTCTTCTTTATTGTTATATCCATTTCGGCATGACTGATGACCGGCTCGGCCTTGTTTACGTTCATCTTGTATCTCGGCCATCGATGACTTTTGTTTCATTTTTGGCAATAGCAGGGGCTTCTAGAGCATTGTTCAGGTTTAGGTATCACGTTGACCTCAGATTAATCAAAATAATCAATGGTATTAGGCTTTGCTGTGGTTATCTTCCGTCACGGACTTGTAGCTGTAGTTTAGACTGCGTAGACTGGGCCTCACACAGTATGCACAATATGCGCAATATGCACGGCTTCCCTTTGCTTCCCCTTTCGCCTCAAAATACAATAAGAGACAAGAGACAATGGACAAGAAACAAGAAACAAAATAACAACGTCAAAAACATGAAAAGAACATAGGAAAGAAACTCCAAGTAATGAGGAATGGGCGGCAGTATTAGAGAAGAATAGAAAGTAGAGACAAGAAATAAAGACAAGACATAGACGAAGGAGAAGAGAAAGAGGAAGAGGAAGAGAAAGAGGACTACCACCATCCGCGCACCTTGTCGTCGTCGTCCATGGCGTCGCTATAGTGGTCGTCCCCAAAGATATCGTACTCCTCGCCCTCGTGCACTTGGGTTGCGCGCTGCCGGACTGCGGCGGCGGCGGCGGCCTCCTGCTCGCGGGCCTCGCGTGCGCGCCGCCACGCATCGATCTTGGACCGCGTCTCCGGCGACGGTGTCCACGGCTGCACCAGCCCGCGCTTCTGCAGACGTCGCCGGTGCCGCCGCTTCTCTTCAAAGGAAAAGTACGTCGGGTCGATCTGCTGGATGTCCGTGCCTGTTGCGGCGTCGTATGCGTCTGCCAGCAGGTCGCCCACCTCCTCGCCTGCCCATGCCATGAGTGTGCGGCCCTTGCCGCCCGTCAGCCACTGGTCCACCTTGACAGGGACCGCATGGCCAAACGACGGGTCGTCGGGCGACCACCGGCACGACTGGCCACTCTGGCACGTCTCGGGCCGGCAGTACAGCGCACACGCGGTCGTCTCGATGGCAAACCACGCGGAAAACAGCAGCACCAAGATGCCAAAGAACGTGAGGCGCTTCTTGCTGCTGCTGTCACGGGCATCGGAGCGGTACAGCTTCGGCAGAGGGATCTGCAGGTACGAGACGACAGGGACGTTTGCGTTGATAGCCGGTGCGGTGACGGTGATAGTAGGCACCGGGATCGCCTTCGCCTCCTTCGCCTCCTTTGCCTCCTTTGTATCTGTTGTCTCTTGCGCCGCCGTGGCTGCCTTTGTGACCGATGCGACGCTCGACGACTGGCGCTGGTGCGTCTTGCGCTTGGTCACAACAGGGGCCGGTGGGATGCTGTCGACATCGCTGACATCCATCTCCTCCTTCTTGATATTGGCCAGCAGCGACTGTCTCTCGGCTTCGTGCCGGTTCAGGGCAGCTGTTATCTCCTTGTCGAAATCTTCCATCGAGCCGCTGATTGCCGTAGCCATGATCTCGGCCGTGGCCTTTTCGGGGTGTGACACACGGTCCTCCAGCCGCTCGATGCCCTTCTTGGCCGTCTGCACGTCCATGATGTACGTGTTGATCGACTGGCTCATGCGCCGCAGACGGTCCGAGTCGCTCGTGCCGAAGTTCGCCTTGGCCGTGGCATCCGTAGCGCCAGAAGCGTCGGTGTCGTCGTCGGGGTTGTGCTTGGCCAGAATAGTGTCAAAGTCGTCCAGGGTCGAGTCGTCTATGCGCTGGTCGCGCTGGATGGCCAGCAAGTCGTCGCGTGCACTGGCCGGCTTGGCTGAGTTGATCAGTGGAGCGCGTGGGCGCGACGTAGACCGGGACCGGGACCGTGAGCGCGAGAGTGAGCGCTGGCTCGAGATAGACCGCTGGCGGGTGTGAGCAGCGACGCCGTTGCCGTTGCCGTTCTCCTTGTAGCCATCTGTCTTTTCTGCGGTCTCTGCTGGCTCTGCTGTCTCTGCTGTCACTTCCGTCTTGGGCTTGTCTGCTTTGTCAGTGCTTTCAGTCGCGCTACGCAACAGCGAAACAAGCAGGGGAACGGCAGCCGGCTTGGAAGCGCCACCTGTTGCAGGCTCATCGGGCACCATCTTTTCGGTTCTAGCGGTGATGGGTGTCTCGACATACGCGCCCGTAACGCGGGGAGTCGCCTGCAAGAGAGGGTTGACAATCTTGGCCGCCTTGGGCGTGGCATCGTCGGCCGCCTGGGCTCCGTTAGAGCCCGAGGCGTTGCCCTCCATGTCGCCCTCGGTGTCGGGGGATGGTGCACGGATCGAGCCGCGCTCCGATTGGTCGCCGTGCGCAGCAAACAGCTTCATCTCTGCCTCGATGCGGTCGATCGGGTCGCCGTCCGACTGGGCGACGCTCGAACGCTTAGTTGTCGCGGAATCCGTAGACGAGACGCGACGCAGCTGTGCAAATCCGACAGTAGGCCGGAGCGTATCTGGGTCGCGCAACCTAGGCAGTCTCAGAGTACCACTGGCTTTTTCAGTTTTGTTGTCAGGCTTGTCTTCTTCACCGCCCCGCAGGCTGTCGCTGCTGAACCACTCTCTCAGCCTCCGCGAGCTCGGTGGAGCCCTGTCCTTGCGTTCGACTGCTGCCACTGACGTCGTGACACGTGCGAGCTTGCGCAGCAATTCTTGTGACTCGGTCCTAGAGTGTGTCGACGAAGATGATTTGCGCGACAATGCAGGGCTAATGCTCTTGTTCTTCGCCGTGTCCTTGTCACTGCTCGCCGTGCTGCTGTTATCGTCCGCGTCCAGCAGCTTTCGTCCGCGCTCGCGTGATTGCGTTCGGAAAATCGTGACGGGTGTGTTGGCCATGGGCTCGCCCTCCTCCTCTTCGAATACGGACCGAGCACGCACGCGTGCTACCACCTCGTCTTTTTCTTCTTGCTGCAGCTCCTGCGGCGGCTCGTCTCGTGCAAGCTCAGCACGCAAGTGCTCATGGCTGACCTTGCGAGCCGTGTCGAGACCCGTGGTGCGGAACTCGGCATTGCGCTGGCGAATCTCGTCCAGCTTCGCGGCCGAGATGGCGCGTTTCGACAGGCCCTCGTTTTCGCGAGCCCGAATCTCGTCAATCGCCTTGTTTTGACGCTCCGCCGGAAGACTCGGCCGCCGCATTGGCTGCACGCTCTCGTCAGACTTGTCATAGTCTTCCACGATTTTCGCTGCTGGCACAGCCTCGTCATTGCTGGTACTCCGCTCTCCATTCGAAGCATCGTCGGGGAATTGGATCGAGGCTTCTATCTCCAGCTGCCGGATCTCGTCCAACTTGGTGTTCCGGGACCTTAGGTCAGGCGATCTCGACGGTGGATTTCCTGCTGGCGTATGGCTTACAGAGGGGTCTGGCCTAGTATTGAAAGGCGGGCTCTCGGACACCATCAGGCTGTCCGACGTAAAGTCCTCGTCTGTGTTCCAAGCAAAGCTTTTGCCAGGCGACGAGATGAGCTGTGGTTCAGCACCCTCCGCAGGCAGCAGGACCGGTGCGGTAGCTGACTTGCGGATAGGAGATATGGGCGGAGGCGACGCGACAGATTCCAGCTCGTCCGAGTTGGAGTTTGTATCGGAGACGGCACCGAGTGAAGGGCGAGCGGCAGTGCCAGACACGGAAGTTCTGCCAGTCAGCGATGGCCTGGTTCTCGCAGGTCTTGGCGACACGTTCTCTAAGGCTGGGGCAGTCGACGTGCGCTTAAGGACGCTGCCTGCCCGGGCTCGAGAGCTTGCAGTTGAGCTCAGCAAAGAGCGAGCGGTCGTGAGGGATGGCCGAGGCGAAGATGCAGCTGTGGACACAGGAACCTTGCTCTTCTCGTTGAGGCTGCTGTTACTGGCTCGACGATGGAGCTCCCGGCCAGCCACAGCAATCTTAGGGCTCACGCGGGCCTTGGGTGAGAACAGGCCGCCCGACCTCTCGCCCATGGCCACCATAAGACGGGCCTGGTCCTCCTCGTAGCGAATGCGCCGAATGTCCGGCACGCCGCTGCTGCGCTCCGGTCGGGCTGCCGTGCTGGCACTATTCAGGCTCTGTATGCTGTCCTCGCTGAGGCCGCGTCGGTGAGCGGCCTGGTGTGCACTTTGCTGCGAAGTTGGCTCGTCTGTAGTTTTAGCCGGGGGCTCGCCAATGCGTCGAGCAGTCCGTCGGCCGCCAATGTCGAGAGGGGAATTGGAGAGGATCTTTTGCATGCGGCTTTCAGTCGCACTCATTGGGGTGGCTCTACCGATGGCAGCAGCCGAAGTTCCGGGGGTGGGTGTGCTCTTGACACCGCCACCACCAGCTCGGTTGCGCCAGGGACGCGGTGCAGGGCTGGGCGAGCCCTGTGCTGCGGCTGCCACGGCGGCCGCTTCTTCTTCTTCGGCCATCTTGAACGCATCCTTGATAGAGAGCGGCCGTCGGTTGCCCGCAACGCCAGGGGTTGTTGTTGCTGCCGTTGCTGATCTTGTTGTAGGGGGGCCTGGCGAGGGACGGGGAAGACGCGTCTGGCCGGGGCGGCCGGCCGAGGTGCGGCCGCGGAAGTCGGACTGCTGCGAGCTGGTGCTGGAGCGGCGTGAATCGAAGCCAAATCCATACTGGCTTGCGGCACCGTTTCCATTGCCATTGACGGCCGCCGAATTGAAGCCAGCCGTGTCGGAGACACTCGAGGTGTCGGACACGGCAGTCGGGGACGTCGCGAGCGGGCGCTGGTTGATGTTGAAGTTCTCCTTGGCCTCGCGCAGAGAGTGGAAGCTGCTCTTCTTCGTGGGCAGCCGGCTCGAGGCCGGCGCCGGTGTTCCTGCGGCGCGAGAGGTGTCCATGCTAGCGCGTCGTTTCTGCTGGAGCACAAAGCCTGTAGAGACTGTAGGGGAGTGTGGCAGAGTTGTTGGTCACAATGGCCGGTGACGTCGGCACGTCGACACGTCGAAAGCCGCGATACCAGGGGTGCAGATCCAAGGCTCTAGAGGGCCAAGAGCGGCATTGTCAACGTGGCGGTGGGAATGCTGTAGACGCAGGCTGCGAGAGCAGGAATGCAGAATGCAGATTGCAGAACAGACAAACAGCTGAAGAGCGTGGAAGAAGTAGTCGTCGTCGACGAGAAAAAGGGGCAAAGCCGAAATAGTCGTCTTATCGTCGCGAAGCCAAAAAAGGCGGTTTGCGACAGAGCGTGACAGCAGGCCGACCGACCAAGAACGAAACAATGGGACCGGGAATGCGTGCAGGCCACCGCTCGTGGTCGTGATCAACGGTCGAGGTCGTGTTGTTGACAGGGTTGCCTGCTCGGATCCTGCCTCTTCCTTTTTAACCTTTTAGCTGCCGTCGTGCTGTCCAGCCGGCTTATTAAGACTATTAAGATTGTGGTCTTGTGTTTATTAGGGGACCGGCCAAAAGAAGAAAGAGCTCGAGGGTGCGCGCCGGCGTTCTTATTAGTCGGTGACTAAGCATGGACTAGCAATTACAACACTTCACCAACACGCTGTGCACGCCCCACATCCACAAGGGCCCCACATGAGCAACCAGCGGTAAACAGACGGCCCACTATCGAGTCTTTGCGCAGTGCGGGCCGTTGGGCCCGTTATGTAAGGTGGATTAGGTAATGACGGGGCTGGGTGGGCAGGGGACAGCTCAGCAGACTCGGGATGCGTGGAGGGTGCGAGTCTGTCTTCAGCAACCCGAGGCGCCGCCAATGAAGATACTGGGGCGACGGTATGAATGACCAGAGCATAGCCAAGACAAACTAGATCTGAACACGTCTGATCGCGACACGGCAGACAGGAATATCGCATGCTTGTTGTAGGCACGTGACTGGTCACGCTCTCCCTAAACGCAGCTGAACAAGGTGCCACGGATGGCGACGCCGACATAGCCGGCTCGTTTATTGGAATAGGGGTCCAGGCAGCAAGCAACAGGCTCGCTGCAACGGTAGAAGTACTCGCAACTCTGCGTTGGCAAGATGAGAGTGTTTTGATGTGCATCACGAAGTATGACCCATCCTGAAAAGCCTCACTTTCGACGAACTCACTGAGACCGAAGGCACGGGAAATCACCGCACGACACAGTCATAGGCCAGCTGGTACTGCCATAGAGCACTTTACTTGACTGTGGACATACACGTATAGCCCTTCTGCCCTCTCTTTTCACTCTTCTCTCCCGCCTTCGATCTTCATCGCGCGCGCCACGTCCCACAGACACTACCACTCCTCCACCAGACGGCCAATGACTGCACAAAGATCAGCGACAGCATCCGCACCTGCAATGGCCCTGCCGCAAACCGTCTTGCGCCCGCTTGGCACATAGTACGTCCATCTCACTTGTCACTTTGTCTCTCACCGTCTCACTTGTGTCGGATCCATGCATCCAAATAGAAAGTAGAAAAATGCAGGCGCAGAGGAAAAGAAGAGGAAAAAGAAAGAGGCAAACAGGCAAGCAAGAGGCAAACAAGAAACCGCTGACCGCCTCGCAGTGAGCAGTACTCGAGCTCGCGGAACGCGCTGGGCCTCTACCGCAATGTGATCACCGTGTGCCGCTATGCGCTGCCAGCCGGCCTGCTGCCAAGCGAAGACCAGACCAAGGCCAGCATCACAGCCGCCTTGGCTGCGGTCGTGCTCGAGCGGCTGCCGTCGCTGCGCGTGGGCATTGCCGGCGACGACACGAAGAAGCCCGTGTTTGTGACCGTGCCGTCACTCGACCTCGCCGACCATGTCGAGTGGGTGTCGCGTGCGCCCGGGCTGGCGGCAGACGAGTATGATGCGCTCTTGGCACGCGACCTGGCACGCGACAACGCACGGGCATGGCCCAATGTCGAGACGCAGCCGCCGTGGCGCCTCGTCGTCTACCTCAACACCACGGACGGCTGGGCCGACCTGGCGTTTGCGCTGCACCACTCCATCGGCGACGGCAAGAGCGGGCTCATGTTCCACACCCACCTCGTCGAAGTTCTCAACAGCCCGTCGCCCGCCGCTGCCGCGGCCAGCAGTGTGCTCACGTTCACGGTGCTCCCTGCGCTCGTGCCGGCACAGGAGGATCTGATCAAGTTCAACATCACGTGGCTCTTCTTCATCAAAACCATCTGGGCCGAGCTCGCGCCCAAGTGGCTGAAGCCGGCACCCACGGCCGCATACTACGCAGGGCCCCGGGTTGCGCTGTACGAGCACGTGCTTGATGGCCCTCTGCGGCTGTTCCACCTGTCGCCGAAACTGGCTGCCGCTGTCTTGGCTGGCTGCCGCGCCCACGGCACGACACTGACGGCCCTGATCCACGGGCTGCAGATGGTGCTGTTTGCACGCCGGATCCCGGCCGACGTCGCGTCGGCCTTTGCGTGCGTAATGCCCATCACCACGCGCGTAGCTATTGCGCCTTCTTCCAGTGCTCCGCCGTCTCCCCTCCCTTCTTCTTACAAGGGACCGGTGACGTTTGATGTCAACCGCCAGATGGGCAACTTTGTGTGCGCGCACAAGCACGTCTATGAGCCTGGCCTGGTGGCCGATGCCCGGCTCGTAGCGCCGCAGGAGGACGAGGACAAAGGCAAAGACGACGACAAGGTGTGGCGTGCAGCAGCAGCTGTGGGTGCCGGCCTCAAGGCGCGCGTTGCCAACCTGAAAACAGACAACACCATGGGCCTCCTGGGCTGGGTCAGCGACTGGCACCAGTACTGGCGCCAGCAGGATGGCAAGATTCGCGAGAGCACCTGGAGCGTGTCCAACACGGGTGCCATTGCAGACGGCACGACCGCGTCCTCTGCAGACAGCCAGTGGAAGCTGACACGCAACTTCTACTCGCAATCCAGCCTGGGCAAAGACCCTCTGATCAGTGTCAACGTCGGCAGTGTCCGGGACGGCGATATGTCGTTCGTTGTGGCATGGCATCGTGGTGTTGTCGAGGATGCGTTTGCGCACAGTTATGCCGACGACTTGCGCGACTGTCTCGTGCGCTACGCCGAGACTGGCCACTTTGCTGTCCCTCACCAGCTTGAAGTGTAGACCATACACGGGAATTTGCCCAAAAATACGTAATGTTTAATAATAATATGAGAATACATCCCACCCCATGTAGTTTTAGCTACAATAACCCTTGGCTATGCAGAATCGCCGACAGCATTCGTGACACTGGCGCCCGGCATGTGACGTTTGCGTATGCCTCCATGGCTTGCAGTGCCGGGCCGAACAGCAGCGGTGTCTGCATCTGCATCATCCGAGGCAGCACTGCCATGGCGTTGTCGAAATATGCAGACGCAATACCTGCAATCTGAGAATCCGAGCCTGCTGCTGTCTTGTAGTGGATGGCCACCGCCACGACCGCATTGACAAGTGCCCACCGGTCCGGCCGGCAACCCGGCCCAAGACAGCTGTCGGCATGCTGCGACTCCACGGCACCTAGCAGATCTCTAGCCACCGTGTTCTCTAATAAAGGAAGCCGTGGCCGGACTCCATCCAGTCGTTTTGCAGTAGGCGTTTTGGTAATCTCTATCGGCATCAGCGGCGTTGGCTTGTGCTCTGCGCCTGTCTTGGCACAGTCGATGCTCATGTTGATTCCGGCAAAGGGCATCTCGTGAGCTCCCGGCAGCAAGAAGACAAGGAAAATAGACCCGGCTGTCGGTCCATCTTGGCCTTGAGATGCCTTGATAGACTCCAGGGCTGCGCTCAGAGAAGACACCCGTATGAACGAGCGTGGCGTGCCGTCAGGTGGCTCAAGGTGCAGTCGATCGGGTGCCTTTGCACTTGATTCCGGCGTTTCCAGGCTTTGGCTTGCCGCAACAGATGTCTTCCGTTTTTCTCTCTACTCCACAGTACTGTCGCGCAGCTGCGTACTCACAGCCTGTGCCATTTGCTCTACAGCGCCCACACTTGAGCTGCCGTCGCAGCAAACCTTGCGAGCCTTGCAGCGAGCGCATGCCTGTCGTGTTAGTCCTGCTTAGTCATCGGCTCGGCAGTCTTCTATTCTCACGACGTAAATATGGATACGACCCGCTCCGTCTCGAAAATCCTATTGGTCCGCTGCATTTTACTACGGTGTAAATAGGTTTTTACAGCCCGTTTCGACTACTGCACGCGGTCGTGCTGTGGTTGGACAGCTGTGAATAGTGTTTTGACGTACGAGAAGGCAGGCGCAACTGGCTTGAATAACGGTGTTGAAAGTGGATATCCAAAAGTGGGGCCATAACAATAGCTGTTATGAAGAAGCCCAAGGGGCGCACCCTACTAATTAGTATTCTCTTTCTAATAGCATTTTTCCACTAAAAAGTGGCATCAAACCCTTTACTTCGTGATACTTACTACAAGTTCACCTTTTCATCTTGTCTTCTTTTCCAGTTATTCAAGAGTCGACTAAAGAGCAAAGGCAGAATCTATCGCCTCTTCCAAATCCTTGAAGACAAGGGACGCGCTGGACTGGTTGCTGATCTCATTCGCAAATGGAACCACGAGTGGGTAAATGAAGAAGACGGCATCACCTTCACCAAGATGATCGCATTCATCCTGCTTCGTTGCAAATCACGCTCCAACAAGAAGTCCTCCAAGGACGACGATAAAAAGGGCAAAGACAAGGATCCAGGTGAATACCTGGAAGACCTCGAAAGATACTCCAACCGCTACCTGTCAGAGTTGCCGGAGGATCAGATGGAGCAAGTGCTAGGGCTTCTCCTTTGCAGAGCCACATCGACTAGAGAGTCGGCTAGAGAGTCGACGGGAGAGTCGACGGGAGAAGAGACTAGAGCTTCGACTAGAGAGTCGACTGGAGCCAAAGACGCATCAGCACATGCCCGAACTTGTTAGGCAAGAAGGGGAGCCGATCCAGCCCACCGGCGCCCGTCCCTTATGCACGGCCTGAAGACAAAGGGGGTGTTCTGCCTGCCAACCACGCAACGCAGTACCAGCACAATATAACGGGCGGGATCTACCTCACCACCCTCATCGCCCAGATCAAGAGATTCCAGGCGACACCAGCTCGCAACGACATCGCAGCTGAAACCAAGCGCCTCGAAGCAGAAAAGGAACGCAGAACTCCCTCTTTTGCATTTGCGTTGCCCGAAGCCAGCGCCCTAGCCTTCAGCGACGACGAGGCGACCGAGCTGGCCGACCGGCTGGTGAAGCTGACAACGCGCCCCCGCAAGGGGGTGGCTAAGAACGTAGCAAGCTGGGTGGCCGAGGCAAGGCCACTACTAGACATGAACACCCTGGGCCGCCTCGCAGAGTACGCCGAGCTCCTCGCGAATGTGAAGTCTAGCCCTGCCCCTACCAGCGCCGCCATCAACCGCATGTCCAGCACAGTCTCCCAAGCCCCACTGACCATGGCCGTGCCCGTGTCCGACGACCACGAGGCAGTAGCAGCAGCAACAAATAACGCAGACCCAGACGCCATCGACAAGGCCGAGGAGCAATACGTCGACATCTCGCGCGTCCTCAACGAGACAAGCACGACCTACGAGAGCTACGACAACGCGCTGGCACTGACTGGCTTCCCGCCCTTTACCGACAATGCAGCACCATCACACAACGGCAGCCGCGGTCCCGTCACGTTCAAGCCACACCAAGTTGTGGACGCCGCTACACTAGTACGAATCCTGCGCGGGCCTTACCGGGCGGCACTGCTTAGCAACGAAACTGGGACGGGAAAAACTGCTATATACTACCTCGCCATCGCCACGATCTAGAGCGGCCTTAAAGACAACGAGCACAAGCCCTTCCTCGTTGTCGTCCCTGCAGCCATTATTGGCCAGACGTATGAAGAGATCTGCCGGTTCCTGCCCTCCCGCTTTACAGTCAAAGTCTACTACGGCAGTGCAGAAGCAAAAGCGCCTCAAGGATGCCACCTTGTCCCCTGCCAAATATACCGAGCTCCTCAAGTAGAGCGACCCTCGTGTAAGTTAACTTGCTCCCCTCGTTCCTAGACACTCTACTTACGCTCTATAGACTAGCTGAAGAGACTAGAGAGTCTACTAGAGAGTCTACTGGAGAGTCGGCTAGAGAGTCGACTGAAGAGTCTACGGGAGAGTCGACTAGAGAGTCGACTAGATCAACTAGAGAGTCGACTGAAGAGTCTACGGGAGAGTCGACGAGAGAGTCGACTAGAGAGTCGACGGGAGAGTCGACGAGAGAGTCGACGGGAGAGTCGACGGGAGACCCACAGTATCTACTGAATTACCGAGGCGCTGCTACGGCATATAAATACCATAGCAATAGCGCACACACATTCTAGATAGCTTCTCTTTCTTCTCATCGAATACAATATACACTAGAATATCATTTCATTCCGCTGCTCTTTCTTTCCCGTGAGACTGAAGAAGAGACTGAAGATTCGACTAGAGGTCTACGGGAAACCCTAGTACGTATCTCACAATATTGACTCGTGCTGCAGTGGGCGTCGGTCGGTTGTGGTAAGTAGACAGTCTGCCTATCATTCTTCATCCGAGCTCATCGGGCTTTCTATCTTTGTGAGATGCTGCCCGTCTCACACCTACATCATTGCTCCCGCGGTTTGTAAGCCGCTCCCGTTTGCCCACTTACACCGATCAGCTCAGCTTCGTTGGAACACTCGACAGCATCTGCCTCCGAGGATGACAATTGTTGTTGTTTGTAGGTTTGTATGACGGTACAGAATAAGGGTGGCCACTATCTATAAAGCGTTGGCATTCATTGCCTTGGGTGGTTGTGTCATTGGCAGCCATCCGTTCATTCATCCCGTCTCTTCTCAAGTAATAGATTACATAATCACATCCTATACGTTCCTCGATCTGATCTCCTCGCTCTGATTACCATCTTTTGTTGTTCTTTGACAGCTTCTTCGTTCTATCTGCCATGGAGTCTGCTGTCAGAAGCCTGGGTGCCCTCGACACAAACCCAGCACTCGGAGAAGACAGAGCCCTGTCGGTGCACGGTTCCGACTGGCTCTGGGCCGTCACGGCGTTCTATATCCTCGTCTTTGTGAGCCTTACAACTTTTAGCCTGACGATATCTAGAATTCTGGGAGCTAACATGCTTGCTTATTCTGCTCACTTTCTGCTTCACCATGCCCGAGGCCGACCGTGTTTTCCACTACCTCTTCACCGTCACGCTGCTCGTCGGCTCCGTCTCCTACTTCGCCCAGGCTGCTGACCTCGGCTGGTCTGCCGTTGCGGTCTCCGGCGGCACCGTGACACGCCAGATTTCCTGGGCAAAGTATGCAAACTAGGCTGTCTCCTTCCCCACCGCCGCCCTTGCCCTCGGCCTTCTGTCCGACGTCTCGTGGACCACCATCTTTACCAACATCTTCACCTGTCTGCTATGGGTGGTCACCTATGTTGCCGGTGCCTATACCGAGTCGGTGTACAAATGGGGCTTCTTTGCTTTTGGAACCCTTTGCTGGGTCATCTTGGCCTTGAGCACACTCAATGAGAGCCGTGAAGCAGCCCAGCGTATGGGTATCGGCCGTGACTATATTCTTCTGGCTGTCTTGGTCAACGCCGCATGGTTCCTGTACCCCGTTGCCTGAGCTCTTGGCGACGGAAGCAGCACAGTCGGAGTCACCGGCAGCTTCGTCTTTACCGGAATCATCGATATGCTACAGCTTCCCGTTTTTGCCTGTGCCTTTGTGCTGATGGCACGCAAGTGGAACTTTGCCAGCCTCAACCTGGACTTGAGCGAGTCTCGCAGCGGGTGGAAGTCGCAGCGTCCTCACAAAGCCGGTGACAAGGCTGGCGCCGGTATTGCACTCGTCAGCCAGAATTCGGGAGAAGCTACTGAAGCTGTCTAGCTATAAACTGTAGCTGTCCCGCTATAGACTGTAGCTGTCCCGTGTTGTTGCTAATCCGATTTATAGCAGTCTGTGCCGAGCCTATACATTCCCTTCCACGGACAGCATATCTCTTCATTCCATACTATCTTTCTTTTTCCTTCTACATCGCATGCCCTTTATCCTGCTTTCTTTTCTTTCCATTTTTGTCATCACTCTGCTTGTTTTTCTGCCATTGCCAGCATTACCGAGTATCCTGTCGCTAAACGTTCAATTTCTGTGTCTTTGCTTCTCTATATGATATAAATATACAATACAATAAATGCAAGGTTTACCAATTCATAGTTCTAGCTATCACATCGCATATATGATTTATCATGGCTTTAAGCAATGTTGCTCACTTTCAGCATTAATTTTGTTATAGAGTTCAAAAGAATTCACTATAACATAGGGATGCAACTGTATTTTTTTATCCTAGCAGCACCACCTCGAAAAACAATCAAGCCAAACTTGTGTTTCTAAAAGGGAAATATTTTTATTCTCCAATAAAAATACCAAACAATTACAACCGCTTGCAAATGGTATAAAACTGAAATATTTGTCTCTGTGTTGCCGTCTTCATCTTCCAAGGTATAGCTAAACCAGACATCTGATTGGCCAATTCACATTAATATGGAGACCACGAGAAATCCAACCCCGAAAAAAGCTTCACTAAAAAAAGCAGACGACAAGCTCTCGCACACGACCGACGACCCCTCCAGAAGCCGACACCGACACAGACACTCGCCTCGACAAGTGACAGCCAGGCCGTCCAGAGCACGCATTACTCGCACACACACTCCGCCATGGCCTCATTACGAACAACATCGGCGTCCTGCCTGGGCTGCATGGCCCGGCGGACCCTTACGTCGGCCGCCAGACCGACGACGATGACGACAGCCGCCGCAATGGCCTCACCAGCCGCCGCCTCGAACCCCTTCCTCACCATCCAGACCCGCGGCAAGAAGCAGTACCGCAACCCAGACGGCGTCGTTGTGCGCCTGCTCGAAGATGTGACCCGCTTCGGCCGGAAGGGTGTGTACCGTACCCCAACAGCGAGATTCTCTGCATCTGCGTCGGAGGAGGACGACGACGACACGACACAGCGCTGACTGACTAGATACGATCCTTCGGGTCGCCCGCGGCCGCATGCGGAACAAGTGGTACCCCGACGGCACGGCCGAGTACGTCACCGGCTCGCGCCTGTCCGAGCTCGGCTTCAAGAACGTCAACGACGCCGTCGTCCCCGCCGACACTGCCTTTATCGCCCGCGACAAGGACGCCGACGCCCTGAGAGCAGCCCGTGACGTGGCCGCGCCCGTGCGCCCGTCCATCACCCTCAAGACTGTCTCTGCTGCCCGTGCCGCGACGCTGCTCGAGACGCTGCTGCCGGCGAAGCTCGAGTTCTTCCGCAAGCCGATCTCGGCCGATGCCCAGGGCATTTTCGGCTCCGTGTCGTCCGACGACGTGGCAACGGCGCTGCGCGAGGTGCTGCGCGGCAGCCAGGACGACGAGGACGTGATGCTGCTGCGCATCGAGGCGCGCGATGTTCATTTCATTATCCCCACCGACGAGGCGCCAGCACCGACACCGACACCGACACAGGCGCCGGCCCCGACCGAGTCCTCTGCCGCTGCGCCAGCAGCACCAGAATCAGAAGAGACGTCGACGGCCGACCGGATCAAGTCGCTCGGCCGGTGGGAGGTCGAGATCACGGTGCGCGGCAGCGGCGTCGGCAGCGACAGCCTAGCCAGTACAGCGGGCTCGGCAACCCTGGGTGGCAGCGGCGTGCCTCCGATCCGGAGAACGGTCATTGTCAAGGCCCAGGAGGACTAGGCATGGGCTCTGAAAAGGTGTCAAAAAGCAGATAAATGTATATTAGGTTTGTAGTAGAAACATCATCACGTCACGAAACATCAAACATCAAAATCGAATGGAAGATGGTATATATGTATTCAACATGAAGTAGAAATATGTTGTAATCTAATGGTGATGACTGACTGCTGCAAGACGCAAGCAACGCACGCAGGTGTAGTGTATGGGCGTACAGGAAAGACGCAATACAACGCGGTATAATCCAAAACAATAAGAAACCTGCTCCGTGCAATGCCTTGCTGTGGTGACAATGAAAGAAAGCAAACAGAGTAATGAGAAACACAGAAGTGGTGATCAGAGAACGAAAGGATACAGAAATAAAAGGACAAAAGGACAAAGATGAAAGACAGAACAACAGTCAGCAGCAGTAGCAATAGAGAACAGTCAAACTTGGGTATATAACACAAACACACGATACCCTTTGCTTCTAACGCCCTGCAACGGCATACAAACGCCTCACTTGGCAGGCTTGCTACTCTCGCCAGCATAGTCGACTGCCCACAGCGAGTCCCATACTATGCTCTTCTTGGACGGCGTCTCGGACACTGCGCTATGATCGCGACGGAGACCGGAGGGATGGAGCTGTAGGGACAGAAGCAAAAAAAAAGAAGAAGAAAAGGAGAGATTAGGGACCGAGCAGCGAATCGACAACATTGGTGGAGGGAGAGGAAGACTTGGGAGACTTGTTGGCTCGTACCTCGGAGGTGGTCGCGGGCTGGCTCGCAGGCGCAGACGAGCTGGCGGATGCTGCCGGCGCCGCGGGCTCGGGTGTGGTTGTGCTCGAGGCCGCGGCCGGGTCCTTGTCCGGGGTGGCCGTTGTCACAGCCCGCAGGCTGCTGGCCTCGCTTGTCGTCGGGGCCGTCGAGCTGCCTCTCAGGTGGCCCACGGCGTGGCCGGCGCCCGACAGCGGCCCCACCGCGGCCTTGCGCGTCGTGGAGCTCGTGCTCGACCGCCGGCTCTCGAGGCTGCGCGACAGCGTCTTGCTGACGCCGCCGATGCCGCCCTTGTCTTTGCCGCCGCCGCTGCTGTTGTTGATGAGGCCCAGGCCGCGGGCCACGGTGGACGACGCCGACGGCGTGCGCGCGTGCGTATGGATATCGGCGACGGCCTCGACGTTATTAGCGGCGACCGTGCTCTTGCCCAGACCCGGCGTCGACGGCGCGCCCGGCTTGTCCTCCTGTGCATCGATCAGGTACCAGCGCAGGCCGTCCGACAGGTCAAACGGATTGTCGCTGTTGATCGTCGTGGTTGCGCTGTTGTTGTCGGCCGTGCTGAGCGGCGGCGGCTGCTGCAGGCTCTTGGACAGATCGACCACCTTTTCCTGCACGCGCGAAATGCGCGCCACGAGCCATTCGCGGTTCTGCAGGCGGTGCGCTTCTTGCTCGCGCAAGAAGTAGTGGGGGAACCCGATGTTGAAGGCCGCCCAGGCACCGCTCGTCTGGTTGCGCGTCGGCAGGAACAGCGCGAGGTCGCCCTCCTTGAAGTGCCTGAACGCAATCTTGTCGTGCGCATCCTTCTGCAGCGCATGTGCTTTGTCGCGGTAGCTGCGCACGTCGCGCTGGAGCTTGCGCGCAATATGCTCGACCTCCTTGACGCGCCGGTAGACCGTCTCGGACACGGCGTCGATGTCGAAGCTGCCCAGGGCGGCCATGTACTCGGCGTACTTGGCCGTCTCAGCCTCGCCATCGGCACTGTTCATCCAGTACAGCAGCTCTACGTCTGCCGACTTGTCACTGCCGCCAGCACCAGCTGGTGATCCAGGTGTGGGATACTCGCCGGTCGCTGGAGCTGCGCCCGGGGTTGAGGGGGCTGCGGGGGCTGCGGGGGCTGCCGGGGGCAGCATGGCAGATGGCCTGCGCATGAGCAGCGATGCTCCGCCCTCGCCGCTGATGATGGTGGACCGCTCAGCGCGCGGGATCTTTTGGATCACCATGGACGCCTCGCCGTCGCGCGTCACAGCGTACCCGAGCCGCTCGAGCAGGCGGACGAGACGGTCGTTTTGCGTGTACAGCCTCTGCGACAGATCCTTGCAGCGCAGCGTGCGCGCGTCGAACCGGGCCGCGAGGGAGGACAGCGTGGCCTGCGCGGCCTGGTGCTTGTCCCGGAACAGCCGCAGCTCCTCCTCGATGCTGCCGAGGTGCGACTGCTTCGCCGAGACCTCGTCGGTGAGGCCCACGACCTTCTTCTCCTCTTCCTCGAGGCGCTTGCGCAGCGACTCGGAGCCTGTCTCGCCGTCGGAGATCTTGCCGCGCAGCGAGCTGAGGCCGGCGCGGCTCTCGGCCAGCTCCGCCTCGAGCGTCGTGATGCGTGCCTTCTCCTCCGTCAGCTTCTCGCGCAGGTGGCGCGCCGCTTGCTCTTCGCTCGCCATGGCATCCTTGGACGCAGCGAGCTCTTCGCGTAGCCCGTGGGCGGCAGCCTCGGCACGCTCGAGGTCGGCCTTGACAATAGCCATATCGCTCGCCGTTGTCTGCATGCGCGAGAGAGCATCTGCGAGCGTATTCTGCACCGTCTCGACAAGGTCCGACAGGTCCGACGGCGGCGATGGCGACGGCTTGGCTTTGGACTTTGCCTTGTCGTCACTGGCAGCCTCGTCTGCCGCCAGCTGTCGGAAGATGTCGCGGAAGCCTCTGATGAGCATCTCTTCCGTGTCCTTGGACGCCTGCACGTGCTTGGTTGCCGCCTGTGCCTCGTCTTGCGATGCCTGGAGCTGCTTCTCGAGCGAATCGTTGTGCTCGCGCTGCAATCTGGTCTCCTTGCGCAAGAACTCCACCTGGCCCAGCGTTTTGAGCGATTCGTCGCGGTACTCCTTGGTCAGGTGCTCGAGCTCGTCCTGCAGAGAGCGCATCTTCTCGTCGTACGTGGCCTTTTCATTCTCGCGCGACTCGCCAAAGTGCTCCATCTCGTCCTCGGTATCCTCGAGGCGCGCCTGGAGCCGCCGGATTTCGTCTTCGAGCGACTTGCGCTCCTCGGTGAACTCCTTTTTGAGCGCCTCCAGGTTCTCCAGCAGATCCTTCTTGGTCGAGTTGGTCTCGTCCATACGGCCCAGGATCTCCGTCTTTTCGGCTGTGCGCGCTTGCAGGTCCTTTTCAAATGTACTCGACCGCGCCTTCTCGGCGGCCAGCTCGGTTTCGAGCTGCTGGAGACGCTGGGCAAGGCGCATGTGGTCGGCAGCTGTCGAAGACGCAGCAGCCGACGCAAGACCGGAACCGGCCCCAGCATCGAGGGATATGCGGCGGTCGTGTTGCAGCCGCGGCGTGCCCGGCTTGACAGAAGCCGTAGAGTCGTGCCCGCTTGGGATCGACTGGAACACGCCCCCGAGACTCGCTCTGGATGCCTGGCTCTGGCGGTGCAGCAGGTCTTCGAGGCGGCGCACCCGGCTCTCGGCAGTCTTGAGCTTGTTCTCGACTTTGCTCTTGTCGTCCTGCAGGCTGCGCAGCACATCGTCGTCGCCGCGGATCATCAGGCCGCTGCGTCCTAGGGCGGCCTCATGAACACTACCGTTTTTGAACGCCTTGATGCGCTTCGACTGCTGCTTTGTTGGCGCGTTGAGATCGGCAATCATCTTGCCAATGTCGTTGATGAGACTCGTGTCCACGCTCTGCCGCTGGAGGACGTCGTAGAGATCCTCGAGCTCCTTGCGGGTGACGACAGGCCACTCGGCTTCTTCGCCGAGCAGATTTACTTCCAGGCCGGCCACGCGGTGTTCGTCAGACGTCGAAGACGGCGGGCCGTAGGCCAGGTTCCCGACCGACTTCTGCCACTTTTTCCTGCGCTTGACCTCCTCTTCGTGGAACAGGGCCATCTCGTTGGCGAGGGTGGACGAGTCCGCCTTGACCTTGTCGAGCCAGCCGCGGCGCTTGATGGCCTCGCTGACAAACGATGCATAGACGTAGGGGATCTGCTGCACGAGGCGCAGGTAGTCAAAGTGGGCCATGTCCTCCTCGTTGTTGCTGATGGCGGCAATCTGGGCCTTGATGTCGCTGCTGAGTGTCGTGAGATCCGTAATGGTGCGCATAAAGTCAACGGTCTCCAGGGCCAGGACGTTGCGCGACTGTGTGGCATAGCGCATCATCTCGTCCATCTCGACGGCGCGGTTTTTGATGCTTGGCAGCAGGCGCTCGGTATGTGTCGCGGCAATCTTGGATGCGTGCAGCACGTCGCGCGGTGACTCGGAGTAGTTGAGCGTCGTCTGGTAGTCGGTCTCGATTTTATTAGCAACGGCCTTGATGTCCTGCAGCAGCTGCGCGGATTCGCCTTCGTGCGACAGAGCAGAGCGGTCCACGGCACGTTCGAAGCCCTGCATGACCTCTTCGCATCCCTGGAACAGCTGCGGCGCGCTGCGGTCGAGCTCTGTGATCCTGCTGGCGAAGCGGCGGAGCGCACCGGGGGCAAGCTTTCCGGCCTTGCGCGCCGTTTCCAGGTCGAGCAGGTCCTCGAGCGTCGGCTGCTGGTGCCGTGCCGGCTTCCCCTTTGATGCGCTGCCATTGGTGGCGCCTTCGACGCCCGTCATGAACCGCAGGATGGCGGGCGATATGGCGACGCTGCGGGCTAGCTCTAGGTACTGCCCCCACTGGTCGACGAGCTGGCCGTAGTCGGCCTGGGCGCTGTTGGTCCACTTTTTGATGTCGTTGTATTTGGTGTCGGTGCTCTTGACGACAGCCTCGAGGTTGGCCACGGCGGCATCGAGACAGCGCATCATGGCATCCATCTCCGAGTACCGCT
Organism: Ophiostoma perfectum; assembly: GCA_029298845.1. Lineage (NCBI taxonomy): Eukaryota > Fungi > Ascomycota > Sordariomycetes > Ophiostomatales > Ophiostomataceae > Ophiostoma > Ophiostoma perfectum. The sequence continues at coordinate 374,580 of JANSLV010000018.1, forward strand.
CCTGGGCGGCAGCGGCCTTGGACGTGCAGTCGTCGGCGATGGCGGTAGCCCATTTCTGGCGCGCGTGGAAGAGCTCTTGCCATGCGGCCAGTGATCGCTGGTCACGGAGGTCGTTTGGCGGGTTGGACGCGACGTAGCGCTTGGGCAGGGGTATCTCGAGGTTGGCCGTGGCCGCGGAGCCGGCGGCGTCGGCTTGTGTAGTTCGTGCATCATAGACGTATAGCTCTTTCTGTAGCGATGTTGTTAGTCCTCTCGTTCGTCCTCTCATTCCAGCGTGTTATCGGACGTACTTCTGTCTGGAATGCGGCAAGGCGGAGGGGTTTGCCTTGGGGTGTGAGAGCGATGATGCACTCGGCCGGGATCGAGGTTTGCCGGCTCACAAAGGAGCGGAAATCATCGAGACTAGACTGTTAGCGAGGCAAAGAAGCGCACGATGTATCGCGACCAGACGACCAGACGATCGGCATCGAGACTCACGATAGAAGCTTGGAAAAGTCCACGTGCAGGCGTTGGCCTGTGTGGGCTATCAGCACCTCGTTGGCCATCGCAAGACATGACCTTTGAGCTGGCTAGAGTCGGAACGTTGATGATAGTAGGGGGTAGTCCGATAGGGTTCGATGCTATCAGATGTTATCCGACGGGATGGGGGGGAAGCTCCAGTGAGAAGCTCCAGTGAGACGCTCTAGTGAGACTGATAGGAGGGTATCGAGATCGGCAAGGGGACGGGTGCCTACTCCGTAGGCAGTCAGCAGGCGATAGGTCGAGCCTGATGGAGGGGAAGGGGGAATGGCCGTCGTTGGAAGAAGAGTGCTGTAGCGGCTGGTGCTGGGGAAATGCACAAAATGAAAAAAAACACCACGTCCCCGATCGGTGTCGTCGGGTCGGATGGGCGGGAGAGGCGACGGTGCGACGATGTGTCGAGAGTGAAGTGCGTGCCTTTTTCGTCCTTCGTCCTTCGTCTGTGGCGGCAAGGCGGCTGCGAGGTTGAACGTTCCTGGACCTGACTAAAGCGGCCTCACTGACTAATTAATAATAATAAAGCGACTAGGACAGCTAAAACACGAAAACAGGCCCCCGCCGCTGCTAGCGTGCGCGCTGCCTCGTGACTGGCACGCTCTAGAGAGGTGCTGAAAGCTTAGCCCCGGGGGCCTACGGACTACGGAGTAATACGTTGCTGCACGCAATCTAACGCCACAGCACACCAGCCACAGCGCGTGCATCAGAACGCGTCGAGCTCGAGCTCATGATATCGCAGAGGCCGAGTCGAGCAGTCGAGTCCATGCTACAGTACGATCGAGTAGGAACAACACGAGTGTCTGACGATCGACAGCTGCTCTTACGCACAGCTTAGACATACGCGCTGCAATGACGGCCGAGCAGACGGACACACCCATGGGCGACGCGCCGGCCGCTCTGGTCCTGTCCGACGACGAGGCGCGCATCCTGGCGCTCTACGACCAGCTAAAGACGATCCAGCTCGAGGCCGCGCTTCTGCGCGCGCGCGAGGCGCATCCAGGAGGTGTGTTGACCACCCCGGCCCCGCGACTGGCTTCTGACGGCCTGGCCTTGGCCTGGCCTGTACTGTGCTGACAAACATTACTGACAAACATTACCTACAGAGGCGACCGCCACGGTCGAGGCCGCCCAGCAGAGCCTGCTCGAAGCGCGCGCGTCCTACGTGCTGCGCACCGAGGTCGTCGACAGCGTCCTGACCGTGCACCCCGTGCTGCGCGCCGTGCACCAGGCGACCCAGGCGTCCCCGATCGAGCGCGACCTCTTGGCAGCCGTCGAGCAGCGCGACGTCCGGTCGCAGGCCGTAGCGCGCGAGGCGGCGGCGCGCCATGCCACCGACGACGAGCGCGCCGCAGCCGCGGCCGCGTGCCGCCAGATCGAGACGAAGAACGTGGAGCTCGCAGCCGACGTGCGCCGGCTGGCAGCAGAGCAGGCAGGCGCAGACGGCAGCAGCGGCAGCGGCGGTGGGCACGCCCCAGACGACGAGCCGAGCGAGCTCTCGCAGCTCAGGGCGTCCGTCAAGGCGAGCCGGCAGCGGTGGAAGCTGATCAAGGGCGCGGCGAGCGCGATCGTGGTGGGCAGCGGCGTGGACTGGGCGCGGGATGCGGCGCTGCTGGAGATTGTGCTCGACCCGGAGTGAGCGCGGGTGGCGAGGACGAACAGACAAATTAGAGGAGATGTAAACAGGCTTGGAGGGTAAGCGCAGAGCTCGGATAGCTACACTGGCGCGCGCGCGCACACAGGGCCGGCGACAGCTATATTGCGCAAGCAAACGGCACCAGCAAGCATCTCGCGGGCCGAGGAACCTGGTGTGCACGATCAGCCCATATCGAATGCGACCCGATCCAGGGCCACGGGAGAGAGGCACGGCGCGATTGTAGCTGCTTCTTGCGTACACGGCGCATACAACAGGTGCCAGATGCCCCAGCCCGGCCAACCTTAGCTTAGAGGCAGACTAGATGCGGAGCGGGCCAGTTCGGACGGCCATGGCTGATGTGCAGTTTTGCCATTGAGCAATCGACTGGCTCAGAGCGGTCCATCGTGAGATGCGTCTCGCGCACATGCTGCTGCTACATGTTTAATGCACTTTTTACTATATTGTTCTCCTGCACGATACACCTTTCCAGCTTCATACTACGCACGCCGCTATGCGCACTTGCCATCTAGAAACATCGCGAGCTTATACCACTTGAAATAACAAATCCCAATCTGTGATGTAGATGGCAAGACGCGCGCGACCTCGACGCGTCGGGCTTTTTATTGCAGCTTCACGTGACGAGTGATCTGGGTGATGCCGAGCGCAGAACACCCAAAGAGGCAATCGCAATAAAATGGGCACGCCGCGAAAAGGAGCGAAAACCGCCTCGCAATAATAATAGTAAGATACGGAGTACGACGTATGCAGGCTAGACAATAATAGGAGATGGGGGATGGGAAATGGGAAATGGAATAACGCGCGCGCTCTCTCCTTGTCTCCTCCTCCGCCCAGCAAAAGTGTGTCCTTGGGTACACCCCCCTCCCCCCCAGTCGGTCCTGCTTCGCAAGTACCTTTTGGGAGGAGCAAAGTACCCAGGCCCAGCAGAGCTAGTCGCAGTCCTATGCACACGTACTCGTACACACGAGCGAGCGAGCGTGCCTGCGGAGCTGATGGTGCGCACCGCGAAATCACCCATTTGCCATCTGCCATCTGCCCATCTGCCTGTCTGCCATCTACACAGTACAGACACTGTTGCCATGTGCACAGCGAGCCCTCACACGGTGCACCATGTTCTTCTACCCTTTGCTACTCCGTCCGCACCAGGTGCATGCCCATGCACACGAGACTGTAGATACGGACAGACGAGAACATGCATCTCATTAATATAGTAAGATGCATACGCCGACTGTGATACGAGAACAGCGCAGCACAGCATGCAATATTGATGCGCGATGTCTTGTTAGGAAGTCAAACCAGGTTGCGTGAATGGCGAGTGACAGCAGAAGGCAAATGCTGAGTAGGCAGAGGATCAGGAGTACAGCGTTGAGCTTACTCGTACTTGACGATGGCTGTTGTACGTGACAAGCCGATCTGACTGTGTTCTACTGTGAGGAGACTGGCCACTGACATAACAATAGCCTCAGTAATAGCCTCAGTAAGATGCGCATAGTAATCCAGATGTCCTCTGGACGTTTCTACAGTACAACGGGACAGTCGAGGATAGCAGCGCAAACAAAGAGCAGTGCCAGAGAGGCAGTTGGACTCATCTGACGAGAAAGACTGTGCTGAACACCCACGGAAGAGAGCACAGTAGGAGATGCACTCGGAGACGGGCTGTGATCGCAAAGCAAAAGTCCGTTACGAATGGTTGCTGTGACGCTGGCGAGCAGCGATGCCGAGTCCTTTGCAGTGTGATCTGACGCTGGTGCACAGTATGCCGATCCAGTGTGAAGCGAATCAGCAGTATTACGGATAGTACGGGACAAGGTGTCACACAGCGCGTAGGAGCAGACGAGCAGACGAAAAAGGAAAGACGAAGGGGCAGTGTCTATCATAGACAACAAGTGGTGTGTGTCTATGGTGTGTCTACTAAGATGTGCTATGGAGCCAGGAGTGTCTGGTTCTGGTGTCTGGGTGTCTGGGTGCTTCTGTGTGTGGGACGCTAGCGTCGCGGTGATTCTGTGCAAGGTCAGGAGCACGGCGTAATAGGAGTACTCGTAGTAATACCGTAAAAGAGAGAGGACCAGACAAAAGAGGAGACAGGCCAGAAACACAACGAGAAGCAGGGAGACGGAAGGAAGTACACAAAGGGCGGCACAGGGTGGAGAGGTACTTGGACGGGGTACCTGGGGCGAGGTACCGGTACATAGTGGCCGTGGCGCGAGATACATGCCAGAGGAGCGCAATTAAAGTACCGGCCAAAGGGCGGATCAGTCGCAATAAAAGGAGTAAACAGTAACTGGCCAATCATCTGACACGGATTGCTGGTGTTGTTAGCTGCGCATTCCGGGTAGAGCGAGGAGCGAGAGGTACGAGGCAGCCAAGAGAATAGAGTGATAGAACATAGACCATAGAGCATACGGAGAGAGTAATAGAGCAATGGATACAGGATGAGGGCTGGACTGTACTCGACGGAGAGATGTGTAAGAGGAGAATACTATCATAAGATACAAGAGAAGAAGTCGAGTGTGCCATATGTCGAAGAGGCAAGCTGCACGCTGCTGCATCACACAAACACCCTGAGGCAAAGAGCAAGAGCCCTGCCAACATAAGTGCAGAGCATGGCATCTCAAGATGAGCTACGTATCTTACCTACGGGAGTACTCGTATTGGTGAGTCGACGCCCAGAGCCAGGTGCTGGCGGCTGCACCAGGACAGGCCGGCGCTCTCTACGAAACGGCCTGCTTCCAGGTACCGTACACAGTAACCATGTCGCGCTCAGTACAACGCGTAAAGTATCTTATCTTACTGTACATGCGACGTGCTGTCTGAGCGAGTGCTTCTCCGCCCTGGTCGCTTTGCCCCCAGATCAGTCCGCTTGCCCACGCCCCTCTCAAACACTTCGTGCCGTTCTCCCTCCGTCTACCTGCCACCCTGATTTAGGCCCTTTTATTTGCCATTTAATTTAATCCCTCCCTCATTTTTGGGGGGTTTGGGCACCGCCCACCTACTCACCACACCCGTTTCCCACCATTTCTATGCCCATTCTATGCCCATTCTGTGCCATTTCTGTGCCGTCGCCTCGGGGCGGCGCCCTTCGTTCCTGCCCCCTGTATCTCATTTCTGCGCGAAACAGCGGACGGCATATAAATTAAATGCCACATTTAAATACTCAATTCGCACACCAAAACAATGGCCTGCGCAACAACCAGGATGCCGCCAAAATGCCGCCAAAACAGCACGCCCACCCACACGCGCGCTCCTCTGCTCCTTCCCTGCCAGCCTGCCTGCCTGCACACACCCAGCCAACACCTCGCCAACACCGCCCATGACTACCGGCCGCACCTTCCCTACACATACTGACAAAAACACCCACACCTGTACTTACAGCACGCATCGCCTGTAATCCTGCACTGCAGAGCCGTAATTAGCTGCTCCATTCTCCAAGCTGCACACCTTACACCCACCCCCCGCCCTTTGCTCTTTCCTCTTTTCCCTCTTTTCCCTCTTTTCCCTCCTTGCCCTCCTTGCCCTCCCTTTGCTTTGGCTCGCCCTCCTCTTTTCGCTGCCCCCCCCTCTCCCTCCTCTCACGCGCCCGCCCTGTCCTCCCGCTCAATCAGCCAGCCCATAGTAAAAAGGCGTGCCTCTCTCCCCTTCTCTTGCCCACATACTCTTTCCTCTCTCCTACTCTCTCTCTCTCTCCCTCTTCTTCTTCTTCTCTATCTCCCATACAAACACTTTCCCCCAGCCAAAATCACCACTGTGAAAGCCTCGCATCGTCCCATACAAAATCTTTTACACTCTTCACATTCACCTACCAAACCCACAACACACAAATCATTGTAAGTACCTCTGCGTCCATCCACCCTCGTCAACGCAACCCCCAAGCCACTCTCGCGCTTCCCAATTGTTTTCCCTCGTGAGGTTTTAGAGTGAGGATTTTGCTTGAGGATTTTGACTTGAAGAAAAAAAACATGTCAATTGTCGTCAACTTGTATTGATTCGACATGGCACTGTCTTTTCTTTGGTCTGCCTCTTGTCTCGCTGGCCAGGTCTTTTCTGCCTCTTGTCTTCTGGTCCATCTGCCAATCGCACAAGAAAGAATCCAATCCCTGGCACACAATCAGCACGCTGCGCCCGCGCTTTGTGGTCCACCCGCGCCGTCAACAACACAGAACAGGGCCACGATCTGGGATGCGCTTCGGATGCGCATCGCCACGATTTGTGCAATCCACGTTTTGTTGTTGATTTGCGCGCGTCGCGATCACGGCCACAACTACAGATGCTTTTATGAGCAAATTGCAAAATGGCAAAATTGCAAAATAGCCACCACCCATCGCTCGGACTGGTTCTCATGAAATGGCGTTTTCTTGATCGCTTTTCATTTCGCGACAGCGCATTCACGTCAAATGAGCTTCTCTTAGAGGAGCGAAATGCGACGTTTTGTGCTGCAGCGAACGTCTGGCGACAAGCAATTCTCTTTCTGAGCAAGGTTGAAATTTCAGTTACTGCCAGTGGCTGTGACCGATTTTCTGTCTTGGGCTGGCTTGTGCGCGTGTTGCAGGTGCATACGTCTAGGCTGAGAAGCTCGTTTGAAGTGGCTATGAAGTGTTGGTGAAGGCCAGTCGCGCAAGATCCGAGGACTTTGTGAAAATGAGTTTTCATCTCACAAGTCATTCACTTGCCCAACACGTCTTCTCATACACATACTCATACACTCAACCCCTCTACTCATACCCATCCCTCTACTCATACCCATCCCTCTACTCATACCCATCCCTCTACTCATACCCATCCCTCCATTATACACAAACACCCCAACTCGTCACTAACACACACAGCATCATGCCTAAGGCCGCAGCAAAGACCAAGACCGGCAAGGTCGAGAAGCGCCGCACCAAGAAGGACCCCAACGCCCCCAAGCGCGGCCTGTCTGCCTACATGTTCTTCGCCAACGAGCAGCGTGAGAACGTCCGCGACGAGAACCCCGGCATCACCTTTGGCCAGGTCGGCAAGCTCCTCGGCGAGCGCTGGAAGGCCCTGAACGACAAGCAGCGCACTCCCTACGAGGCCAAGGCTGCCACCGACAAGAAGCGGTACGAGGACGAGAAGGCCGCCTACAACGCATAAGCGTCCGGTCGTTCTCTTTTCTGCTATTTGTTTTATTATTCTCATGTTTTCGGTTGGGAACACGGGCGGTGGCGCGAGGGCTCGTGGCATGGGAATGATTGAAATGTCCGTTCCCACGTCTACGGCCAGGCTGGTTGCTTTTATTTCTCTGTTCTTATCTTGTGCTCTTTTTTTGTTTTATGGTCTGTATGAGGGTTATTTGAATTTACTCGGGTCACGACAATCACGCCGCCGGTGCACGCGGCAGGGTCCTATTATATCCTTTGCTTTTGCTTCTCTTTGCCTCCTCTGTTGCCTGAACGGCCGCGGAGACTGGGCAGGGCAAGACAGGACAGGACTATGTATAACTAGTCGGTTGTTTGGGTGAAAACAGGTTTACGTTGAAACTGGTTGTTGTGTGTTGTGTGATGTGATGTGTGATGTATGATGTGTGTGTTTAATGTGTAGTACTGGGCGAGCTACAAAGTTGATGCCTGAGGTTATTACTCGAATTATCGAATATCCAATTACTCGAATGCTCCGCCGGCCGTCGACGGCTGTATGACTAAGCAGCTCAAGCATGTCGCCGGACTGCAATCTACGCCGGAAACGACGATGCAGGCGTAGGATCAAGACGTGAGATATGCACCCATCACAATCCCTCTATGCCGTCGCTCCCTATGTAGTTTTCAGAACTCGGTTGTTTTTATACTCCCCATACTTGCGTTGCGTCTAGCAGCTCTATTTTTGGCTTTGACTGGCTTTACTTTGACTTTGGCTTGCGAGACGAGTGACTCCGGATGCCATGACGTGCCGCTGGTCGCTTTCTTGATTATGTCATCCGTGCTCGGTCGCGTTCGTCGCCATGGAGCAGGCGCGACTGCGACGATGGGCCGCTGGGAAGGAGCGATGGCTTTGGTTCGTCTCGGTCACATGTGAAACAGCGGGAGAAGTGACAAGCGGGCGCGAGAGAAATGACAACCGGAAGCCGCGACGCATGCTCCTTCCCTATCGTAGACGGCACGCTCTCGTCGCGCGTCCATCTGCTGATTTCTCGTCTTTCCCTGCATCTTCTCTGCATCTTCTTTGCATCGTCTAACGCCTCGGCTTCATTCAGCGCGCGACACAAGTGTGTCGGATGACGGTCGGTGGGCTTTGCTTGCAGCCGTGCGCCGCCGTCAGCATCATCTCGTTCTTTGTTGATTTCTTGATTCATTCATTCGTCTTTCCGTCTTCTTATATTTTCATCTTTTTTGCTGTTGCTATCTCGTCGTCTCGTCTTCTCTCGTTCGCCCGTCTGCATCTGCTTCTGTTAGTATAGTGCGACTACATATGCAGTCTCCTGCACGCGGGAAGCAGCCCTCTCCGTCGCCTTCTTGATCTGGGGGCCCGCCTTTTGGCTTCGTGGCATGGCTGACACCCAGTGGTTGCTAGCTAGTGTTTGGCGAGCTCTTGGTCCTATGCAGACAGAGTGCAAAGGGCATGCAAAGGCTGACGGCCTGGCCACATGGCCTGTTCTATTTTCTGCTCTTTCAATTCCAGGGGCTGTGAACATCTGGACATAGTCACGATGCCTGCCGCCAGAACCTCGCCGTCTACAGGCTACATCCTTAGCCCGTGTTTCCGGCTCATCGTGTATCCTTTGGCTTTATCTTTTGTCTTTTTATCTTTTATCTTTTATTTGTTGTAACGTTTGCCTGCTCCCTTTGCTTTGACTTCAGTCGCGGAACACCAGCTAGGCACAACGTCAATCTGCTGAATCACAAAAGGCCAGTGTCTGATGGTCTGCTATTAGCCTGACGTAGCTTATACTTGAAGTGGAGTATACGTTGCGTCGCTACATTCAACGTATGAAGAGGAGCTATAGCTCTTCCGCCGCTTCGTGAGGTCCTTTGCCTGGCAGGATCTGTCTGCGCTTCAGAAGAACGACTTCAAGCAGCAAGCGCGTGGCCTGTTGGTGAGCTGCGCAAGGTCAAGCCACCGTCGGGGCACCAAGGGCGGTCGTGTGTGTTTGCCGACCCGGACCCGGTGCGCCACAAAGGCGCAGAGAAGGACATGCTCCTTTCGACCAGAACGCCGACGACGTCCTCTGCCTCATGCACAGCGACTTCACACAGTCCAACTGTATTGCCGCCGAGGACAAGATTGTCGGTCTGGTTAATTGCTGGCTATTTCGGCTGGAAGACTGCGCGTGAAGTGCACGAGAAGATTCGAAGCCTTGGGCAGGAGAATTACACCGCGCTCGATGTGCCAGAGGAGCTGCCGGTGACATTATGTCCTGGAACGATCTGTATCGATAGCCACGGGGTGGTGACTTCGATAGTTTCAAACGGACTTGCGTGGCATTCAAGCATAAAGCATAATAATTGCTGTCGGCGAGTTGCGCACAGTGTGGCGGATGCTGCTTACTAAGCACGATGTGTGAACAGCAGGCCCGCTCGTGATTGACGATAACGAACAGAACAGCCACGTCAGTGACGCCACTAACCACCCCTACGGTTCCCATCGTGGAGGCCAAGCCAATCGAGGCCAGTGAGAAAGTGAGAAGCATGGACCAGAAAACGAGCCAATGCATGCACTGCACGCACCAGCAGACACAGCAAGGCAGAGGCGGAGGAAAACAAAAGAAGCAGAAAAAATCAACTGGGCTTGCATACATGCATGTCTCCCCCTCACCATGCATACCATGCATACTATGCATACTATGCGTACTATGCGTACTATATTTCTCTCTCCGATCGCCTAGCCTCCGTCCAGGTTGGGCATGACTGCTGCCGGTCTACTGCATGCATTTGCTCGCGAGTGCAGCCCAATGCGGGTTTGGCAGCGGCGGCAGCGAACAGGTGAGAGAAAAGAGCGGGATCGAAGGGAGCAGGAAATCGATGCAGTGCACATCGGCCTCGCACAATCGGAATTTCTGACTCTTGTCTTTGGCCTACTCCCCTGCAGCGTCTTGGGTACTGTCTAGGCCTGTCTGTATCTTACATCGCTTTCCTCGGTCCTCTTCCCTCTTTCGTCTTTCCTTCCACTCTTCCTCTCCCTCGCAGCTCTGCTCATACTTTCTCCTCCCTTCGTATCTGCATCACCGCCAACATCCCGCCATCTACCGATCTCACATAACGTGATCGCAACGTCGCTCTTCCCTGTCAAGCAGCCCTGTCAAGCTCTTCCCTGTCAGGCACACCCCGGCAGGCTACATTGCGAAACTACCAGAACCGTCTTCGCATTATAGACACTGCGCACACCGCATGCTGTTGTCCTTCAAGCCGGACACCCGCACTACCTCTATCGATCGCTTGCGTTCTAGGCACTTGTCACTTGCTGTGTTTGTATTCAGCACCAAATAAGCATCACCCGCCTATCACACCTCCCATCGATACGTACGGACGACCACACTCTTGTCTGTACTCCGCACAAAAGAACCTGATCAACTTGATCAACGATCCGGATTCGCGGGGTCTCCAGACTTCTTCCTTATCGACTGCCCTCTGGTTTGCACTGGTGCTGTCTGCTGGTCTGCTGCTAGATTGTCACGGATTTCTATTGGGCCTATCCATCCATCTTCCGCTGTGCTCCTGTTGGTCTGCTGACAGGGTTCTTCGATCCGCCATCGCCTCATTTACAGCACCACTGCGTCCCTCCTCGTCCGCTCCTCGTCGCCCAGCAGTAGTTGCACATAGTCAAAGCACGCCCTATTTATCTGCTCTTCTCTCCCTTTCCTGCTTCTTCCTGCCCGCTTGTCAAACGAATATCACGTCTCCATACCGAAGAGGAGCACTCCTACATTACCGTCCCTCGCCGCTGCTATCATCAAAGACGGGCATCCTTCTCCAGCTAGCTGGCCTATGTCGGTGTCGGATTCATGCTAGACAGAATATTAAGCTTACCAACAGCGCTCCCTTTGACCTCCCTTTTAAAATACGGGGTGGGGGGGCTGAGTGCACAGAGCAAGCGGCCAACAGCTTTGATCGCATCGACAAACACAAGTCTCGGCACAGGCGTGTAAACGACACACTATATCGATCCGGGGATGCTCTGAAATTGCATCAACGACCTCTATCCAACATCGATACCTACCATAATGTCCTGATGAACGAGCCTCGCCCTTTACTTTTCACCATCATATATTTCTTCCATATAATTCTCAGTATACTCAACTCTATTTGATTCTTTCTTCCTCACTTTATATTCTCGATACCTTCTCGGCAGTTTATACCAGCATCCACGTCCCAGCAATATCTAATATCACCACAAACAGTCCATCGCGGCTGTTTCCAGTTTCTCTCAATCTTTCAAGATGGAGCCCGGATACCCATATCGTGGACCAGTCAACGGCCCACACGGTGGTCAGTTTGGCGGGCCGGTGGGTATGCCTATGGGTATGCCCATGGGAGGGCCGGGCGGCAGGCCATTCAGCTGCCCTCCCGCCCGTTCCGGTTATGGGCCACCGCCTGTTGGACCGCCTCGCGGTTTTCCCGCAGGGCGGCCCGCGGGCCCCATGGGCGGTATGATGGGTGGTCCGCCCGGCATGGCCGCTATTATGGGACCAGGCATGGCACCCGGCATGGCACCCGGCATGGGGCCTGGCATGGGGCCTGGCATGGCACCCGGAATGGGACAAAGCTTGGTACTCGGTGGCCAGCCGCCCGTCGCCAGCCGCTCTGCAATGCTTCTTAGCGGGTGCTACGCCGAAACAATGACGGCCAATGCCGTGGCCAACTCCTTGGATGCGCTCCGGGTTTGCCTTGCTGAGCCGCTGCAACCCCCCGTCATGGCTCTGCTGGAAGAGATCCGGAGATGCAGCGGTGTTCTCACGCAGATCTTGGACAGCTCCCGCACCAACCCCAGCCGCGTGCCCGTGCTGCTGGACTACCTCGAGCTGCTTCTTCCTTGCTTTCAAAAGAGCCTCATGGATATCCGTGGACACTATGACGACAATACGAAGACCAAGGATATCCGCTGGCGCACCATGTACCATAAGATGACCGAAGAGGCCGGCGGCATACCGCTGCCACAGATCTTTACTCTCTACCACCAGTTCATACTTCTGTTGGGCCAGATGCTGACAAGGTTCGTAATGTGGCGAGCTCTGTGGTCCATCAGACAAGACAGACATATGCTAACATTTCCCCCTGAAGGAGCCCCAGCTTCGACATGAATGCACTCGAGGTTCTGCAACAGCGCATCGAGCAACTTCGCGAAAAGCAGGGCCTCAAGCCTCCCGAGCAGTCCAAGGCTCTCGTCGCCCCATCCCATCTGGGAATGAGCTACCATGACAAGAACGTGCACTGGGCAGAGGATATCTTCTCGCGCCCTCTTCCGTGCCGAACGCCCCTCAAGCACCTGGAATTGTAAGTGCAACGTCGCCCATCTCGAGTCTAACGTGATCCCCAGGCTCGGGCCCTCGGACTCTCAGACTCTCAGGCTATATGCTGACAAGCACCCCAACAGCTCGCAATGTTTTGGACCCTGGCTGCCCCCCGCCATGCCGTCGACCGCCAAAGTGCTGTTCCGGCGCTCGTTTGACAATGAGCGCCTCACCCTCATAGCCTATATCGATCCCACCAACAATGCGCCGTTCCTCATGATTCGCTGCCTCGACGCGGCCAACAACCCGATCTACAGCACCAAGGGCGTGCATGAGGTCATGATGCAGCGCGATGGCAGCTGCCTCGTGCTGCAGCGCTGGAGCTACGCCGACAAGTGCGCCAAGCTCTGGGCGTTTCTCTACTTCCTGACCTACGAGGAGCTTGTGCTCTTCCACACTGCGTTCGTCGCCCTCAAGGCGGACGGCGGGCTGACGCGGAAAGTGCAGGATCACGAGTTCAATCTGGATCGCGAGAAGCGCCTATTCCAGGCGAAGATCGACGACGACGGCTTCGATCACCTCCTGATTGTGTACCAAGACCACAAGACCCGCCGCATGCGCCTGCACGTTGCCGTCTGGGGCGGCGAGCTGCGCTACTGGCCTGTGTGGACGGCCTTTGTCACGCACCCGTCGAAGTCGTGGGTTGTGCGCAAGGGCCGGCGCCGCATCTATCTCAAGGATGTCCAGCTGTACGTCTTCTGCAACGACTATCGCGAGGAGCACATGCGGCAGAACAAGTCGGGTGCCTTTGAGCTCATCTTCCACAGCGAAGACGCAGCCACGCACTTCAAGCGCCTGCTCGACCCCTTCTCGTCGACCGCGACGTCGTCGGCACCGTCGACCACGCCATCAGGGCCGCCCACGTCGGCAGACGACAGCGACCACAGCGAGTCGAGCACGTCGTCGGGCGCCAGCGACGACAAGTAGGCAGTCTTCCAGCCTTTCTTGCGTCTTTTCCTTTCTTCTTCTTCTTCTTGCCTTTTTTCTTCTATTTTTTTCTTCTTTTATCTTCTCCATTTCCCTCTTCTATGCCATATCGACGGTTCTCTTCATGTCTCTTCCGCCCAGCGAATCGCTCTGCTTCCGATCCCACGATTTATGATAGCGTTGCCATTTGTCTCTACTTGTTGTATTTTTGTTGATCCCATTCTAGAATGAGCGTCCCTACATGTGTTTTTTCCCTCTTCTTCTTCGTTTTCCTGTCTTTCCTTCTGTTGCCCTTTCCTTCTCTCTCTTGAGAGGTGTCGTGAGATGATGGACTCTTTACGAACCCTGATGACTATGATCCCTTGATACCCTCAAATACCCCTTTTTGATTAGTGTATCTTGTTTACTTTCGGACAGGCACGAATCTCTGCTGTTCGCATTTGTTGCTGTACCGGAAGCGATGCGCAAGACTGATTATGGGCGGCTTATCCTACTGCTGTTTGTTACTGAATGTCCTCATGTACTGTTTGCTATCCTGTTCTATAAGTAATGCAATATTGAGATTGAACAAGCTGAGACGCAATGTGCCTTGGGCTGACCTTTGTCGGAGCTTGGACATAGTATATATTATAGTCTTCCCTTCACTATTAAACACTGAGTTGTCATCTATCCAGGCCAGGTATTGATCACAGTAGCAAGAGTATGCTGTAAGTAAAAGCGTTGCATGCGTTTGTCTCGTGATATATAGAAGATAAAGTAAGAAAAAGAAAAAGTAAAAAGTAAAAGGTATGTAAGATTGTCATCCTCTGTTGATTATAAACCACTCCTCCCATTGTCCAAACAGCTGCCAAAACCCCGAGCCCATATGGGGCTTATGTCTTGACGTCGGGCTCGTCGCGGCCAACGTACTCCTTGAACTTGAGCAGGGTCGTGGCCATCTCGATCTCGGGCTTCAAAAAGTCCTGGGCGTCCTTGTCGTAGGCCGACGCATCGCTCGTGTGCTGCTCAATGTACAGCCGGATGGTGGCGCCGCTCGAGCCGGTGCCCGACAGGCGCACGACAATGCGCGTGCCGTTGGAGAACGTGGCGTACAGGCCCTGGTTGTTGGACACGGAGCCGTCCAGGTCGGTGTACGAGAAGTCGCCAGCGCCGGTCACGGTGATGGCGTCGGCGCGGCCCGCCGACACGCTGCTGCCGATGAACGAGGCGTCGGCAATGAGATCGCGCAGGATGCCGACAACCTTGTCGGCGCCGGCAGAGTCGACGTTCTCGTAGTCGTAGCGCGTGAAGAAGGTGCGGCCGTACTCGGTCCAGAAGTCCTTCTGGATCTGCTTGATGGTGGGCGGCACGTCGGGGCGTTCGAGGCCGAGGCCGGCGATGATGTTGAGCCATGCGACGATAGCCCACAGGCCGTCCTTCTCGCGGATGTGGTTGCTGCCGGTACCGAACGACTCCTCGCCGCAGATGGACAGCTTGTCGGCGTCGAACAGCGCGCAGAAGAACTTCCAGCCCGTAGGCACCTCGTAGCAGTTGAGGCCCTTGGCCTTGGCGACGAGGTCGACGGCGCCCGACGTCGGCATGCTGCGAGCGAGGCCAAAGACGCCGTTCTTGCGGAAGTAGGGGATGAGGTTGGCGTGGTGGGCGATAATGGCCAGCGAGTCGCCGGGCGACACGAACGCGCCGGCGCCGTAGATCATGTTGCGGTCGCCGTCGCCGTCGGACGCGGCGCCAAAGGGGACCTGGCCGGCCTCGACGGCCTCGACGAGCGAGTGGGCGTAGGTCAGGTTGGGGTCGGGGTGGCCGCCGTTGAAGTCGGGGCTGGGAATGCAGTTCTGGACGCTCGAGGGGCCGAGGCCGAGAGCCTTGTCGAAGATCGCAGTGCCGTAGGGGCCGGTGACGCCGTGCAGGCCGTCGAAGAGGACCTTGAAGTCGGGCTGCTGGGCGATGAACTTCTTGATGAGGTCAAAGTCGAAGATGTCCTGGAGCATCTCGACGTAGTCGGAGGTGCTGTCGACGATCTCGACCTCGACGGGGCCGTACTGGCGGGTGCCGATGGTCTCGATGTCGACCGTCTCGAGGTCGAGGACCTTGTAGGAGGAGAGGGTCTTGGAGGTCTCGTAGATCTTGTTGGTGACGGACTCGGGGGCGGGGCCGCCGTTGGCAAGGTTGTACTTGATGCCGAAATCAGCCTTGGGGCCGCCGGCGTTGTGGGAGGCCGTCAGCAGGATACCACCCGTGGCCTTGCGCTTGCGGATCAGGTGGCTGGCGGCCGGGGTGGACATGATGCCGTTCTGGCCGATGAGGAGCTTCTTGACGCCATACGCGGCACCGATGCGGGCGATCAGCTGGATCACCTCGGGGTTCCAGTAGCGGCCATCGCCACCGATGACGAGGTAGGAGCCCTCGACACCCTCGGGGATGGAGAGGAGGATGCTGGTGACGAACGCCTCGCTGTAGTGAGGCTGCTGGAAGACGACGACCTTCTTGCGAAGACCGGAGCTGTTCTGTTAGGCGGGAATGGCAAGGAAACGACGGCAGCAGCAGCAGCAATCGCAAAACGGATCATGTACTTACGTGCCCGGCTTCTGGTCGGTAAAGGGTGTGAACTCAACAGTTGTGGCGGCCATTGTGAAGACGTGGGATGTGATGGTGAAGAACGGAGGACGAGAGGAGGGAAGAAGAGAGAAGAGGAGAGGTAAGGAGGGAAGCTGGAGCTCAGCTCAAGAGGGGGCTCGGGCTCTTTTCTAATCGAGGAGCTTTTGATTGGGAAAGCTTGCAGTAGTCTAGACTCCTATTCCCGCCTGTGCACACCGCTGGTCAATTGGGTGACAGCAGACAAGAGGCGGCCAGGTAGAGTGATATGGAGGGGTGGGAGGGGCTCCAGCTGCGGGCTCCATCTGCTTTTTTTATAGCCTAGCTTAGTTGAAGAACGAGGCGAGGATTGCCGGCGTGGCGGGCATGTAGAAAAAGAAGTGTGAGCAGCGAGTATGCGAACAAGCCTCGGGCAATGCGAGAGCGAATGTAAAAAGTGAGGCCCGAAGAATAGAAAATATAGCACAAAAGCGGTTTCGTGATGCGATGAGGGCCTTGCTGAATAAGCCAGGCCAGACAGGAGAGGATCGGGAAGGCGCAATGACGATGAGGGGCAGGTGCGAACCACGACAGGCCGATAATAGAAAGAACGGCCGGCTAGTTGATCATACGAGTCTCGTTCGGAAAGAACCTGTATGATTACGAGAATTGCAAGGAAGGAGCAGCCCAGGCACAGTCTCTGAGGGTGTAGTGGCTGCCCCGTTACTCGATATGGATCGAATAGGCGGCAGCATGAAGTGGGGTAAGCCGTGTTGATATCATGAGCATGCTGCATTGCAGAGGAAGGAACGAAGAGAAAGAGAAGGAAGGAACTACCCTACAAAAGACGTCCGGCAGTACTACGGAGGACAGGCGGCAAGACGGCTCAAGAACGGCCGAGGCGGGAAACAGCTGTGACTGAGAAGATGACTAATAAGCAGATGTGGTGACTTGAAGGTATTGTGATGATATTAGATATGCAAAGGTGTCAACTGTCGAAATATCAGTCTCCCTTCGACTTTTTAGTATAAATACTATGAAGCTGTTTGATACTGTGTGCTGATCAGATTTAACAATTTGCAAAAATACTAGGCGGCAACGAAAGAAAACATGTAATATGGTCGATCTCATGGCTGGGATCACTGCAATGGGACTTATGCAACGCTTTGTATAAGTGCAAATAGGGGGCAGAGCGGGAATAAAAGAGTAACCGGCAACAAGGAGAGAAAGGAATGGCTAATAGCAAATAATCAGTATTAAAGTCGCACGCAAACAAGCACGCCATGCAGGCCGAACAGCCACGCCGTCGCAAGTCATTCAAATCTCATTGACGCAATAGTCACCAGGCCTATCCGGCTTCCTGTTCGCTGTCGTCCGGTCCCTCAGACTGTCCTGTGGGCGGTCCGCGTCCTTGGTTGGCTGCAGATGGCCGGCGCGACGGCACCCCCGTGTGTGCCCGTGATGTGCGTGATGCCCGAGACAAAAGATCACTAGGTCTGCCGTGCCAGTCTCGCATGTAGTAGCCCAGGCCAGCCAGAGGGTCGGGGTAGCGGTACGGGCTCCATCGCCTATGCACGGCGGCACGCCCAGAGGAAGGCGGTCGGGGCCGCTCGCTGGCACGGCTACGAACAACGAGCGTGCCTCGGCCGCTGCGGCTTACGCTGCGGCATGGTCGCGGTAAACGGCCCGGACCAGAAGCCTGTCTAGTCTGTCTAGTTTGTCTAGCTTCTCTCGCAACAGTGGCGTGGATGTTTGTATCTGGATGGCTGGCAATTCTTCCAGGCCGAGCACCTTGCCCAGTCGCCGCCTGTCTTTGTGCGACAGAGGCTGCAAACGACGAGGATGTGGACGGCGAGGCGCTGCGGCCGAGCTGGTAGGGAGGCTGCTGGGGAGGCTGCTGGGGAGGCTGCTGGGGAGGCTGCTGGGGAGGCTGCTGGGGAGGCTGCTGGGGAGGCTGCTGGGGGGGCTGCTGTTGGGCTGGCAACCTCAGAGTCACCAGCTGCCTGCCGTGAATGCCCTCGACCATGGAGTGAGCTGACCGCACAAGAAGTTCTTGGGACGAGTGCGACAGAACAGACACCGCCGGAGACGGCAGAGAAGACGGCGACAGTAGAGACATGGGCAGGCGCATTGAGGGCAGCGATAGGACAATGCGCGGCTCCATGATCGGCAGCGGACGACAGCGCATGGCTTGCCCAGAGACTCCAGATCCTGCGCGCTGTGAAGACGTCTGCGACTGGCTCGAGGCAGAACGGTACAAGCGCGGTGGCAGCGGCGACAGCATGGGGGGCAGGACGCATGCTGTGCTACCATCCTCGCCGCTGGGGCTGTCGCCGCCGTTGTCGTGTTCCTCTGCATTTTCCTCTGTGTTTTCTTCGCGATCGGAGGAGTCGTCGCCAGAGACGACACTCCTGCCGCCGCCGTCGTACAGCCAAATATTCATCTCCTCTTCGTCCTTGATCTCGCGAGCTTGCCTTTCAAGCTCCTGCTCTGTGCGGCGACGTGCCACCTCGACCTGCAACAAGAGTTGCTGCTCGTGCACTGGGCGGTAGTCGGGGCCCGCGTCGCTCCTGGCTGCATATTGCGCCTGCTTCATCTGCAGGAGCGCATTCTGAATGTCCCGGGACAGCTGCGCGCGGCCAAAATAGTGTGCCATGCGGGCCAGCACGTTGCCCGTGTGTGCAATCGGCGGCGGTGGACTGGGCGGCGACCACCAGGGAAGGATCTCATTTGTATTGGTAGCTGTAGCTGTAGCTGTATCTGAAACTGGAGCTGTAGCTGAAGCTAACGCGGCCGACGGCTGTGCGCTCTCTTCATCCTTGAGCAGCTCAATGTAAGCTCTAAAGTCGTCGGGCGTGACCGTCAGGCCATGGCGCGTTTCGTCCAGGACAACGGCAGGGATTTTGTCCACGTCAAAGTCGCCGCCTATGAAAACCAGCAGCGCGCGGTACTGTCGGAGGTGCGCGGACAGCTGCTCCTGCCAGTAGGGAGACTCCCTTACAAGATGAGCCGTGGGGACATCGTAGTAGATGTTCTGTACGGCGACGGTCACAATGGGCCTTGTTCTATTAGTATTCCTATTTCAAACTTAAAGAGAAGAGAGTACTCACATGTTTGCAACCAAATCAGACTCCATGTTGGGAACAGGTGGCGCCGCCTTGTCTCATACAGCTGGCGATGAAGCCCAGAAATAGATGCGTCGCCATGGCGCCTTATATAGACCTGCTCGGACAGCAGACGGAGACGTTGTCAATATTGACATGCAGATTCTATAAAGAGGAGTTGAAGCATATAAACGTCGAGCCTAGATGATAGTGAACAGGTAGGACTATCGTGAGTGACTAGACGTGTTATCGTGACCTTGTTTGGTGGTGCAAGCGCCATGTAAACTCTTTTTTTCCAGTTCTTGATGACGGCGATACAAAAAGTGACAACTCACGACACGCAAGTAGTGAAAACCTGGGAAGCAGAGCCTTGTCATGAATGCAGAGGTCATGTTTTTTGAAAGCCAAGCGAGAAAGCAACCAACAACTGAAATCAGATCACGACAAAAAACAAATTCAAAAGTAGAGCCAGGTAGAGCCGATGCGGCGTCGATTGTGGTAGATTAGGTGCTTCCTTGTTGTTAAAAACAAGGTCTGGGGGCTTATGCGCGTGTGCTGTGCGGCAGATAGAAGAGAAGAAAGAGAGAGAGAATAGGAAAGATGGAGAAAAAAGAAAAAAGAAATAGAGAAGAAAATTTTGGCCGTCCGTAAAGCTTGCAACGTGAAGAGAACAAAACAGATAAACTAACAAACAAGCAAAAAATGAAATCCCAAGCAGTCCCATGTCCATAGATGCGCCAAATCGCTGTTGCGTCAAAGTCAAATCAAAAATATAGCAAAGCAGAAGAAGTAAAAGTATACGACTTGGTAGGAGTGCCACCACACGATTACCGCCGCTCATCGACGACTTCGGCCGAGTGCCACCACACGATTACCGCCGCTCGTCGACGACTTCGGCCGACTCGTGAAAGTACTCTGGGTCGACGCGGTTCACGCTGCCCTGCTGCACGTAGCCGAAGCTGGTCGGCCGCTCGCGGCGCGCGTTTGCGTTTGCGTTCTCGCCGCCGCTGGCACCCGTGGTGTCCGACGGCGCGTCCATGTCGACCTGCGCAAACTCGGCTGGCGTTAGGGCACTCGAGCCCTCCGACAGCTGGCCCTCAAAGGGCAGTCGTGTCGTGGGAACGTGACCGCCGCGGCCACTGAGACCGCTACGACCGCTGAGACCGCTGAGACCACCAGCGCTCTCGGCGCCAGACGACTCGCCGTCTCCCACCGACGATGCCAGGCCCGGAGGCACGACCAGTTTGTTGACGTGGGGCGCCTTGGACTTCTTGCGCGGCGGGTGCGGCACATCGTGCAGGATGGGCACACCGCCAGCGCCGTAGCGGCTAGCCTGGGACTGGTGTCGGCTGATCTGGGACTGGTGTCGGCTGATCTGGGACTGGTGACGGCTGATCTGCGACTGCTCCCGGCTCGGCAGGCGGCTTCCGATGTGGATGCTGCTGCCGGCATCAATGTCGGGCAGCAGCGGGGGCTCGCTGTTGTCTTCGTCGCCGACATCGCCTGGGTTGCCGTCGGCATCGAGGAGATCGGTCTCGGCAGGCTTGCTGGTGGCCTCGCCACCATGTCCGCTGGCACCGGCACCGGCACCGGCACTGCGCCGCTTCCGCTGGCTCGCGGCTTTCTTCTTGTCGTCCTCGTCGTCCGACTCGATTGGGCCGTTCCGAATCACGTTCATGGCGACGGGGATACCGGGTGGCGGGCCATCGTCTTCGAAATCGCCGCCGCGGGCCTTCATGGCCGGCGGCATGCGGGCACTCCGCACGACTTCAAAGCCCTTGCCCTTCTCTTTGGTCTTGCCGCCGATCATGGAGAAGAACCAGCCGGTGGCGGACGCGATAGGGCCCGTCGGGTCGGCCGGGCCGGTGCCCAGCCTGCGGTTCGGCGCATCCGAGTTGAGACGCTGGCCGCGCACGCCGTAGTAGAAGTCGACTTCGCGCGTGGAGTAGTCGGTGCGCGGCGAGAAGCTGATCCCTGATGACTGTGGCGGGTGCGGCGCAGGCGTGACGCCGCGCGAGAGCTGGCCTTCGTACTCGGCCGGGTCGCTAGGGCGAGTCAGGCTGATACCAGCGCCCACTGCACCCACCGGAGCGGCACTGTTAGCTGCTCCACTGGACCCGGGGCGTCCAGACGCAGCAGCAGCAGCAGTAGCAGTAGCAGCAGGGGGCGCCGGGCCAGCACCATCGGGGCTGAGCGCGCCCTGGGACCAGTCGCCGCTGGCCCACGAGCCCCGCGTGCGCTCCGCTGGTGAGGGGGTGTTGTCCTGGTTGATCGTCGGCCGTCTCGCCCGACGAGGGGGGCGGTAGTAGGGGTCTGCGGTCTCGACAGGGTTATTGCCGCCCATACCTCCGATGTATCCGCCAGCCGCCCCAGTGTTGGTCGCACGTCCTGTAGCCAGGTTGGGCGACGGCAGGTACGAGAAGCTGCTCATCTCGCCAGCGGTAGTGGGTGTGTATGCGCCGCCGCCGCCGCTCTCGAGGTTGCGCGTTGCTGCCAGGCCGTTTTCAACACTAAAGTTATCGAGCGCAGACGAGCTCCGCTGGCCAGGCTTGCTGGCCATGAGAACACCGATGCTACCGGCAGACTCACTCCGCAGCCGCCCGCTCGGCATGATGTAGCCTGTCTTACTAGCATCTTCCGAGACCAGCATGGCGGCGCTGGACATCTGGCTCTGGCGCGACGTTGCGCCAGCAGCGCGGCGTGGCATAGTACGCCTGGAGAGCTGGCGCATGCCAAAGATCTTGGACAGGCCGCCTCTGGTCTGGCCCGCGACGTCGTCACCACCGGCGCCGGCCATGCGCGCAATGACTTCGAGCACGGTCTGGACTGCATTGAGGAAAAAGCCAAGGATGAGGACGCCAGCATGGATGACCAGGATAACGTAGCCGAACCAGCCTTTTGTGCCTTCGTCGACGCCGAGCACGGGGATGAATGCGATCATGAGCATAATGGTGACAAAGCGCAGCACAGCAAACAGCGTGTGGTAGGCATTCATAGACGACTGGCGATGGAAAGGCAGGATGGCTTGCAGAGTCAGAACCTGAACCACCTCGCAGATGGCCAGGAGCACAATCTGGGCAATGCCGGCGGGCTGGACGGCACCGATGGCGATGCCGCGTACGAGGGTCAGCGAGAAGGGCGAGAGGGCGTAGAACGCGGCCTCGTCCGAGTATGTGTTGTACAGCGGGCCATAGAGGAGCAGGGTGGGCAGGTCGTCGAACAAGACAGCACGCGGCTTCGTTGAGATGATGAGGTACAGCAGCCAAACGGAGAAGCCAATGATGGCGACGAGCGTGACGGCAGCGAGAGCGGTCGTGTAGTCGGGGGACTTGGCGGCCACGACAAACTGAAAGGACGACAGCGCGACAATGGGCAGCAGGAGGAAGTTGAAGACGATGCGGATGACGTGGCCGATGGAGAAGGGCCAGTTCTTGGAGCGCAGGTCCTCCTCGGGTATCTTGCGGACGAAGCGGTAGATCCACTGGAAGGCGAAGCCGAGCTGGAAGAGCACGAGGGAGCCGCCGATGATGCCCAGCAGCCACACCATCATGCCGGCCCAGATGTCCTCGACCTGCCCCATACCGGTCAGCTGGGCGAGGTTCTGCATGCCAAAGGTGCCGTTTGTGATATAGATGCCGTCGACCGTCTTGGGCATGCCGTCGTACTTGCTCACGATGGTCTGGTTGAACATGAGGGCAGACCAGGCAGCCTGGCTCACAATGGGCTGGTAGAAGCCAGGGTAGCTCAGGGTCAGGCCACCGGTCAAGACAGCAAACTGGAGGTACTGCAGACAGTCGCCAAAGCCCGGCGTAACGAGACGGAGCAGGTCGGGGTCGCGGCCGTAGTTGGAAGACCAGTGGAAGATGTCGGTAGTACCCCAAGGACTGTACATGCCGGCAAAGATGGTGGCAAAGCCGACGGCCAGCAAGACCATGAGCGGCAAGAACTTGATGGCCCAGGCGAGGTGGCCGAGGGACGGGGTGACGGTGGCCTGGACGCAGCCGATGGTGGTGGCAGCCTCGTCGCCATAGCGGATGAGGAAGGTGGCAGAAAAGGAGGCAAAGGCGTACGAGGCGTTCATGTCGGAGGCCATGGTGATGGAGGGCAGGTCGTAAAAGGGCACGACCGAGGTGTTGAAGACGGGGGCGAGCGGGCAGCTGGCATTGGTCAGAGACTGGTCGCAGAAGTCGGTGTCGCCGTTCCAGGGCTCGTAGGAGAGCACGTCGATCTTGTTGTGGAGCGTGGTGAGCTTGGGGGACGACGAGGCCGGGTCGGGCTCGCGCAGGATCTTGCCGTCGGTGTAGTTGGCATCGGCCCAGAGAGTGCTATTCCACAAGGCGAGGGCGGTGGACGAGCGGGAGCCGGTGACGTTGCCGTAGAGGGTGACGACCAAGTTGTGGCTGTTGTTGGCGGTGTCGAACGAGGCGTCGACATGGAGCGGCAGCCATTGCAGAAGCACGGGGTCCCTGTTGTGGCGGTACTCGTCGGAAAGGCAGTTGGAGAAGGACACGGACGCGGCTCTGGCGGGCTGGATGGGGATGAAGGCCACGAGGACGGCGAGCATCACGCAGAGCATGTTCATCCTGGCGACAGACAGCCTCCGCAGGCGTGGTAGGGCGGAGCAGGAGGTAGGTTGAGAAGAAGGGGGGGAAGGACGCCATATTCGACGCGAGGGCATGGCGGAGGCGCGTGGAGGAGGAGAAGTCTGGGCCGGTGGTGATTGTCGCTGGGCTGAGATCGAAGGTGGTGAGATCGAGGATGGGCACGGGGTGGGTGCGCAGGCGGACGGAAGCTCCGGTGCCGCTTCACAGCGCGAGGCAGGCCCGGCAGGGAGGGCAGGTGTGAGCGAGGCCATGGCGAAGGTGTGCACCCGTCGATAAAGGGGCAAAGCCGCCTGGTCTGTGGTCGGACAGTCGGGGCAGATGCTGATGGGCCGCGGTTGGGCAGTGGAAAGTCGAGGATGAAGCGTCTGGAGAGATGGCTAGGGGAACGCCTTCATCTTGGATGCGGTTGAGCACGTCTGCCGGGGAGTTGTGTGGAATGGCGTTCAGCGGCAGTCAGACGGGCTTTGTGATGCGGTGATGCGGTGATGCGGTGATGCGATGGCCGTCGACGCGGGTGGTGAGTCGGCGGATGTGAAGGGGGCTGTGTGCTGCTGTTCGTGCTCGTCGAGTTTCGTCGCGGTGTACAAGGGCTCGGTCCCGTTGCTGATTCTGGCAGTGGGTGTTTGGCTGTGCACCGCAAAGGTCGATCCGACTCGATTGCAAGCGAAGCCGTGAGAGCGATGTCGAGGAAGCGGAAGCGGAAGTGGAAAGGGAAATAGAAATAGAAATAGAAAAAGACGAGAAAAAAGAAAGAAAAAAGAAAGAAGATAAGAACGCGAGGGGCGAGGTCGCGATAGCAAAGAAAGGGTTAAACAAACAACTAAATAAAAAGGAAAAAGGCCATGGTAGAAGGGAACAAAACGAAGGGATGGGATCGATGATGGACGGCGACGAAACGAAGCACAAGACGAAGAAAAGACGAAGAGAAGACGAAGAAAAGACGAGGAATCGACAGACGGGAAGCGGAAAAGGGACGAAAATAGCCTCGAAAAAGATTGGAGACGACGCAGCCGGGCCTGGATGACGTGAAATCAGAACAGGCAAGAAGGACCCAAGGGCAGCAGGGAAGGACAGGATAGGCAAGTGCGTGTCGTATCTTAGCGTCGGTCGCTCCTTCCGCCGCTGCGCACTGCGATTGGGCTCACTGGCGTCGTCGCAGGCTGCCGAGACGAGTTAAGATTTGGTAATTAATTCGAGAAGAATAGATATAAAATAGAAATGGCACTAGCTAGTATGGATACATAACAGTGGTAAGACTCGTGCAGAGCCAGCCTCCAGCGTACTAAGGAGAGACAGCCAGCACACGCCAAAAGTACGCTCCAGAAACAAGGTGCAGGCATGATATGATGCGCAGGGAAGGAGCGAAAAGTGGAGATCCGGCTCTTTCCTATTTACTCGTACTGTCAACTTCCTTACCTTTTGCCTGGAGGAAAGAGCAATGGAGCACCTTCTCAGTCCCGTCGAAGGAGCCATGGAGCACCTTCTCAATCTAGCCAGAGCTGCGGTGCGTCGTTGCAGGCATGGCTCTATCGGGGATGCATCTAAGCGTGCATCGAGCACTACCGGTCGCGTTGGCTCTGGGCTTCCATGCGCTGCAACAAGACAGCTGTGCCGCAGACACACGACTTTCGACTCACTATCTGTTTGCTGGCACACTCGTATTCGTCAGATGGCTTAGCGGCTAGCGATTGCTGAAATTCGTAGAAATGTGTAGAAGAAGAAAAGGTTAGCGAGCATGGTCGTGGTAAGGTGTACATGCCGCTGCAGTGCTCGCTTAAGTTCATATACGAGGTGCGTCGCGTCTCACTGAGCTGCTTGTCTACGTCGACGTTCTACGAGAGCTCGGTGTTCGTTTGATTTCTATTTATTCCATGTATTTAAGCGTGACTTTAAACAGATGCGGTTGAGCGGTATTGCTCTTGGTCTTGTTTTCTTTTGATTGTCTTGTCTTCTGTCTTGTCCTCTTTCTTTTTTTCTTTCCTTTTTTCTTTCCTTCTTATTATTTTCTTATTCTTTCTTTTCTTCTGGGGCTTAGACTGGGCATGTCTTCGTATCGGTCTTGGCGGCCTGTCAGATCTCCTTTCCGTAAGATATCTTATTTATATGCTATATTTACACTTGCTCTGGCCTTGCACATGCTGCTATACAAAGTAGTCGGCACCGGCGCATGAAGCATAATATCCTGCCAACTCTTCACCGTGGCCATCCCTGAACCGCACCCTGTCGCCCATCAACAGTGGCTGGTGTGCACATCCCAGCTTCGATCGCTCCGGCTATCTGCCGGCTGCTTCCACGTCTTCTATTCAGATGCAACGTCGTCATATGCTGTGGCCCGTCGAGTCGGCTCACCTTACCCTATCCCTGTTCTGAGCATCCCGTTGCTGAGCATACACAGCTAAAGCGAGGCCGAACACACCAGCACCCAACGCCAAACACGGAAATCTTTGAAAATACTCGACATACGGGGCCTCGTTGGCCCATCCAGGTCAGACAAAGCACACACTAACAGCGCAGCACATCGCCTGGAGTATGGGGCTCGTGGAGACAATCCACTGCAGCTTCTAAGCTTACTCCCGTAGTCTACGATACAAATCTTCTATTTATTCTTGCGCGTTGTTCTAGACTGCACCGTGTCTGCCAGACTGCAGCTGCCGTGTACCCGGAGTGTTATGTGCATGCCATGCCACAGCAGGTCCGCTGGGTTTGCGGCTGCAGCTACGTGTGAACACTCCGAATGTCTGACTCTGCTTTGAGTGGTGAGAGTTTCTATGGGTGTCACTAGAAAAGAACGAGCACTGTAGCCTGTTTTGTCACGTTGTTTTTCCACATGCACAAACGATCGAGTACGGAGCATGGCGTTGGAGATGCTATTTATACACCAGCACTGATCTGTGGATTACTGAATCGATTGCATAGGCGTCGAGTAGTGAACAGGCAGACCAGATCAATACGAGGCTACTGTTTCAAACTCGGCGTCGTCTCGATGGTCAACATCGGCAACGATGCACTTGTTACAGTTGAATACTGAAAGTAGCAATCTACTGATGGTCTTCAACTGTCGGCAGCTGTCAATAGCTGCCAATAGCCTGATTACCGTTTATCTAATATGTATCAAACACGTTAAAAGGGTCGCGTAGGCGCCTCGTCAAACACCTGAGCGGTCCTCAGTGACAGGCCCTGAGTTGACTATTCTCTCTAATCATTATCTTCCCATCGTAGTTGATCACTGCTCCTCAACCCTCCGTGCCATCGTCCCACGTTGCTCCCGCCTCCCGTCCTTTCGCAATGAAACACTTGGCTTGGCCGCTGATGGTTCCGACAAGTGCCCAGCTGCAGCCCGAGCTCACAGACGTCTTTGGCCATGTTTTGTTTCACTGTTCAATAGTCTACTTCACGTTGTTTCCTTGTCTCCTTGTGACCCATTCTGCTTACTACAAGTTGGGCTGGCACTAGAGAGCTCGGGTGCCGACATACCGCCCTCGCGCAGCTCGCATCATGTCATCACATCTAATTCTGAATGACTGAATAACCAAAACTGTCCTTCGTCTGAATCCGCCTCTCGTCGAAATATGCCTTTCCAGTGGCGCCCATGCCATCGTTGCGATGGAATAAGGTTGATCTTCTACCCCGTATATAGCGGTCTCTACCCTCCTGATAGCAGAGGCATCCGTGCCCTGCACCATGGCAGCTCGATCCTACGGTAAACATCCTCTAATACGAGAAGTACGATTCTTAAAATAGCTCTGCCATGTTTCAAGCACCTCTAGCTGTAAAGCTTGCAATAGGTTGCATAGCTGAACGTTTTGTTTTGCGTTCCCTGGCTTTAGACAGCATATTACCGCTTACACTTTCTTTAATGATGAGTCCGTAGTTCATAAATATATGTTTGTTTATATGATACTAAATCCGAACAAAACCACAATGCCTGCCCAACTCCCTCCACCGTCTAGCAAGTCTTCACATGGTCTTGCTTGGCACTGCCTCAACTCTATCCCATGTCCATAGTCTCCATGTATATGCGCAATGATATGCCCGGACTCCCTCTGAAACTCGTGGTAAGATATCGAGTACAGTACTCTTCACATATACACCGCAGCAATCACTCCCCACGGG
Organism: Ophiostoma perfectum; assembly: GCA_029298845.1. Taxonomy (NCBI): domain Eukaryota; kingdom Fungi; phylum Ascomycota; class Sordariomycetes; order Ophiostomatales; family Ophiostomataceae; genus Ophiostoma; species Ophiostoma perfectum. The sequence continues at coordinate 402,525 of JANSLV010000018.1, forward strand.
TGGTGCGCACCATCAGTGCCTTCTGTTTGAGACTCTTTCGCAGGTAGAGCTCAACCTGGACAGGCCCTTCACCCATATCTGTATTGCTTGTTCCAGACATCGTCTTGGCTGCCCACGCTGTAACAGCTGCTCTCAGCCGAGCCTCTATACTTGCAATGTCGGCCATCTCTGGTGAGAGCCGGTCGTCGCCTCGCTCACTCCCCTCGGCGCCTTCCTCGCCTGCCTTCTCCCACGTCCTTATGTTGCGTGCAAACTGCACTGCACTGCGCCGTAGCTGCTGTATATCAACTTTCATGGTCTGTGAAGGCCGTCTGATAGTGGAAGTCAGCACTTTTAATGAACGTGAGCTCTGGCCGCCGTATGTCTTGGGCTGTGCTGCATGAGATAAACGACCATGCGGTCGTACAATACCCTGCTCCAAGGCAGAACCAAACTGGGACCGGGGTTGGACCCTCAACGGCCCAGCACAGACCTGTGGTTCTGTTATACAGAGCTCCCGCGCGGATACAAAAGATGGCAGCGTCGACTCCGTGTTAGTGCCTCCCGTTTCCGGTGCCGTGCCGAATACAGCTGGCTCTTCCTCCTCCAGCCTGTTGGCTTCATTGACTTGATTCGGGTGTTGTCTAGTTCCTTGTCGTTGTTTATCGTTGTCGTTGTTGTTGTTTGGCGGGCCGTTAAACGATATGGTGGTCTGACGCAGCCCATCACATGACACAAGGCCCGGCAGATCCGGGGATTCGGGGCTGTGATGATTTCGCATCCGGCTGGTCCGCCCACGCGACCTCGCGACGGGACTTGCTGGTGGTGTTCGAAGACTGCGCACTGCTTTTGTCCGTGGGGCAGAGACCAACCTGCGCCGGTTTCCTTCACCACGCGACGGGATCTGGATCCGAACTGGTGCATCGCAGGGGTCACTACCTTGTTCATGTAGCCGGCTTGCAGGTGTAGGGGTGCCGTCAATTATTCCACTACCAGGCTGTCGAGATGGGCCACGAAGAGCAGACCGAGCTGCCTGTGTGTTCTGAGACGGTCCGTTCAGGCTAATAGAAGCCGGTATGGAAAATGTTGTTGCCGTGTGCGTGCGATCTGGCGTTCTCGGAAACAAAGAACCTCTCCTAAACGGCTGGGTATGCCTCAGTGACTCAGTTGCACTATACACCCTCTTGCACAGTCTCTCAAAAGCATCACAGAGAAACCTCTCATCGGCAAAGAGTACATCAGTCTTGGAAGAATCCACGTTGGCATCGTAGCTACCCGGGGGGCACTTGATATTCAGACGAATGAAGAGGCCGTGTAGCTTGGACTGTGGCAGTGGCTGTGGCGGTGATCCATGCCCTTCATACTGTTGAAGTGCAGCCAGAGACTTCCCGAAAGCTGTTGTGAAAATGGTGGCGAGCTTCTTGCCCGTGCTGCCGTATCGATCAGCTGATATTGGACGTCCATCGACCGAAACGAAGCTGCCCAGTTTCAGTTTTGCTAGATCGGCCCCGGGCTGCGGAAGCCACGCTTCAAAGACAAAGTCGTTGAGCTCGCCATTATTGTCAATTTCATCACTGTTCATTCTCTCCGGCACAGTCTGTGACAGAGTCTGAGCAATTGTCGATTGGCCAGCGACCAGTTCCTTTGAGGATGCTACGATCTCCTGGCATTGCCGGGCTACTTCGGCACCAAACAGGGCAGATACGGCCTGTCTCATGCTCGCATGGCTACCTATGCCGACAGTAGTTGGTCGGTAGTCCCACGGTGCTGTTAGCTTTGCCTCTGTCGGGCTTGCGACGCCCAGCGGCTGCAATATCTTGAGAGACAGCCGTAGATTCGGCCGCGCCAGTGCGTAGCTGCGCAAGAGCGTCTTGATTCCAGCAATCGCCTTGGAGGATTCTTGGACGGCAACTTTGCGTCGCACGGGAAGTGCCGAGAACACGCATGTCACATTCACAGTTGTGCCCACGCGCGCAGACGCTACCTTTTGGCTGTCGGACGCGACGCCTCCGATATTTGGCACCAAGCGAAAGGTGGACGCAACAGCATCATTGTGTGTGCGGGTCGTGACTGTCACGTACCCGAGGTTGTTGGCACTCGCTAGACCCTGTCCCCGGAAGCCGAGAGACGGAGGCCCGGAAGCTCCGGTGCCAGACGCTTCCGTCTTGCTGCTGTGTGCTTGCCGGCCGAGAGCACCGAAATCCACGCTTGCAATGCCGCTTCCATTGTCCCGCACCTCGACCTTGTCGACAGTATTGCGGCTGATGAAGATGTCCACACAGGACGCGCGGGCATCAATGGCATTGTCGGCAAGCTCGCGAACAAGACACACTGGAGAAGCGATGAGGCTCGTCGACTCAATCAACCGGCGCGTGTCCGTGGGCAGAGCCTTGATCGACATTTCTGCGGTGGCTGCAGGACGTGACATCAACAATAGTCCCAAGTCCATGTCCATGTTCGTGTCCAAATCGTGGATTTGACCCTTCATACTGTAATAGCAGACAGTAAACCAGACCTTGCTGGTAGCTCTTTCCATATCCAGCCTTTCCTCTGCTTTCCCTCCTTCCAGCTTATGCCAGTCACTCCTTCCTTTTTCATTGTGAGAAGTAGTGGCAAAGGCGACGTAAGGAAGGTGCAATGGCCGCTGTTTTACCAGTTCTTGACCAGGTAGGAAATAGCCATACTAACAACGACAAGGGCAAGGAAGGAGCTATCGGTTTCCGGCGTTTGTTTCCCCGGCGCGTAGCTACTCGGCCATCGTGTGACACCATTGGCACATGGACTCCTTCCTGTTTTGTGAGATCATGACTCTGTTCTTTCTTCTTCTGCATTCTCGCAAGTCCACTGTCACATGTCGTTGGGTCGACGAACAGATCATTCCTTACGTAAGACAACAATGCAAGGCGCATGGCCCGGAAAGACAGGCGAAGTTCCAGGCGTTGCTGTTGACGTTCGACGAGCTGTTGTTGGAGATTCCAAGCTTACTAATTCGATAGCTTTGTATTATTAGTATTCGGTCTTCAACGCTGATTGAGGGGGGATCTAACAAAGAATGACACAATAAAGCTCCCCACTTTCCGCCGAAGCCTACAGCCAAAGCCCCTCAGGCTCCAGCTGACAGCGACTCGACCTAGACTTCTTCTTCCTCACAACCTCACATCACCCACACCATCACATCAATTCAAATCCGCCCAGAATGCACGACAAGGGTCCCGAGGAACATGTTCACGACGGCTCCGGCCTGCGCATCGGCATCGTCCACGCGCGCTGGAACAACGCCATCATCGACCCCCTCCTCGAGGGCGCCAAGGCGAAGCTGGTCAAGAGTGGTGTCGCCGCCGGGAACATTGTCGTCGAGTCGGTCCCGGGCGCATGGGAGCTGCCCATTGCCGTCCAGCGGTATGTTTGTGGGCGTGTTTCCTTTGTAGTCTTCTTCAGTCTGCTTCGATCTGCTTCGATCTGCTTCATCTGCTCGGTCTGCTGAATCCTCTTGCTAACAGCGCAGCTTCTTGTCCGCGTCCCAGATCCAGTCCGCGTCGTCGTCCGCCCCCGTGTCGTCGATCAACGACCTCCTGCTCGGCAGCTCGACCGACCTGACCAAGGACGCCGCCGCCGCGTCGACGAGCCCGGCCAAGACGGCGGCGACGCAGCCGTTCGATGCGCTGATTGCGATCGGCGTGCTGATCAAGGGCGAGACGATGCACTTTGAGTACATTGCCGACAGCGTGTCGCAGGGCCTGATGCGCGTGCAGCTGGACACGGGCGTGCCGGTGATCTTCGGCCTGCTGACGGTCCTGAACGAGAAGCAGGGACTTGCGCGCGCGGGCGTGATCGCGGGCAGCCACAACCACGGCGAGGACTGGGGCTCGGCGGCGGTGGAGATGGGCGTGAAGCGCGCCGCGTGGGCGGCGGGCAAGCTGAACTAGGGCTTGTGACGTACTAGATCAGAGATCAAAATAATAAAAATAATAAAAATGCCTACAACGACGCCCAGCCAGCGCCAGCCAGCCAAGCCAACAAAAGGGACCCGCGGGTGGGACGATTGCCGTTGAAAGCCCGGGCGGCCCGGCGACAGCGTGAGCGCCACTGCGTTCGACGGAAAGAATCAGCAGAAGATTTATCGGCGTTGGATTATATTCACTGGAAATAGGACTACAATAAATACATACATGAAACAAAAGCAGAGGCGGAATGGCCGTCCACGAGCTGGTTGGCATGCTACTCTATAACGATAACAACATCGAATCAGCGTCTACACCCCCACAAGCACATCGCGCTGGCATTGATGAGTAAAGTAATGGTTCTTATTAGATTATTGGGCTGGTGTTTTTGTCTATGTAGTCAAAAGTATAAAGTAGGGAATCCCGGTATGTAAGTTAGAGAAGCGAAATTAGAAAGACGAAACAGTCCAACATGCAAAATATATAGTCCATCTCGACCCAACACTGGATAGAGTAGAGGTAGACACTGCATCCAGCATTGGATCTTTTTCTTGTTTTTTTTTTCAGTTCAGGTTCGCGGAACGCCCAAAAATGTAGTCGAGCGGCAAGAGATATAAAAAGACGCGGCAAGCAATGCTGAAAATCCAAGGCAACGCAGGAGCAAGAACCAAAAAAAACGTCCCAAGGGAGCCGAATATACCCCCAACAACCAAAGTACAAACCATTGTGCACTCGCAATTTTATTCCTATTCCCATTGTAATATCATCCACACGTCCGTCTCCCACGGCTGCTCTAGCTGATCAGGGCACCAAGCTCGCTCGACAGCGTCTTCTTGGACTTCCACATCGACCGCTTCTTGTCGCGCTTGGCCTTCATCGCAGCCCATCCCTCTTCGTCGTCGTCGTCGTCCACGGCAGCGACTGCGGTGACAGCCTCCTTCTGCAGCGGCGACGGGCTCTTGTGCTTGCGCGAGATGTCCCAGCCAGGGCTGGATGCGCCGCTCGTGGGGCCAGGCGAAGGCTCCAGCAAAGGGGACGTGCCACCTACGGCCGGAGGCAAGTGCGAGACCGGCCGGTAGCGGCCAGGCATACCCACATTGCTGCGCTCGGACGGAGCAATCGAGGGTGTGTAGCCGTTACCAGCGCCTTGCACGCGAATCGACGGCGCGTAACCGCCGCCCATGTTGTGCTGGGGTGGCTGGATCCACGAGGCGGAGCTGGGCTGCACCATGCTCATGGTGCGCGAGTGCATATCCGGGCGCGGCAGCTGGAGATCGAGCATGGAGCCGTTGTCGGCAAACGAATGGCGCACACTGCCGTCGCCGCCCATGCCACCCATGCCGTTCATGCCCAAGCCCATATTGCCCATGCCCATAGGAGCGCCTTGGACGCTGCCGTACTGGCTCATTGGTCTCTGGCCGTTGCCACCGTTTGTCATCATCTGCATGAACTGCATCTGCATCTGCATAAATTGCTGCATCTGCTGGGTCATCTGGATCTGTGCCTGGTCGGCAGGCGACATCATGGGCATCTGGCCACCCATACCGGCACCAACACCAGGATACATCATCTGCGCAGGGATGCCACCCATGGGATCATAGTGCGGGTTGGTACCCGACATGTTGGGCAATGGCTTCTGGATGGCGTCCAGGGCCGGGCTGCCTCTGCGCATGGCGCGCGAACGCTCCTCGCTGGCAATCACGCCGACGAGGCCACCAGGGGGGAGGCCACCAGCAGCGGCAGGAGCACCGCCAGCGAAATTGAGCGTCTCGCGCTGGTTGGAGTTGATAAGGCCGTAAGGGTCTTGGGGCAGGTTGCGGGCGAAAACGGGCAGACGGCCACCGTTACCACCGGCCGCCTGTTGGGGCTGTTGGGGTTGCAGGGGCTGATGAGCGTCACCGCCGATAGCAGACTGGGGGCGCTGGTAGCTAGGCGCGGCAGCAGCTCGCAGGTTGGGGTTGGACATCATGGTGCTGAGGCGGGTCGGCGGGCGGTTCCGGTTGGGGAAGCCGTGAGCAGCCAGAATAGCCAGAGGCACCTCCTCATCATCGTCCTCGTTGCCACCGACCTCGGAGCCGTTTTGCGGCGACGTGCCCGAGAGCGAGGGCAGGTTGGGCGTGGACATGGACAAGTATATGCTAGAGCGTGCAGCCGGGCCGGTCGCGCTGGTTTCACCAGTCACCTTCATCATTTGCTGGCGGTAGACGGCCATGTGCGCCTCCTGCTTGCGTCTCTGCTTCGCGGCCTGTCTGGACTTCTCAGCCTCATCGACATCGTCCTCGTATTTGTCGTCATCCTCGCTGTCGCTGTTGTTGCCGCTGGCCTTTTTGTTGTATGCATCACCAGCGCTCGCAGTCTTGCTAGCATCCTCGCGCTCCTTGTCCTTGCGGTACCGCTCAAACTGAGCAGGCGTCATGACCTTGTTGCGAGGCGGGCTGGGCTTGCGGGCGACAAACTTTTGGGCCGTTCGGCTGGAGTGAACAATGCTGTTGTCAAACAGGTTGTCCTCGTCATCAGCCACCGCCTTGGCGCCAAAAGGAGGCGACGTGGACTCTGTGGGCACCTTGCTGTAGCTCGAGTCAAGCGTGTCGTCGTGACGGCGTCCGAAGCGACTGCTGGGCGAAGTGCTGGAAGTCTTGTTGTTGGATAGGCCGGAACCGGCGAGGAAGCGGTTGACAGAGAAAAGCGAGTCCTTGAGGAGAACTGTATCCTCGTCTTCGGCCTCGGCAACATATTCCACAGTTGAGCGGCGGCGGCCAAAAACTGCACTGGAGCGTCTCAGGCCAGAATCGTTGGAGGTGGGAGAAGTCGCCGATTCGCCGAGAGCAAGTGGGGAAGCATGTCTCGGAACGGCAGGCGGTGCGTTTTCGTTTGCAGTTGCATCCAAGTTGTGGGAGTACAGCAGCTTGTCGTTGGAGTTTTGGCTGCTCCACGAGTAGGGCGAAGGCTCGATCTTTGCAGCGTGGTCGACCTGGATGGGAGCCGGCTGGTTGAGACGGTTTCCTGTCAAGGAGCGCGGTACCAGTGCTGGCCGGTCAGTGTCGCCGTTTTTGTCGCCTTTTTTGTCGCCGTTAATCTGCTGTCCCATCCGCAGCGTTGCGACGCTCGCACGCTTATTATCAAAGTTGCCGAGCATCTTGCTGAAATCGCCACCAAGGTCAAGGGTGAATTCTTCTTCAATTTTGGGTGGCGTTGCAGTGGTGACAGTCGATGCGGTCATGGAACGATCACGGCCGCCGTTAGTGTCGGTTGGGGGGGTCTGTGGTGGCTTGCCGTCGTCGGGGAGAACGGGCAGGTGCTTCTTATTGCCACCGAATGATAATGTGCGACCAGCTGACTTCAGGAAGCTGCTCGTTGTGCTGGACTTGGGAATCGGCGGCATGGGGATGTCTCCGTACTGCTTCTTGCCCTGCGCCTTCCAGTCGTCGTCCTGCTGCTGTGGCTGCTGCTGCTGCTGCTGATACTGGTGGTATTGCTGCTGCTGCTGCTGCTGCTGCTGCTGCTGTGCGTTAAGATCGGCAGACGAAGGCGCTGTAGATACGTTGCTGTGCCGTGACGAATTGTCTGTGGAATTTGTGTTTGTTGTGTTTGCAGAACCACTGCCGTTGACAAGGTTAGTGTCGGTCCTTCTTTTGTACCATTTATTTGTTTTATGTTCTGATTCTTTAGGTTCTGATTCTTGTGGAGTATCGTACCGGTTGGCGTTGAGGTTGGCAAAAAGGTTGTTGTCGTCCTCGTTGTCGACGGCCAGGGTGTTGGGCATGCTCTGGGACTTGACGGCAAACCGCGATGCGCTGTTGCCGTTGCCGTTGAGGGTGTTGTTGCCGTTGCTGGTGCTGTGGCTGTGACCGTGGCTGGAAACGACTTCTGAACGATCAAGGACGCGAAACGACGGGCCTGCTACGGCATTGTCGAGGGTGTCGGCGTTTGATTTCCGCCTGTTGAACGCGACCGGGAATCTAGGCATATAGAAGGCTGAGGGGGTGTCGAATTATGAACAGTGCAGTGTGTCCGTTGAGAAGACAATGCTTTCTGGTGGACCAAAGCAATAGGGCGTAGTGCGATGGACGGAGATGGACAGCGCCTTTGGGTGGAAGTAGTGACACGACACAGGAGGTGAAAGTCTGTGGTGCGGTGTCGTTCGTTTGGATGAAAAGGATCAGGAGGATGTGGTTAAAGAAATGGAAATGATGACGCTATAAACCGGACGGCTGCATGACGGATTAGTATAAAGGAAGCTAAAGGGGATATAAAATTATAAGAAATAAAGAAGGAATCAGAAACGAGTTGGCTTCAGACTTTGAATTCTGGTCTCTGGCCTGGTCTCCCGTGGTCTGCCTGTGGCTGCGCTGTGATCTGTGCTGTGGGAAGTCTCGTGGCAAAATATGCTTCTCTTGTGCAAGATGAGTAGAGCGTATGATTGTCCAGTGTGCGTGCGTGTGTGGGTGCGTGTTTTTCTGGGAATGCAGAGGGCAAACTGGAGACTGCAAAATGGAAGGACGTGTAACGATGCAGGCTGCCGGGGTTCAGCGTCCACGAGGGTTGGTGATGGAGAAAGTGAGGTGGCACAAGTAGCTACTGTACACAACAAGCTTCCAAGAGGTGACAACAGGAAATCAATGCAAGGCAGAGAGAGGACAGGACGAAGGTGAAGGTAGAGAGGTCGAGTGGGAAAGTATGCTTAGACGAGTGGTGATGCTTAGACCAGAGTCGTTCCTGGGCTGGTTTGGGACGATGATGTGGCCAGGCGGACAATGCAGGGCGCATAAACGAGCAGCCATACGCTCCACCAAGGCGAGACCAGCAGCTTTGCACACAGCACACAGCACACAGGCCACGCACCCAATTAAGGTACGGACAAGGCACGGCGTGGGACAGGCAGGGACAAGAATGGGTCTCCGGGGAGGTGTCTTGGACTGGTATTTGGAGGATTGGTTGCCGATGGTTGTCTCGCATGTTCGCTCTGCTTTGTGTCCTTTTCTTTCGTCTGCATTTTTGTTTCTTTTTCCGATTTTATCTGTGTAGACTCTTTCGGAATATTGTGTGATAGTGCAATGGTATGCTTCCGGCAAGGAGACCAACCCATATATCCGAGAGTTTGGTGTTGGTGTTGTAGGGTATCGGAGAGTGGTCGAGACCAGATGCATCGGGAGAGACAGTAGACCATAGACAGGCAGAGACAGGCAGAGACAGGCAGAAACAGAGACAGGAAACAGACAGGCAGCTAGAGACGGGCTGAACGGAAACAGGAGAAAAGACAAAAGGACGGCAAAACTGGGGATGGGCCGTAAGGAACGAGGGCATGAGCAGAACAAGAGACCAGAGCAGACGGTGAAGAGGCTGGTGTTCGAGGTAGAGAGCACTTACGTTGGTGGCAGAGCGTGCGTGAATCGAGTGCGACGAGTAGCGAGGAGCGTGCAAAGTAGCGAGTAACGTAGCGAGTAACGAAAGACGAGTATCGACAAGAGAGAAACGAGTCGAGACGAGCGAGATGAGACGAGCGAGATGAGCGAACGAGCGACGGAAACGAGAGGAGCACAAGCCGTCGTCGGTCGTGGATTAATTAGGAGGCCAGGACATATAGGGGCGGTCTATGTGGGAGCCGAGGTGACGCGGTGGCAGACGGATGTCGAGGTGGACGAGACGAGTCGGCGAGAAGCAGCGAGTGTCGTCGATGTCGTCGATGTCGTCGATGTCGCCGAGAGAGTGACGTCGAGAGAGTGACTGACGAGCAGTGTGAAAAGAGAGAGGTCGGGTCGAGGATCGAGAGGCTGACGGAGATCAGGGGACGTGGCTTCGAGTCGTCGGCAGGCAAGGTGGCGATGGACGTAGGAGCTGTCGGGTGCAAGCGTAGGAGGAGCCGGGAATGGCAGAGATGAAAGAAAGATGCAGCAAAGGGCAAAGACAAACGAAAGACAGACGACGAGAGACGAAGACGAAAGACGAAAGACGACAGACGAGAGACGAAGACGAAAAACAAAAACGACGAGACAGGCAAGATGCAGGGTTTTGCCGCTTTGTTGATCTTTTGCGTCGTATTTATCAGTGTGTTTTATTTATATAATCGGTTATTAGACTGTTTTTATTTTATGTCTTGTGTCTTATGATTTATGATTAATGATTTTATGTTTTATGGTTATTTATATTTCTGGCCTGCGGCTGGACGGGCTTGTGGGTAACGCGAAGAGCCGGAGACCAGGCCAAAGAAGGGGAAAGAAGGAGAGGGGGTTGAATACGAGAAGAGGCAGGCAAAAACTGTATTTAGTATGTAGTATGTAGTATGTAGTATGTAGTAGGGGCAAGTCGAAGGGACTGGACAAAGGACGGGGAAGTACTGATGATGACGAGAAGAGGCAGGCGCGATGACGAGTAGAGGATCGACGGATGAAGATGGAAGGCGCGTGTCGGTATGAAGAAGGGAAGAGGAAAGAGCGATGCCAGCAAGAGCAGAGTCGAGGAAAGAGTGAACGACGAGCGAACACGGGAGGGCAGGCACGGCGGACAAGGCCAGCCAGGAATAGCAAGAGCCGTCAGGCGCAGAGGCTAGCAGCTAAGCACACAGCACACAGCTAAGATAAGATACGTAGTGCGTAATGCGTAATAACTAATAAGAGACTTGGCCCAAATAAGGTCATAAATAGACATTAGACATAAATAAATCCCTAAATACCCCGTCGGTTTGATGGGGACTGGAATAGGGGACAAACCACAATTGGTCAGGCCATCCCAAGCAGTACGAGGGTCCTGAAGAGTGCGTCTACGGTGTATTACGGAGTAGCAGAGCAGGGAGAGGAAAAGGGGTTAGGGCGGCGCTGTTTTAGTGGAGAGGGGGGAGAAGGGGAAGGGGAAGGGGAGAGGGAAGGAGCGATGGAATGACAAGATCGGGACGATGAGCGTAGTGGCATCGATGACAGGCGTGTGTCGAGGCATGCTGCGTGCTGTGACTAGTATCTATGAATACAAAGGAACAGGCATGTGAAGAATGAGCAGGCAGCCACAGCTGTTCTTGGTATTTGGGCATGCTTATTAAAAGTGATGGTGATGTCTATTTACCTGCTCCGTCGCCCCGTGTACAAAGTGCAAGATGAATTAAATACAAAATAAATACTAAATTTAAGAGCTAGCTGGCAGGGTCCAGCGGCGGCAGGAGGAAGGAGCGACTGTGCAGTCCATCCACACTCCAATGCTGCAGCGCGACCCGCGTTCCGGTAAAAACATGACGATATTCGATGGTGTGATGTTTGTAGAGTTTTACTCGCATGTAGAGTCGACACGAGTATTGGTGCAGACAGTAGCAGATATCTTGCAATCAGAAACGGCGAGGTCGGCGAGAGACAAATGAGACAAATGAGACAGAAGAGACAAAAGAGACAAAAGAGACAAGAGAGAGACAGCAGAGGCACGCAGCGCACGCGGAAGGAGCAACGGGTGGCAGCTTCCCATTTCGTTTCTTTTGCTTCCTTCTCTCTTTCCTCATTCTCTCTCCCTCTTTCCTCATCCTCTCTTACCTATCCCTCTCTTTCCCTCTCTCCCCCTCCCTCCCTCATATTACACCAATCTCATGGTAATTGTAGTAAGACATCGTCCGCCAGCCAGCTCAGCACATGCTCGAGCTCGGTCGCTGATCAGTCAGCATCAGCCGTTTGCGGGCGGGTGCTTCTGTGTGCATGCATAAAGCACAAAGGCCGCGAGGCCGCGACTGTGGCCGCCTGAAAACAGCACACACGCAGAACGCTGATGCACCTCCACAAGGACACCGCAGACATGGGCGTCGTTGCTCCGCGATCGCGTCGCCATGGAATGGAGATCGCACGACTAAGCATACAAGATACCGTTCTCCTTACCGCTCGATCGATTGGGTCGATGCAGCGTCTCATCTAGTATGTAAACATGTACTACTGTGTAGATGTACTACAGCAATTGAGACCGAATAACTTCAGAGTAGATGACCAAATGGCGGAGGATACAATATCAGTAGTGTTGTTGACCGCATGTTATATAGTTACGACGTCAAGCACATGGCACAGACAACAACAGAGTGCTGGATCTGAACTGGTAGGAAAACTACCCCTGTCGGCGTCGAGCCGGAGCTGACGGGACGTGTCTAGCACTACCATCATTTGTCTACTAATTATTAGTTTCATTCAGAATTGACTCTTCCTCATTTTCTTTTTTCTTCATTTTCTTCTTCTCTCATCTTCTCGGTTTCCCCTTTTTCATTTAGTTTTTACATTGAATAGCCCGATCCTGGGCACGCTAGAAGAGCTGAAATGCGAAATGAGGTGCCTCGACGTGAGACATTGCGATGAAGTCAAAGAACAAGAGACAGCAATAGACAATGTAAGATATATTATCTACGAGTAGAAGAGTAGGTGAGTGGGAGACGGCGGACAGCTCGGACATTGGCCAGAGCGGCAGACAGTCATCACGATGTACAGAGTACGAGTGCCTTATGTCAGGTAGTAAGATACCACTGCGCGTGCCAACTTCTTGCTGGCGTCGTATATAAATACACAAATACAGTATAAATACTCCGTGGGACAGGCATCCGATACGACTGTGCAGAGCCCAATACGACGGGCGAGTGCAGAGACTGGATGAAGAGAGACGCGCTGTGCGAAACCAGACAGAATCGAGGAACGGCGTTGCATTCTGGATGCCGCGGTAGCAAGGAAGTGGCATCAGGCAGGCAGGCAGGCAGGCAGGCAGGAGGGAGGCAGGAGGCAGGAGACGCAGGACAGGACAGGACAGGACAGGAGGCAAGCGAGTGGTCCGTGGCCAGTTGGCTGGCTGGCAACGCATTGAACAGACGCACAGCGTGTTTGAGCAGCAACGCAGCGACGCAGCGACGCAGAGCCAGCGGCGGAGTGAAAAGTCTGAACGAATCGCGCCAGATCGCTGTGCTGAAAACCAGTGTGGGGACGGACAGGGGTCATGGGTTGCATCTGGTTTTGGTCTTGATTTCTATTTTTCAAGCAAAAGCATGATGAGTTTGCAACGGAGCGGACACGGCTCGACTGGGGGATAGTAGTTACTTGTACGTAGCTACTGAGTACGGAGTAGGCTCAGATGGGCGTGCCACTGGTGTAATCAAACAGCCCACGTGTAAAGGTTGATGCTGATATATGAGCAGCAAAGGATAATCAAACAAGAATACAATCATAAGGATACTAAGACTACTACAGTAGGCTCAGCTGTACAGGGGCTGCCGCTTTGATTTCTAGCGAGTTTGAGGAATCCAGGATCAAGCAAGGCCGAAGCACGACAAGGAAGACTTGCGAAAGTAGAATAATAGAGAAGAAAGAGGATAAAGAGGGGGAAAGAGAGAAGAAAGAGAAGAAAAGAGAAGAGAGAAAAAAGACAAGAGAACGAAGGATCAAAAGACCGGGCTGTCTAGAGCATAGCCGCAGCCGCATAAGAGCCCGGGCCACGACAAGCTGTTGGATCAATGCAGTGACAGATTGGGTTCGGTATGGGAGGCACAGGCAAGGCCTTGTCGAGTGTCGAGTGTCGGCCCTAGCCAAGGATAGAACAAGATCAAACAGGTGCATTGTTGTCAACGAGGGTAGTCTGGGGCCATAGCCACATCGGCTGGTCAAGCTTGTAAGATAGATGTCAGCTCTCACCGCTCACGTCCTCTTGCATATGATAGCTCAGCCTATCTAGCTCAGCCTTGGTGCCTCGTCCGGCATGATTTGATATGTATTCAAGCTTAATACGAATCAGCGAGCCAAGCTAGCCATCAAGCTTCTAAAGTGGTATACGGCTTCTACCACAACTTCTACGATACCTGGCCGGTAGAGTTCGATCGAATGGTCAGGCCGTTTCTTAACAAAACTGTGAATATAAATACATATAAATAAATATTAATACATTTATGCTGACGTCTGGCACTCCAGTTTATTCTTCTTGCTCTAACCTGTGTTGTTGTTTCTATTCTTGTTCTGCAGCTTAGTCCACTTCTTTTCTTGAACGCTCGCTTCCAGAGCCAACGACATCTTGATCAGCTGGCATATCAACGTCCTCGACGGGAGAACCCTGCAAGCAAAGCTTGTTTGCCGTAAGATGCTATTCATGCGTGTAAGCACCGAAGCACAGCGTATGGATAGATGTAGACTATGAGCATGTAAGATAATATAAGATACATTACCGTTGATTCTATCAGAGAGACTCTCATGCACGGCCTCATACGAGCCAACGACTTGCACAAACACAGTGCCACCGGACTTGGATGCAGTGCGTCGCCAGGTGTTCGCACATCACAACGCGGCCTCTGTGCCTTGTCGCCCAGCTCGGTTTATCACATACTACTACTGAGCACCGCATCTGCTCTTCAGCACATCCACGCCACCACCAGCGCAGGTGAATACGGAGCAGCAGAGACCCAGCACGCCGGACCCAATCGGGACTCGCAGGACGCCCGTCCTTATTTGCCGTTGTGCAAGGCTGCTTGCGGTATGCGGTATGGGCTAGTCGTCAGACTGAGGGGAAAGAGTGTTTCAGTACGTCGTGCAGGCGGCCGCAGATGAGAGAACAGAGCAACCCCGTCGAGCCCGTATAGGCAAATAGGCGGCTGGCTGCAGCGTAACCGTTGTTGGGTCGCGATGACGGCGATGGCGATGATGATGGCGATGGTGACGACGACGGACTGGTGACGGGATGTATCTTGGCTCTTATGGCTATTTTCTAATACGTTTGTTAAGTCTGATGATTTAATTTGATTTGTTATGTTTGTTTTGTAGTATTTTACTTGTTGAAAGTCTAACTTCTATTACTCTTTACTTGTTCCTATCTTCTATTACTCTTTACTCGTAATTGTTCCTAATCCCAGCTGCTGCTTCATAAAGGTTACCCCGTGCATCTCCTTCGCCGAGTCCACCCAGTGCTACGAACGCTTCTGCCCAATATACCGACCGTTGAACTATCGACAAGGCCTCCTTGTCTACTGCCTCTACTGCCTCGCCATAGGAAACGCTTGCATCTGCATCTACTCGCACCATCTACCTAGCTGCATTCCCGAGCATTCCTGACGACCACAAGTAGATTCAAGTAGACTGAATCAATCAATGCTTCCGGAATACCTTCCTCTGTAGAAAGTAGCTAGCCATGACGCCATCACCGTCACCGGAATGCCGCCACTCCGGAGTGCAGGAATGCTGTTTTCCTCCAAGCAATCTTACATAGCCATGACGACGTCTACTCGCAGTCACTCTTGGATACCGCTCTCCTCTCTCTCCTCTTCTCTATTTTCTTCTCTCTCCTCTCTGCATGTCTCAGCCACACCGCACGCCATCGGAGCCTCGGTCGTTCTTTTCGGCGCCCGGCAGAGCGAGACAACAGCCACGGGGCAACCACGTCGTTGCCTCCTTTTCTGTTGAGCCGATCGTCTACTGCCTCGATGCAGGTGGCGTAGTTTGTAGTTCGTAGTTCGCATCCCTTTCCGCTGCTCTGCGAATTGGTATCCCTTGCCAAGCGAAGATCCCATCTCCCTAGCAGACGATCAGCCATATTCTGTTTTTGTCTGGTGAGCCTGCACGACACCCCACAGAATCAAGATTTCAGGATGGAGATCCGAGTGCTCGAGCTCAGATTCGATGCAATTGTTGACACGGAGCAAGTGTCCGCGCATCACACCCTTGACATTGTACGGCAGCCTTGATTGACTCGATGGCCGCCATCTCGCCCACAACGCATCCAGCTGCCAATCTCCGCACTGCACCGTACTTGCGCACACAGCTGAGCTTCGACTTTGCCTGTTTGACCAGAGTCGTCGGCTGTCTCTTTATATTCTCCTGCCGTCGCGTTTCTGTTGGCTCTTCTGAATCCTCCGTCTCCGTCGCTGCCGGGCCTTGGCTTCTGAGCAACTGTAAATACTAACCATCACGTGGGCCGTTCAGGCTGCTCACAGGCGCGTCAACCGCTGCATCCATCGAAGCCAAGCAAGCCAAGATCGTCTTCGTAGTCTGTCTGTTTCTACTGCTCTTTCTATGCTTACTGCTCTACTACTCTCTCTACTGCTCTCTCTACTGCTCTCTTAACTACTGCTCTCTTAACTACTGCTCTACCTCTACCTCTACAAATACCTCATGCAACCGCCCCATATTAATTGCTATCTTATCGCGCTTCTCATCCTCCGTACCCTTGGACCTCTCGTCACAAAACCGCGTCTTTTTCACTCGCCGCCCAGCTTGGATCTCGCTCTAGCTTGCACGGTGCTCCTCGCACGCGCTTGGCCTGGCTTGGCCTGCGCTTTTATCCCTCTTTCTGCCTCAGTCTCTGTCCCATAGGTCCCATACGAGCCAGATTCCTCCACATAGTCGTAGCGTAACCTTGTATCAGCGGCGGAGATCTCTAGGTATTCCATCTCCGCTAGCAATAATGTCTATCAGCGTTATTTGGATTTTATCTGATTCCTGTGCATTGCTCTCGGCTTTTCCTCTCTCATCTTTCTCTCATCTTTTTTTAATATTTCTCTCATTTCCTCTCATCTCCTCTCATCTTGCCATCCTTCCTCTCATCTTGGCTTACTTCAAGGCTGTGGCATCGCGACTTTTGGATAGCTTCATTTTGGCCTGCCATTGGCTGCCGCGTCTCATCTCCAACCCGCAGCGTCGCATCAGACACGGCAACCACACGGCAACCAGCGGCATCAGTCACGGCAACCGGCGACATCAACACGGCAGCCAGCGGCATCAGTGCCAGCCGCTCAAACCGGCAGTCGCCAAAAGATCCCTAAACATCCCTCGACGTCGCCACCAAGCACCACCCCGGCCATGTCGTCGCCCACCCCCCACCAGCGCCACGGCACCTCGCTGCTCCAGGACGAGGGCTATGCGCCGCGCAGCAGCACCCTCGCGTCCCTCATCCGCCGCCGCTCGTCCTCCAACATGCCCCACGGCCACGACGAGGAAGAGGGCCTGCCCGGCGGCGCCCTGACACCCTCCGGCATGATGACCCCCGGCGGCGGCTCCTTCCTGGGCGGCCCGCGCCGCGACACCTTTAGCGACAGCGACGACGCCGACACCCACCGCCGCGTGCACGACGAGCGCCGCCTCAGCGCCATCCTCAACAACCCGCAGATGCGCAGCATGCGCCTCATCGGCAAGGCCAAGCGCTACCGCTGGGAGCGCTACTGGACGACCGAAGAGCAGCTCGACGCGCTGGCCTCCGCGCCCCTGCGCGCGTACTACGAGCGCAACAACATGCTCATCCAGCAGTACCTCTACATCGACCGCCTGCTCAACTCGTCCCTGCCCCACGACCTGCTCAACGAGTACAACGAGCTGCACTCCGCCGGCTACTCGTCGCGCCATGTGGCCGTGCCCGCCACCATCAGCGAAGAGCCTGCCTCTTCTGCGGGCGTCGCCGCGTCGGCATCGCCCGCCAACAACGGCGGTCTGCTGCTGGCGGACGCCGCCGACGCCGGCGCCACCATGGGCGTCAGCCCCGGCGCCGGCAACTTGATGCCTGGCGCTGCCGTCAAAAAGGTCAACCGCACTCCCAAGGGCATCTACCGCCCGGCCGAGACGACGCCGCTGCTCGAGGCGCACGAGGACGACGACGAGGACCACCACGACCCGGACGACGACGACGACTTCTTGACGCGGTCGCGGTCGCGCCAGCCCAGAGAGACGGAGAACTCCAGTGCCAATGATACCGGCAGCGGCAACGCCAACGGCAACGGCAACAGCAACAGCGCGGACGCCACCAACAGCTCCAGCGGGCTGCTGTCCCAGGACGGTGCCGTGCCGTCCTACGGCACCCTGCACGCCACCAACCGCAGCGCCATCGCAAACGCAAAGAACGACGCCAACGACAGCGGCGGCCCCGGCAGCAAGTCGCCGACGCTCGCGGACATCCCGCTGCTGCTCGAGGACGACGAGAACGTCGACAGCTCGGCGCCCATCGTGACGCTCGCCATCTATGTCAACTTTGCCGCCAACGCCATTCTGCTGGCCGGCAAGCTGGCCGTCGTGCTGTCGGTGCCGTCGATCTCCGTGCTTGCCAGCCTGGTCGATGCCGTGCTGGACTTCCTGTCGACGGCCATCGTGTGGACCACCACCTGGCTGATCAGCAACCAGGACCAGTACCGCTACCCGGTCGGGCGCCGGCGCCTGGAGCCGCTGGGCGTGCTTGTGTTCTCGGCCATCATGATCACGTCGTTTGTGCAGGTCATGCTGGGGGCCGTGCAGCACCTCCTGAGCGACGACCGCGCCGTGATCGAGCTGGGGCTGCCGGCCATCCTCACGATGCTGAGCACGATTGTGATCAAGGGCATGTGCTGGCTGTGGTGCCGCCTGGTCAAGAACTCGAGCGTGCAGGCGCTGGCCGACGACGCCATGACGGACGTGATTTTCAACGCGGGCTCGATCGCGTTCCCCATTGTCGGCTTCTACGCGCGCATCTGGTGGCTGGACGCGCTCGGCGGCCTGCTGCTGTCCCTCGTCGTCATCTACAACTGGTCGCGCACGTCGGTCGAGCACATCAAGCACCTGTCGGGCTTCTCGGCGACCGCCGACCAGCGCAACATTCTGCTGTACCTCACCATGCGCTTTGCCAAGACCATCAAGGCCATCCAGGGTCTGCAGGCCTACCACGCCGGCGACAAGCTGATTGTCGAGGTCGACATTGTGCTCGACGCCAACATGTCGCTCAAGGACAGCCACGACCTGAGCGAGAGTCTGCAGTATGTCATTGAGTCGGTGCCCATTGTCGACCGCGCCTTTGTGCACGCCGACTATGCCGACTACAACCTGCCCACGCACATGGAGCAGCAGGCCGACTAGGGCCGTTGCTGCTGCCCAGGACGAAGCAGGCATTGCCGGCTCCCTGGCTGTCTGTTCTTGTTCAATGCTATGTCATTGTCTGCATACTATCTTTGCTACCTTGCTTCTTGCTTCTTGTTTCTTTTGTTATCTTGATATCTTTATCTTGTCATTTTGCTTTTCGTTTTGTTCTTCATTTTGTTCTTTATTTCCTTGGTCCGTCTGTGAAATTAGTACCACACATCGCATCCGCTGGGCGAGCGAAAGAATTATATCTCCAAAGAAAAAACAGGGGAGACTTGTACGATATCTGGAAGGGAGATTATACTATAGCATACTCTGAGCGAATCACACTCTATATAGAGAATTAAACATATAGGCTATCTGATGGGTTGGGTAAATGTCATAGTATCATACCTCTGATGAGGCTATTCATAAAAGCAGAAAAGCAGAAACAATAAGATAGAGGCCGGACAGGAACAGAAAAGAAAACAAATGATGGACTCGTCTTTGGTCCTGGCGATGTTTTTCTAGGAGGGGTATGATTCTTTCGAGTCTCCAAGAACGCCGACGTTCATCGGCCTTTTGCAACAAATTGCAACAAAGTTGCACACAATCACTTTTCGCCGTACAACGTAAAAACACGCAGCTACAGGCTGCCGATTCCGCCTGCGGCACGGCCTGCGACAGCGCCTGACCCAACCCCGCTGCTGCGGCTGATGCTGTTTCCGCCGCCGCCGCCGACGCCGCCGCCAGCTGTGCCGCCCATGACGTGGTCACCACCCGTCATCGAGAGGCTCGCTGTCCGCTGCTCTTTGCTGAGTAGGGAGCTGTCGGCGTGCGCCATGATCATGCGTCGCGACACCTGTTCCATAAACTCCTTGTCCAGGATGGCCACGGAGCTGTCGTACACTTGTGCCGGGCAGTTGGCACACGCGTTGACTATGGCGTTTGCAAACGGCAGGCTCTGTTCGCAGCAGTAGCGGTATGCATCCTGCAGGCGGCTGACGCGCGACTTGATGTCCTGGGTGGGCCGTGTACGGTACAGCTTGCGCCACTGCTCCACCGAATAAAGCCCGAGGCGGTGCTGCAGGCTCTCCTCGACAATGGCGGCAAGCGACTTGTTGAGAAAGCGGTCCGACAGTTTCCACAGCGTCAGAAGCTGCATGGTGGACAGCGTGCCGCCGGTCTCTTCTTTGCGCAGAACAAAGGCACCGGGCTTGTTGAAGTGCACACGGTACAGCAGGTCGACCCAGAGACCAAAGTCCTCGACCGAGATATCCTCGTCGTCGATTTCGACAGTCTGTGTCTCCGCCTCAGCAAAGCCGCCTCGTAGGCAGCCCATGAAGTAGGCCGACTCGCGGCACAGCAACTCCGAGTGCACAGCAAACTTGGCACCGTGGACAGTCACGGTGGCCACAGGCAGCGGGGTTCTATGTACAGTTAGCATTACTGCTGTCGTAGTCTAGCATTCGCTAGCTTGCCAGAGCATACCTGAACATGAGAGTGCTGTTCATGCTTGCTTTGTCCCTGCGTGTTGATGATGGTGCTGCACTAGGTCCGACCATGGTGTTGTCTGCGGCAGAGAAGCTGTCCGATGGTGATATGCGCCCATCTCCTAGCGGCGGAGTCTGCTGGCCGTCGTATCCTATAGGCCCCGGCCGGGACTGGCTCGACGGGCCGATGCCGCTGCCGAATCTGTCCCGCATGCTGTTTGGGTTGGTGTTGAGCATGTCGTTCAAAATACTATGGTGGGCGCCCAAGGAGGCAGATGCTCTCGCTGGTCTCATGCCTGCAGACCGAGCCCCTCCCAGCGATGCCGGTGCAGCTGGTCCTGCAAATAGAGAAGAGCCTACGCCTCCGCCGTCCGTTAGCATTGAGGCCTCTATATCTGGCGGCAGCGGTTGAGGCTGGAACGGGTTTCTGGAGATGGCCCTCGATCGATTGATGGATTCCAGATGTTGAGCTAGCAGGGAGTTGGTGTAAGGGTTGCTCATACTGCGGTCAGCGTGCGTAGATGCTGCTCCGTGTTGATAGACTTGGGCAGGGTGGCCAGGGTTGTGCACAAAGGGCTGCGCGTGGAGATTGGCGGCCGTGCCAGAGTGTATCCCCGAGTATATGCCAGAGTGTACACCAGAGTGTACGTGTGCCGTCTTTCGCCGCTTGGGTATGTCCGGCGTCGCCAGGGTTCCGTCTGGGCCGGCGCTGTCACGATATGTGGCAGGCAGTTGAGGTGAGTGTGGTAGTTGAGTGTGGTAGTTGAGACAGTGTCTAGCCTTGCGAGATTTGTTGAATTGTGCACGAGAACACGAGGGCGGCAGAAACCCAATATAAAGCGGGACTCAAGGCACGAGTTTGACAGGTCAAGATGGACGTTTGGTCAAGTCAATATAGAGGAGAGCAGAGAGAGTAGAGAGAGTAGAGAGAGTAGAGAGAGAAGAGAGAGTAGATGACAGCAGACCGGTGGATGAGGGTGGTGTTAATGAATGGTCACGGGTATACGAGAAAGTGGCCAGGAAGGGAAGGAACGGGAAGCAAGAGGAGAATGGCCGAGGCGGGAAGGAGCAGCTGAACAAGGCTGAGTGCGAGGAAGGTGCAGCGGGCAACACAGCCGACAGCGTGGGCAGTGAAGATTGAAGATTGAAGATTAAGAGTAACGAGTCACGAGTCACGAGTAGCGGCAGCGAGTAGCAAGTGAAGAGTGAAGACAGGATAGGTGGGCCCGGGGTTTAGGTATCTTGTGCGACTGCGCTATTGTGTTCTCGGCAGCGTGCAGACGGCTGCTTGTTCCTGGTGGTCGACGAGGTTGGGATCGTGGCTGCGGGTGTCAAAGAGACAGTCTCACACGACGGAAGGCTGGCCGCTCAGGCGTGTTTACAGACCAGCAAGCGGCAGCTTACCTGAAACGGGCGTTTGGGCGGGCTGCGTCGTTAGTGGGCGAGCGAGGATGGGCGCGGTGGCGCGGTGGTTGGGTGCGGCGGCCGCGGTGCGGAGGGCGCTAGAGACTCGAGTGCAGAATGGGCTGACTAAGACGTGGCTCAATCGCATTGGGCGGTGTAGTACATTGGCTGGTTGGTAACCCCGACGTGCAGGCCCCACCCTAGATTTTCTGAGTGGGTGTGCTGTGACGGTGCTGTGGCCGGCCTGCTGAGCTGACGTTGCGAGACGACGACGACAAACGACTCGGACGGCAACGACAGCAGACTGAGATACACATACCCAAGACGAACGAGACGACTGTATCGAGAGAATCACCGCACCGTCTGAGCCAACCCGTCTTCACACCACAGTGCGTACATCCCTGGCTGCATCGCATCGCAGCTCCATCGTGACATCGTCTCATCATCTCATCATCTCATCGTCTACTCACACGCGCGCACAGAACGCAGCACCGACTCACGTCATGGAGAACGGCGCAGCCACACAGAACGAGGGCAAAGACCCCAGCGCGTTCCTCAGCGAGATCATCGGCAGCCCCGTTGTCGTGAAGCTGAACTCGGGCGTCGTGTACAAGGGCGAGCTGCAGTCGGTCGACGGCTACATGAACATCGCGCTCGAGAAGACGGAGGAGTACGTCAACGGCGTGAAGCGGAGGACGTACGGCGATGCGTTTGTGCGCGGCAACAATGGTGAGTCTTGTTCCTCTGCCCTACATCGGCCGTCCTTATGAGTTACTCTAACAATGTAGTCATGTACATCTCCGAGGACGTATAGACGAGCAGTTTACAGTTTATCAGTCTATCAGTTTATCGGTGTAATATTGAATGGTTTAGACTCATACTGTACCAACGGAATAATAATCATCAGCTACAGAATGTGAAACCTCTTGACAGTCGTTATCTCTTTTGTGCCCATGCAAAGTATGTCACGGCGTGGATAGTCACATTGCCCTGCGCATCACGTGGCGCATCGTCGCGCGCAGTAGCAGCCAAGACGCGCCGGTGCACGGTTGCCCTCGACGTCGGCTGCAGGCTGGTGTCGGCGGCTTCCTTGTCGTCGCTGGGGCCCGTCTCCGGCAGGTTGGCAATCTGGCTCAGGGTCAGCAGCCGCTTCCACAGCGCATCGGGCGACAGCGTGACTGTCCACTGGACGCGGTCGTCGTCCAGTGGCGCGTACAGTCCCGCCCGTGCAGCGTCGACGAAAGCCTGCTGCCACTTGCTGTCGCGGAAGCGCGGGCTGCCGTCGTGCGTGAGCGACAGAATGATGTCGTTGAGCGCCTGGTCAAAGGGGCTATCGGCCGTCCACTCGCGCGGCTTGTTGTAGTCCTCGATGTTCCAGATGACACCAACAAAGGCGCCCGGCTTGAGCACGCGACGGATCTCCGCGAGGGCCTCGGCATTGGCGAACCTAGGGCCGCAGGTTAGTACTGTACCTGTCCATTCTTGACCGCCGTGTGCCGACGTAGACGTACCAGTGAAAGGCCTGCGCAATGACGACGGCATCGACAGTAGCATCTTTGACAATGCCGAGGTCGGCACCGTGGCCCTTGACGACGGTGATGTGCGGCAGGTTCTTGGCTATCAGCTGCGCGCGCATCTGGTCATGCGGCTCAACAGCAATGACATCGAGCGAGACCTTGTCCTCGGCCGCTTTGCCGGACAGGACCTGCGTAAACTTGCCCGTGCCCGCACCAATCTCGACGATTTTCAGAGGGGCCGACCCCGTGTGTTCAAGCACGCCGAGCCGGTCAAGAAATGCGCTGACGACTTCGGGGCGGTATGACGGCCGGTGTGCATCGTAGGCGCTGGCATCATGGAAGCCGCGGTCGGCGACCTTGGCAAGATGAGACATTGTTGGATGGGAGGCAGCAGGTGGAGATGGCAGTGACAACAACGATGACGATGTGAAGGTGCGGTACGAGAAAGCAGAGAAGGGAGATGGAAGATAGAGACGGGGTGGGCGGGATGATATAGTTGGCCGGGCGGGCAGCCGGGATGAACGTGTTGAGGATCTTGCCGACAACGACGTCAGCGCGCTCAAAGCCGTTGAAGTACCTGCTATGTTTGATGTGACCAAGACGCTGGACGCTCTGCAGACACTCGATCTACCCATGGCGAGCCTTTGGCATTGTGTGTGTTAGCGTGCCGCGCGCGAGCCGGTCGGCGGAAATGACGGCGCGGGCACGCCATAACACGCACATTAGTGCCAAGCTGTGTGCAGCTATCCTACAAAGTCCTACGATGCAGCTTTGTTACAAAGTCCTACGGGTCATGCTAGGCCTAGTCGATGGGGTAGCATGCTGTTGGGCCCCTACAATTAATATTACTTTGTAAAAGCAGATTCCTGAGCAAGTGCCTTTGGTTGATGCTGTACTTTTTATATGAATGGTGGCATTTACCGTCTTTTCGGAGCTTTCATGTTTTGATATGATAGATTTCTATATTTATTGGAACTTAATTGTACAAACTGGTGCGGGGAAGTATTATCTAGTCTTATTATATTTGGTGGTTTTTTAATAAATTCGAGTTGTTTGTTAATAAATTCAAGTATTAATGTCTGTTGATAATAACGGGTTGAAATGTTTATGGAATTCATAATAAGTAATTAATAAGATCGAGTATTTATCAAACAATTCATATAATTATTAGATTAAACATTCACAAGTCAGGTCACAAGTCAAGCATAGTTACGATGATGATTAAATTCAAACATTTATTGATCAACTAATTAAGTATCCTCCTCGAGAAAAGAAAAGGACGCAAGAAATGACAAGCCCATTAGAACGCCATGCGATGCAAGTACTGCGAAATGCGAAAACCCAAGCGCAATCAGATCATGTCTGAGTTGTTCAAAAGACAACGATGCGGCGCACCTCGCGCTTGACCTTGGGCACAGACACGCTGAGGATGCCGTTCTCGAGGCTGGCGCGCACATTGCTCTCGTCGACAGGGACGGGGAAGTTGAACTCGCGCTTGAACTGGCCGATGGCCCGCTCCTGGTACCAGTAGCGCTCAGAGGGCGCAGCGGTGGTCTGGGTGGGCGCCGGGGCGACTGGGGCAGGCGTGGTCGCCACAACAGTCTTCTTCTCCTCGGCGATGGCCCGGCCGCGCTCGAGCGCCTCCTCGTCCTCCTCGTCGGTCACGGTAGCGCGGTGGCTGCGGGCCGGCGAAGCGGAGCGGGGAGAGTCAATCTCGGTGAATTCCTCGTCAATGGGAGTGCGCGCGCCGCTGGCAGATGCGTTGTCGTCGTCGTCGTGGCTAGCCTCGGAGTGCGTGTCGGCAATAGCCTCGGGGGTGTTCTCGACGGCCGGCACCGCAGCCTGGGCGCTGTTCTTGGAGTGGTAGTTGCGCTCGACCTTGCCGCTCACGACGAGGGTCTGGGGCTCGGTGAACTCGAGCGACACGTTGCTGCGGTCAACACCGGCTAGCTCGCCGTGCAGCTCGTAGCTGTCCTGGGTCTCGCGAACGTCGAAGCGGGGGTGGAATGTGGGGAGCGAAGCAGCGCGCTGGGCGGCGGCGGCCGACTCCTGGATGCTGTGGAGGAACTCCTCAAAGGGATGGTGGAAGACAGCCTGCTTCTTCTGGGGCTTCTGGGGTGCCTGAGACTGCTGGGGTGCCTGGGGCTTCTGCTGGGGCTTGGGCTGAGCCGGCTTCTGCTGCTGCTGCTGCTGCTTGGGCTTGCAAGCAGACTCGCAAGCAGACTCGCGCTGGTAGCCGTCAATGTCGTTGATCAGCTGGAAGAGGTTGGTAAAAGCGTTGCCGTCGACCTGGGCCGGGGCGTAGAATGCGGGCTGGAAGAAAGGCATCTTGAATGTGGATGGGGTGGTTGAGAAATGAGAAGTAGTGAAGAGAGGAATGGTGGAGATGAAGTGGATGTGGAAGTGATGAGTAGTTGTGAAGATGTGTTGACTTGAAGTCGAGTGTTTGATGTTCTGACTGTTTGATGATGATGAAAAGAAAAAAGATATCTGGTCAAGAGAGCGAGGTCGACGGCATCTTTATACCAGGAACGGCCAGGCGGACAGACGATGACGGCTGCTGGTGGAAGACTCGCCTGCGTTCGCGAACATTCACCGGCGTCCCCATATTCTCCATCTGGTTGCCTTGCAGGCACGACAACACGCAATATCGCAGCTTAACAAGCAGGCCGGTATTGATAAGGCTGTGCGGGATGCTTCCTGAACATGCTAGAAGGGTGGAGGTGTGGTCTGGATCTAGCCGTGGAAGGCTGTGGACGAGGCGGGAGGCCCGTGTAAGTCACTGGTCATGGCCCGAACCATCTAGAAGGTTCGCGGGATCTAGCCAATCAGGTGGACCGTATCTGGGTTTAAGTGGAGACATCGAGTGCTTGGAAATCAACGTTGCGCACGCCGAGCCGTACCGGGATGGACAAAGATGACGACTCTTTAGTTGCCTATTCGGATTTGTATCATAATAGCTTTCCGTTGTTTCTCTTCACTTGAACGATGGGTGATGGTCAGATGTATTTCAACAAGCATGTACGTACGCTCCGACGTCTTCAGTCAACTTACATAATCATGGATGAATTGATGGCATACACACTAGCCCAAAACGGTTAGATCGAACACTTTCCTGCTGGACCCTTCCGCTTACACAATTGACCAATAGAATCCACCGCGACACCACCTGAGCGCCAGTATTGACGTCATTGACGACACCTCCAGCATCGCAGTACGGCCAGCTCCTTGCATCGCAAGCGTCTTGCCCAAGTTTAGATTGACACGTGACTCGTGAGCTCTACTATATCCATATGGAATTGCAATAACACGCCAACGCAGCTCAGACCGGTGTAATTATGCTCTCTTGACCATGCTGTATTAAATGGCAACTGCGGGAGTATTGTAGTTATTGTAGTCATACTGGAATGATTAGATAGTGCCCTTATTTTCTAACTGTATAGAGGGCGTGCTTCTGGGAGCATATGCTTCTATGCTCATATCAAATATTATATACCACATACTCTGACTCTAGGCCCGCTAAGTGAAAACCGGTGAAGGACAGAGAGAAGAGAGAACAGAGAAACAAAGAGCACGAGAAGGATCGCGAGCGACGACGAGAGGACAGACACCGACTCTAGTTGTAGCCTGCCACGAACGACATCGACTTCGACCGGCCACCGGGGTCGGGGCTCCCAACTGCCTCCTGGTGGAAGAGACCAACCAGCTTCTTTCCCACCTCTGCGTCCACCTCTGTGCCGTCGCGCGCAATCTTGACCTCGCGGTTGGCATTGAGCGGGTTGCGCAGGCCCCGGGTCCGGTAGAAGGGGAGCCGCACCGTCGACTGCCACTCGAGCTTGAATGGCTTGCCCCACGCCTTGGGCTCTTCGGCGCCGTCGTCTAGTGCGCTGACCGAATCCTTTGCGTCGCCCGTGCCGCCGTTGTCGCCGTTGTCGCCGTCGCCGGCCGGTTCCTTTTCAGCCGTAGCGGCTTGCTTTTCTGCCCCGACCTGGCTACCGTCCGCGCCCGCAGCAGCCTCTTCGGCCTCTGTTAAGTCGTTCACATCGTTCACGTCGTCCCCATCATTCCCATAATTCCCACCAATCCCACCAGCCCTTTCTGCTACCCCATCTCCTGAAATTTCCACCTCTTCATCGTCTTCCGCTGGATTGTCTACAAGGCCGTCGTCCGACTGCGCCTCCCAAAAGATCGTGCCGCGTGCCGAGTCGTCGATTATGCGCCCGCGGGGTGTGTTTTCGGTCGCATCGGTCGGAATTGCCTTGGGAAGGTCGATTTCGTTGAATGAATGCGACGTCGGCGCAAACTCAACGGCGGCTGCTGGGTCGTTGTTGATCTCCGACGTCATTTTGGCATAGCCGTAGTATTCGCCCGACTTGTTGGCCGAGAAGACCAGATAGACGCCGTCGCAGGTCTAAGTGCAAAGAAAGAGCCAGTTAGCAAGCCATTCAACGTCCCGAGAATCCCACGTCTGGCCTAGAGCTTGTCTATCAGGAACAGACACCGTTCCTCTACATGAAAGTAGAAAATGAAAGTAGAAAAACAGCGTCATTGTTCCAGTGTACGTGTACGGTAGCTGCGGGGGTGAAAGCGCGACTAGAATCCCATACAGGACATATAAGCGCGTTCGGCATTTATAGACGATTGGCCATGAAGGGGTGTGCCTATGCACTGTACTTACATTGAATGCGGAATTCAAGACTTGTTCGTTGTGCGATTGCGTCGCCCATATTCCGGTCCGCACACTCAACGCCAGATCCTCGACTGTAAGGCTCTTGAGGATAAAGTAACGGTCGCCCTTTCGGCCCTGCTCCGAGCTGCTGCTGGGCGGCGAGGCTTTGACGTCGTCGTATGTTGGTGTCGGCGTAGATTTCCCCGTGCCGTCGACGACAAGACTGCTTGGCGACGCCGATTTCTTGGTGCGCTCCGGGATTGCTTCTGCATTTTCCGCTATGCCGAGCACCCCGTCGGTGTTTACTGGGACAGCGACATTTGCTGATGTCGCTGCTGATGTCGCTGCTGATGCAGCTGCTGATGTCGCTGTCGCTATCGCTGTCGCTGTCGCCGTCGGTCGGCTGGGACTGGGCGTGATGCCCTGTGCATTCTCGACAGAGGTCTTCCGGAGCCTGCTCACGAGCCGAATAGAACTAAACCATGTGTCATTGACCTTTTGCTGCGCTACCTGGCAGCTTTCGTCGTCGGGGAAATTGGCGAATGCGCAGTTGCTTTTGGAGATCAGAAACAGCGACTGCAGACCATCTGTCTTTTGGCAGACGTGGTGGACCAGGCTCATAAGCTCCGTCTGGGGAGGCAGGTTTCCGATCCATATCGCATGGCCTAGAAGGCGGCAACGATTAGCAAAACTCCCACCAGGGCTATTATGCTCTCCGAACTGCCCACGAGCACTGCGCGCGATCAATCGAGCTCTTACTCCCTACCGCGTAATGACTAGGTTTCACTTACCGCTCTGCTTTGGCTTCCTTGGGGGCCCTCGCACAATGGCTGCCGACTGTGCTTGGCTTTGCTCTATGCAATCAAGGTGGTCAGTTGTTGATCCCAAGTCTCGGGTCTGCACCATGACACAGTACCCAGCTTGACCGTACTTACCCTTCTGACTTCGGTGATTCGAGTTCTGTCGCGAAGCTGCGCCGCCAGAGTGAGCACTGCCCGAGGCCGATGTGGATTGTGATCTTGGCCTTTGGGGATGATGCACTGCAGGTGTATGGCTTGCATGCGCTGCTTGTTGACTATACCCTTGGCTGTTCTGAAAACCGGAATGTTGGAAGTGCTGCGGGTAGTAATATGCCGGGGCTTGCGGCTGGCTTGGGTAGTAGACGTAGTTTGGTCTTGCTGCCATATTTGTCGGCCCTGCTGGGACCATGCCGGGCATCGGGTTGCCGTACTGTTGCCGCGCCGCCATTGCGCCTTGTTGTGCCATATAAAACGCCTGCATCTGCATGGGGGTGCCGGGCTGACCTTGGTACTGTGGGTGAGGTGCCGTCGGTTGTCCACCTGATGGAGCATAGTCTTGGGGCCCAGTGGCGTACTGCGGCTGCCGGAACTCTGCCCTCGGGACACTCTGTGCCATCGATGCCATGGCGAAAGGCCCGAGAGTAGGGTTTTGATATTCCTGATGCGAATGAAAATGCTGTTGGTGACTGTAATAGTGCGGTCGAGAGTGATGATGCTGCGGATAAAACGACAGTTGCTGATTTTGATGGTGATAACCTCCGGGAGAGTTGGGCAATGGCGGCGCTTGTCTACTGCCACGTGTCTGCTGCTGCTGCTGCTGCTGCTGATGTTGCTGATGTTGCTGATGTTGCTGTTGCTGTTGCTGTTGATGAGAGTTGGCCAGATGCTGACCATGGAATCCGGAATTCTCTGCCATTAGGTGGACTATCTGAAGGACTGTTGCAAAGTCGAACAAGGTACAGAGCCGCCAACAGTGTACTAGGATGACGACGTTGCCGACTTCGTTCCTCTGGTCGGAAGAAATGCCTTGTGGGTGTTCTCGAGTTATTATAGATTGGTAGGAGGAGGGCAGGGAACAGTGACCATTTAAGAAAATCTGTAAGGGGGCAAACTTTTGGGTATGATGAGGAAAAGTGTAAAGAAACAAAATAATGGAAAAAGGCGGAGGGGGAGGGGGGGTCAAGATATCCTCCCAACCCGACTGCTTGGGCTGGTTTCTTAATTATATCCTCTATAGACGCCAACTTCACGAGTCCGAATCAAGGTCGGAGGAGATGCAGTTGAAGCAGTTTTATGCTCTGACTGGACAGCTGGAATCGTCAAGATGCAGTATGTGCCGTTGATCGTTTTGGAGATGGGAAAAGCAGAGGCGGAGACAGAAAAAAAACCCGATTAAAAGGAAATGGAATATGTGACACTGACTGAACGGCCTCCTTGGTGATATCGAAGAGCCCGAGCTTCCCCTACGTGGCTCAGCACGAAGGGACAGTGTGGCTGGTGGAGGTCGCCGTTGGCAATGGACTCTGCTTTGGTGCCGCCTGGTAAGGGTTTAAGTGATAGGCACCGGAAAAAATATATTATTTTTTCCTCTTTTCGTGCTGCCGTGTTCGTGAGCTCCCTCCTTTGACTCCGTAGTAGCTGGTGTGTGGGTGAAGCGTCAGGGCTAGGCCGAGGAGGGGGGCGTGAGCTCATCCGTTGGCAACACCAAGGGTCTGTGGTGGTCCTGGCAGAGGGTGCTTATTGGCCAACGGTTGGGTCTGGGAGGAAGATCAAGGTGGCAATACCCTCGACTAAGGCTTTTGATGGTCCACAGGTGAGCACAACCCCAGTGTAATACCGAGGGAGGAGGAGAGGAGAGGAGAAGGGGGGGGGGTGTTGCTGGCTGTTAAACCCTGATCCTGGGCAGGTTATGCTCCGTGGCGAGACCCTAGTCTATTTAATTGCCTGCTGTGGGTGTCTGCAGGTGTGTCTTTGCATGCGTGCGTATCTGCCCCCCACAGATGATTAAGGTGCAGTAGAGATTGGCGCGTGGCTGCCGGAGTCTTTGATTATTATGTGCACCAGCAACCCGCTGTTGCGTCGGCAGTGGCCCAGCTAGGTTGGAAGAAGACGGGATGATCGGTTGTAGTATCCGAGTATGCTGAGAAGCGCAAATCGACTGGCACTGTTGTTAGACAACCAAGGCTGAATTTTTGATTACTGGGAATCAGAAGCGTTAGCAAGAGCTCGATGCATGACGCTGTATGTTTGAGTGCATAGAGCTTTCTAGAGAAGGAGTCCAGAGGTGTACATCAGCCACCCTCGACTAGTACAGTCGAATGCTACACCTGACCTCTGGACTGAGCTATGTTTGATATAAAGCTAGAATCTCTTGCTGAACATACCTTTACTCTGGATTGGAAGCCAACCGCAGAGGCAGTAAGATGATTGACAGTCGTGCCGATGCAATGTTACAGCCGGGCTGACCAGCGGTAGAGGAGAGAACAGGAAGTAGATAAAGGGAGTAAGCGAGTCAAGATGTACCAGAAGAGATATCTAGATCCGTGCTCATGTTGTGTTGTAGAAACGGGGAGCACGTGCTGTGCAGGAGCCGGTCCCTGCGTCTTCGGTGTAATGCAAGACACACTGTTCCAGAGCCCGCACGCGGACACGTTCAGAAAAAGTGACGCTACTCACTCTCGCCCGGCAAATCACAAATCATAAACGCAGCTTCACAGCTTACAGCACCACGGGCAGCGATGTGGTTCTGAAGATGTAAGAGGGATGGCGGACGGGATTGCCTCAGCTAAAGAGAGTGTGCTTGAAAGCAGCTGTCCCTGAGTAGTGGTAGGGCGAACATGAGAAAGCTGAGATTGTTTTGAGAATGTAGAAGAGATTTCCAGCTTGTCAAAGGTGACGTTGATGTTAGCTTGGAGGTTGAGGGGGGTGAATATAAGCGAATGCTAAAGTGCAATGATGGGATATGCAATGCTGGCTGGTGGTAGGCGGGTAAGACGTCAATGAGGTGGACGTAAACAAGGATTATGTAGGTGGCGTACTTGGGTACATGGGACGTTTTAATTATTATAAGCTGTATGCTTAGATATGGTGGGCTTGGGGAGAGGGGGGGGGGGGGGGGGGGGGGGGGGGCTGTGGGTTTTGTTGTTTAAATGTTAGGTTGACTGTGGG